>MNCI01004071.1:99173-158396 GCA_015680685.1 Gnetum montanum | reverse complement strand
AAGGCTCAAATAAGCAATTTCTTCAAGACAATCCTACTATGCTACCAAAAAAGAATGCTGCGTAAAACTATCACGTACGAGACTCCATTTTGGCTAGATAATGGATGTCAACAATTGCATTCAACAGAACCTTCAAAAGACTTGACAATTTCTAACTAAAATACCACGAAGATTCACTTTAAAGATAAAAGAAGCTATTCTGGTCCCATCAAAATACCAAAGATTTTCTGAACCATCTTGACCATTGAATCGTTCAATGGCTTGACTACATGCAAAGGCTCTCTTACAAAAATCTCAATAGTAGTTCGTATACATTGCATAATAATAAAATTTACTACTAAAATGCTCTTAAGGCTTTTAAACACAAGCACTTCTATGCCAAAATTTTAACAGAAATTTTCTATTGGGCAACATTAACAATAAGAACAATCTAAAAATCCCAAAATTACTTGCCAAGCATGATACTATCTAAACCACTAGCTAAACAATTTAAACAAAATAAAAAATAATAAGCATAACTCATAGGACTATGACAAAGAGGCTGAAATATTTTCTTTAGCAAGTCATCTTACAAGCAATATTTCACAATGTTTTCTTTACAAATGCTCTTTCAGAGCTCCAAAGTGTGTCTCCAAGTGAGAGCTAGTAGTTCCCAATATCCTCCAATGTGTTTTTTCTCTTTTTACCCCTGAAGACTTTTTATAGGGTTTAGAAGGTAGTTACATATTTCAAAATATTTTAGCTAACTTCTCTCCCAAGTAAGGAAGTTATAACTTTCCCAACAAGTTAGGAGATCTTAATTGCCTAAAAAGTTAGGAGATTACTTGCTTAACAAGTTAGGAAGTTGTAACTTGTACAAAAGATTAGGAGAAAGTCATGCTAACGTTGGCATGTGTATACATTATAAATATTATTTTTATAAGCCTATATATAATAATTTTTAAAATAAATCCAAGATCCCTAATTTATTTTAATTTTTTATTTAAGATTTTATTTACTAAATGCTATTAAGCCCTAGTAATTCTCATAAAAGTAATCTAGCATTAGCTATAATTATCATGGATACTAACTAAAATTCTTTTTCTCTTTTTCAATACAATATTGTCAAAGTATCTTTAACACTATGTATGTCTTAATTGATTAATTTTAATTTAATTTCTCTATGTTATAGTTTTGGATTTTTAAACAATCGATAACAACACTTGCCGTTGTGAAACTCAGGGCATAATTGACGCGGAGCTTACGATGGTTCTGTCCTCTATTTTTCCACCCCTTCCTCCCTAATTTTCTCGTACAAAACAAGTGGTTGCAGCTGCATTTAACATCTGGAACAATGTTGTCTCTATTTTTCTAACTACACCATTGAAATGGTAGGCGTCGGCAATGGCATCAGCTCTGGCTTGTTTTAACCGAAGGAGGTAATGTGTTAATGTTGCCTTCATCTTCGCGGACAAAAATTCAACATAATTCCAGCGTCCACCAGAAAAGTAACTGTAACGGTGCAGGTCTCTCTGGTTAACCGTATAACCAGCAATGGCGCTGCTGGATGCAGACATGGTGTTTCTTTCACGTCCTCAATGAGAGACTGTTTCTTTGTAGTTGGTTGCCTCTTTATTTTGTTGTGTTGGTCTTAGGCTTTCTATTCTTGCTTAGATTTATCACTGGTTAAGGAGCACAATTGCATCATAAAATTATTTTTGAAACACCTTACTACTGAATCGTGTTCCACTTTGTCTCGTTTCATCAACGCGTGGCTTCAGAGAAACTCTACAAGCCCATATTTCATGAGAGTTACTGAGCTTTTGGTTTCGCTGGTGATGATTTCCTACATGTACGCCTTTACCTTTTTCTGGCTGAGACCATTTTGTGGATCGTTTGTAGAAGACAATACGCTTGATCTTGAGAAGTGTATCTTTCTACTCTATGCATATGCTTCTGGTGTCATCCATTGCCTTGCCCACGTGTACGTTTAGTTTCTGGCTCTTCCCCCTTTTTTGTAGTAGACATAACCATGAATATTAAACAATTCAAGCACAGGGATAAAATATTTCCAAGATTCAGCATGCCATTGAACACAAACCGTTACTCGATCGTCTTCCGGAACTCCTGCAGTCCAACCTTGTGATCACAAGCATCGATGTTTCAGCCAGCAGTTTGATTGGCTCACCACGGTTGATACAAATGGCAGAAAGGGCGTGTCTATTTTCTTCATGGTTGATATTTTCCAGCATCTCCAAACCTTTAAATATTATATATTACTTTAAAATATATTCTACTCAGTCTTGCCATGTTTCGGTTCGTCAAATGCCCCTTTCATATTGTAAAGTTTTAATCTCCACTGTTGGCCTTTGGATAGATGTTTTGTGCATATTTTGTTTGTGGCTTATCCCTGAATCGTGCCTTGTTTGGTAATATAGTGCTCTGTACATGCCATTATCTTTATATAACCACAATTCCTCAGAATNTGTGCCAATAGAAAGGTTTCACTTGTTGGATGTTGATCAACTTCCTTTTGTTTGTGCTCTTAGGTTTGTAGATTAACATGGCCTCTAAAGAAAAAGTTTCATTAATTATATAAGGTCCATCCCACAATGTTTAGAACTTTTTTTTGAGGTACATGTGTGGGGTTCTAGTATAGAACCTTATTTTTAGGTTAAAATTTTACTTTCCATATTGGAGGTCATGACATTTCTTGTTATATGCCTTGTGCAATTCATTCAAAGATAGGGCCACAAATCAATTTTCATCTAGCACATTCAAGTTTATCAATATTTATTTTTATTTTAGGCTTAGGTCAAGGTCCAAGTCACAAGCTATTGAAAGTGTATAGAGCTCGAATTGGATTGGGAGTGTTGGAAGTTTGTCATACACCAGCTCATAGGAAGAGTAGCCTATAGGAAGTTTCCATGTTGAGTGGTAGGCCCAAAGGGCATCGTTGAGTTTTATGTCCTAGTATCTCCTATATTTTCTTACAGTCCTTATTAGGATCTTTGTGATCTTCCTATTGGTGATTGCTACTTGACCATTGGCTTGGGGGTGATAAGGTGTTATTAATTTATGTTCAACCCCTAAGCATTGCATCAACTTTCGAAAGGTGGCACTTGTAAAATGAGTTTCATTGTTATAAATTAATGTATATGGTAGATCAAACCTATTTACAATGTGTTGTTATACAAATCAAGTAGTAGTGGATGATGTAAAGTCAATGATAGCTACTTTTTTTGCCCATTTGGTAAAGTAGTTGACTGCCACGATGATGTATGCCTTTCCATTAAACATGTGTGTGATGGAACCCATGAAGTCTATGCTTCATATATCAAAGAGCTCTAGTGGTTGAATCCATTGTTGAGGACCCTCCATTTAAGCAGTCATCCCACCATCTCACTGATAGTGTTGACAGGATCAGACAAACTGGTTGGCATTCCTAAAGATTGTAGGCCAATAGTATCCTGCCATCAAGATTTTTATGATCATGCATCTCCCTACATAGTGGCCCCTACAAAGGCTTTCATGAGTATCCTAGAGAATGCATAATTGGTTTGCATTAGGGACACATCAACAAACTAGGTCATTAACACACACCTTGTAAAGGTATCCATTGATTTCCATGAAGTACTTAGCCTGATGAAGAAACTATTGTTTCTTCCTAAAGTCTAGATCTTATAACATTTGTTGAGTAAGAAGGTAAGTGAGGATGCCATCATATCACTTTGATTCAGCAGACACTTGGCTATTTATCTCTCATGTAAAGAGAATTTCATCTAAAAATTGATCAGAGCATGGGCTCTCCTCTTCTTTATTATCCCATCTTAACCAAGAGAGATGATCAGCAACCATATTCTCATTTCCTTTTCGATCTACCATTGTGAGATTGAATTACTACAGGATCATAAGCCACTGTATGATATGGGAACTCATCATTAGCCTACTCATTAGGAACTGAATGGCACTATGATCTATGTGCACAAACACTTTATAACCAAGCACATAGTGTCTAAACTTTTTGAAAGCATACACCACTACTATTAGTTCTTTTTTAGTTGTGGTGTAATTCAACTGTGCACCCACAATGCTTTGTCTTGTGTAGTGAATATAATACAGATGTTTCTTATTGTCCAATTGTGTAAGCATGGCTTCCAAGGCTTAATTAGATGCATCTATCATTATATGAAATGGTCTAGACTAGTCTAGTGCTTGTAGAATTAGAGTTTCTACTAGTTTTTCCTTTAGTTGTTGGAATGCTTGTTCACACCCTTTGGTTTAGATGAATGGAGCATCCTTCTTTGTAAGCTTTACCAATGGTTTCACAATCTTAGAGAAATTATCTATAAACTTCTAGTAGTAGGCAGTGTGTCCAAGGAATGATTAGACTTCTTTGACTATTTCTAGCTGATGTGTGATTCCTTGGATGACCCTTATCTTTTCAGAGTGTACCTCAATCCCTACTTGAGTAATTTTATGCTCCAGTACTATGCCATCTTAGACCATTAAATGGATTTTCTACCAATTTGAGCCTAAGTTTTATTTTAATGCATCTCTTTATTACTTGCTCAAGGTGATCCAAGGCTTGCTCAAATGTAGCCTCATAGGTAGAGAAGTCATTCATAAAGACTTCTACCCCACTACCAATCTGCAATTGAAAAGTACTAAGGACTAGGCATTGAAATGTTGTAAGGAAATTACACAGATTAAATGATATCCTGAAATATGCAAAAGTCCCTTATGGACATGTGAATGTTGTTTTGGCTTGATCTTCTAGTGCAATCTAGATTCAGTTATAGCCACTATAATCATCCAAAAAGCTATAATAGTAATGCCTAGATATGGTGTCCAACACTTGGTCCATAAATGACAATGAAAAATGATCTTTAAATATTTCCATATTCAACAACCTTAAGTTGATGTAGACTTGCCACTTACCATCCTTCTTTAGCACAAGTATGAGTGGGCTAACCCACTGACTATCCACGATGGAATAAATTAACCCTACCTTGAGGAGTTATTCTATTTTCTCTTTGATAATCTACTTCAACTTAGGGTTTAGCCATCTCTGCCACTACCTTCTTGGCTTCATGGCTAAGTTGATGTAGATACGATGCTAGAATATCCTTGGACCAATTCTAGTTAGTTCAAGATATGACCAAGCAAAAGTTTTTGGCCATTTGTTGACCACCTCCAATAGCTTGTCTTTTTGTGTGGAAGCAAGATTTGCATTGATTATAACCAGCTTGCTATTTTTAAAAAATGCATACTTCATACCAATTGGTAGATTTTTTAACTCTAGGGACTCTAGCTTGAAATTATCAAGGATTTTTACCTTTGCCTAATAGGTATCATCAAATTCATCATCAAAGAGTTGGTAATGAACTTGCTCAAGTTCATCCATGCCTTTAACATAAGCATATGTCAAGCCTCAGTAGGTTTCATGCATAATGTGATGCTATCAAAGTTAGTTGTCAGCCACTGGGTGCTCTCCTATTTTGTGGCTACTACGTATAGGCACCTTTGGATATCAATTTCATGTGCACACTAATTTCATGCCTTAATGAATGTACTTTTAATGGACTAGATTTTCTGCATGCAATTGCACCTGTTATCACTATATCTGATGCATGGAACTTGATTCTTCTTGAGTCATCCAAATTCATTCTCCTTGGAGATTTCCAAAGAAAGGTCCCTAATGCTCATTCGTGCATCAATGGTGCTTAACCATGCATGTCCCATAATGATGGGGAAGTCACCTTTCTAGTTGTCTACTTTGATTACCAAAAAATTGGTAGGATAGAACCAACCACAAACTATAGTCATAATGTCCTCCACTAAGCCCAAAGGGAGATTGACTAACTAGTCTACCAATTCCAAATGAATATTTCTCTTCTTGAGAGGTGGTAGGTTTCAAGCCTTATACATTTCATGGGAGATGAGATTGACACTAGAACCAGAATCAAGAAGATCTTTGCATGGCTTATGTTGAGTGATCTGTAAGAAAATAAGGGGACTTCTTGGGTTAGATCTCTTTGTGGAAAGGTTTCCAACCTTAATCCAATCAGAGACAACATGAGTTAACATCATAGTGTGAATCCAAGGTAGTGTTTGGTTTAAAGGGTCCTTGAATGTGTTTAATAGAGAAGATGAGGGTGCTAGAGATTTAGGATGATTAGCTACATTAGGTTGTGAGGGTTTTGGAGAATTTTGGCTTGAAAAAATAGTCATTTCTTGGATCTATTATCCAAGCCACTTGACTGGAAGGCCAGTTGTAAATTTACAGCCCTTGTAGCATTTCATTGCTACAGCTATGGGGAAATTTTGCCCTGCATCGATAGGGTAGGAGGTAACTGGGTTAAGGATGGAGGGATGTGTGTAGATAGATGCAAAGGGTGGTATGGAAATGGGGTGATGAAGCATGTTTTAACTAGCTCCAATATCCGATATCCAATATTAGAGCCTTGATATTGAATACCTGATGTCAAAGCCCAAGATGTGATGTCAATATCCAATATTGTGAGGTATATGCTGACCTATAAAGATAGTGCTTGGACTCATAATTTTCATATAGTTTTCAATTAGTTTTTATCATGAATAGTGAATCTATTATAGTTTGTTTTCTCCAAAATTAGAATATTTTCTGAGTGCATGCAGCAAGAATTTGAGTGTGTACGGATCTTTATTTAAGCATTGATGTACCTAAGCACAATAGTGTGATGGGAATAAAAATGAATCCTTTTGATCATCCTTGTAGCACTAAGAATAGATTAATTTTTTCTTAATGCATTTAATATTCATGCATTTTATTTTAATGCACTTTAATTAAGCAATTAATTTTTAGTTGTTAATGAACATAAGCATGACCACCTCGAGCATACATGTAGCACTTGGTAACTTAAAAATGCTTAACATTTAGTAGTCCAACAACATTATACATGTTTAGGATGTGTGTCAAAAGTGGGAATGGGACTTGTGTTAGGCTAGCTAGATAGTAGATGAATTAGATCTTAAAATACTTTATCTTTCATTCTTGTTGTAGCTAATTAAACTTACAAAACATAAAATGATAAAAATCGTGTGCCTCAATTACACTTAAACCATATCCTTAAGCTTCACAAGTGTAGTTGGAAAGACAAAAAACGTTGTTAATGCCCATGTCACTTCCTAGAGAATTAGTGCACTGATGAACTATAGGTTCATGGAATTCAACCAGATCAGGTGTGAACATTGTAGTGATTCGTATGGTTGGACATAGGGGTACCTCGTTACTCATCATTAGTGCCATTGCCAGGGACCTTTTGGTTGTTTTGTGCACTATCTAGGATTGGCGAAAATTATTCAAATTGTTGGATTGAACCTTAGAGTCATATCACATCTTGATATTACTACAACAATTTTAAGAAGCACATTGCATTTTTATTTTTATAACATAAAATGTCTTCTTCTCACAAGAGTGATTCTCTACCCAAGTCTGACAAAGTACATCCATTAGTGCCTCAACAATACCAAGTGGTATATGCTCATCTTGATGAGTATGTATTAAATTTCACCTTCATCCTATGCTAGGATGAAAAACTATAGTGGCGTGACATGGAGGACAACATTGTGTTGCCACTTAATCAATTTATTCCTGCAATGCTCTAACAAATGCTTATATGATGGGGTCTCCAAGGACTTCATGCTAAGTAGGTGGTGCAGGATAGTGATGCCAGGGATTATCATTCCACTAAGGCACAATGTCTTAGAGATCACTAGTTAGAATAGTGTTACGAATTTTCAAAGGGAAAAGGATTTAGTAATTTCCTATTCTCGTGGTACCAAAAAGATGGTGGAGAGCCATTCTCTGAGGGTTTTTCATTCAGTGAAATTTCTCTCTTTGACTTTAGTGAAGGAGGTAAAAACCAACACTTACAATTCATGATTCACAATCCTGGTTTTGGTAAGAATGGATCTAATGAAAAAGAGAGATCCAAAGAGGGAAGTCAAGGCAAGGATGCAGATAAGAAACAAGATCGTGATCATGGTCATGATCACCGAAGAGGTGGTAGCAAGCATCATGATGGTACTAGTCCTCCTTCCTATTTACCTTCATCATCCTCTTCTTCTTCTAGCTTTGATTGCAATCATAAATGGCATGACTATGATGGAGGTGACTGACAGGACCAAAATGATCAAAGGGACCATTAGCCAAGGCAAGACTAAGGGCATGATCATTCAAGAGAGACACAACACCATGAACAAAAAAGTAGTATAGGGCATCATACGTACCAAAAATAAGGCCTCGATGAGCCTTTGCTTGCTACCCAGAGTATGCTAAACATCACATAGGCAGTACAAATTCCAACAAGACATGTGAAGGATAGTTGGATCAAAAGGCTAGACATGAACAATATCCCTCGATTTGAAGGGGGATATAACTTAGATATGCAGAACCATCTTTAAGATTTTCAAGATGCATGTGACTTGCAAAATATAGAGAATGAGTGGCAAAAACTTAAGTTGTTTTTAAGGACACTCATTAAAGAAGAAAAAAGTTGGTATCATTCCTTAGAACTGGAATCTATCAAGTGATGGAGTACAATGCTTGAATTGTTTAATGATAAATATCAAACATGCTCCATAGTGTCCAACATGAAAATGCAAATCTAATAATGGAAATAAGGAACACATGAACCCTTGGATGCTACCATCGGTTGATACTATTCCTTAATGTACAAATGTCTTAGCCATGGTTATTCTCAACTGGATCAACTTCACCACATTGTAGATGGACTTCAATCTAAAATGAGGAGAAACCTTGACATCTATGCCCATAGGTAACTATAAGAATTAAGCATCCATTAGATCCAAATATTGATTGAGTAGGTAGCTAAAGAGGAAGGTGAATTGAGAAAACAAGAAAGTACAAAAGAGTATAATCATAATCCTTCTATTCGCAAGAGGGAGGTTCAATTTTGCTACTTGATAAGGTGGTGAATAGGAAAGCCTTGCTACTTCAAAAACTTCAATCTAAAAATATGGCTAAGGTTGATTAGTTATGGGACTCCATGAATAGAAAATTTCAAGCTATCCTAAAAATTACTAAAAAGTCGAAAGAACAAGGTAGTGATGCATAGGAGACGCAAGGAAGTTGAACATGCTTATCAAAGAGGTAAGGGCATGATTACTACAATAGAAGAAGTTGTAAAAAGAAAATCAAATGATGATGGTGGATGTGATGTCTACCAGTATGAACATCTTAAGGGATGTTACTCCATAGTGTCACACTTACAGGAGTCTAAGATGTATGCTTTAAATCCATGACTCACACAGAGGTAAACATCCAAATGATTAACTTACCCTCAAGGTAATCCTATGTAGTTCCAACAACAACAACAATATTATCTAAGTGCAACTCCATCACAACCATATGAGCAATATTAGCAATGATAACAACCATAGTCATGGGCACTGATAGCACTAAGGTAGTAATACCCTTACTAACAACTTGATCCATCTGGGTATTATGTTTAGCAACCCTTGTCTCCATGTGACTCCTCTAGTCATGTTTCTACTTTCCAATCTCACTACCATCCTTCTGATTATTATTGAACTCATTCTCCACATGCAAGAAGGGATAGCACCTCTTACCCTTATCATCCTCCTATTCCTGCACAACTTCCTCCTCCATCTACACAACTACCACCTACTCTACCTATTTAGGATGAACTCCTAGCTCAATCGCAACAACATAATGCTAAAAGGGCCATTAATCTACAACTGGTTCATCAACTGAATGGTTCAAATACTTGATCAAAGAAAAGACCTTTCTTCTAACCACATAGTTTGCCTAAGCCCTTAAATACACTTGTGATTGACAACCTTGTTCCTCCATATTTCTTTGTATCAAATTCCTTCAAGTCCCCTTCAAACCAAACATCACCTAGGATCCATATTGTGATGCTTACTCATGTCATATCTAATTGGATCCATGCTAGAAACCTTCCTAGAAAGTTAGCAGATCTTGGAAGTCCTTTGGTTTATTTGCAGATTGTTAGGAATGAACGATATAATGCTCTTCTTGATTCTACTTTTGATGTTAACCTGAGATGTACACTACATGAAACCTACCTCATTTAAAGAAGATCAATATTAGATTAGAATTAGTAGACCAGTCCATCACTATTCCATTGGGATTGGTAGAAGACATTGTGACCACTGTCTATGGGTGGTCTTATCCTACTAATGTCCTAGTGATTAAGATGTATAACTACAAAGGGGACTTCCCAATCATCATGGGAAGGACGTGGCTAAGAATTGTTGATATAAGAATGGACATTAGAGATTGTTTCTTAGAAATATCTAAAGAAAATGCATTTATAAAGATCAAGAAGAAGCCAGTTCTGTGCATCACGTACAACGATACAAGGTGCAATTGTATGAAAAATATGGGTAGTGAAATAAGCATCCACTCTACATGCAAGTAGTGTGCACCAGAAGCAAAAATCCAAAGGTGTTTGTATGTAGCAACCACAAAACAAGAGGGAACTGAGTGGTGGACTACTGATTCTAAGAGCAACACAATTTTCATGAAACCAATTGAGAGCCTAACATGTGCACATGTCACAAGCATGGATGAACTAGAGAAAGTTCGTTACCAACTCTCTTATGATGCAAATGATGATACCTACTGGGGAGAGTTGGAAATTCCTGAAAACTTTAAACAAGAGCCCCTTTGAACTAAAAACTCTACCAGTTGACATGAAATATGTGTTCATAAAAAATGGAAAGCCAATCATAATCAATGCCAATCTTGCTCCAAAATAAAAAAATATTTTGTTAAACGTGGTTGAAAAATGGTCAGCCACCTTTGCCTGGTCATATCTTGAACTCATAGGGATTGATCCTAAGATATGCTAGCATCCCATCTACATCGATCTAGCCATGAAGTCAAAGAGATAGCCATAAAGGTGATTGAATCTTAAACTAAAGCAAATCATCAAGGAGGAAATTGAACAACTCCTCAAGGTAGGGTTCATTTATCCCATTGTAGATAGTGAGTGGTTTAGTCCACTCGTTATTATGCCCAAGAATGGTGACAAGTGGTGGGTCTCCATTGATTTTTGGCTGCAAAATATGGCAACATTCAAGGACCACTTTCTATTTCCATTTTTCGATCAAGTATTAGACACAATATTTGAGCATTACTACTATAGTTTTTTGAATGGTTATAGTGGTTATAACCAAATCTAGATTGTGTTGGAGGACCAAGTGAAAACAACATTCACAAGTCCCTGGGGAACTTTTGCATATTGTGAGATGTCTTTTGGTCTATGCAATGCCCATACTACCTTTCAAATGCTAGGTCCTAAGCATTTTTTAGTAGCAAATTGGTAGTGGTGTGGAAGTCTTCATGGATGAGAATTTGGGCAAGCCTTGGACCTCCTTGAGCAAGTGTAAAAATGATGTGTTGAAACAAACCTCAGGCTCAACTAGCAAAAAAGTCACCTAATGGTCTAAGAGGGCATTGTGTTGGGACATAGAATATCACAAGTAGAAATTGAGGTCAACCCCAAAAAAATAAGGGTCATCCAAGGAATAACCTACCAACTAGAAACTATGAAATATGTTTAATCATTCTTTGAACATACTAGCTACTACCAGTGATTCATAAAGAATTTCTCTAAGATCACAAAACCATTGGTAGAGCTGACAAAGAAAGATGTTCCATTTGTCTAGACCAGATAATGTGAATAAGCATTCTAATAGCTAAAAGAGAAACTTGTAGAAACTCCAATCCTACAAGCACTTGACTAGTCTAGACCATTTCATGTTATGAAAAATACATCAAATTATGCCTTGGAAGTTTTGTGTCACATATGGATGACAAGAAACATCCATATTACATTCACTAAACTAGCTAGAGCATTGTGGGTGCAAAATTGAACTACACCACTAAAAAAATAAATTATGGTAGTGGTGTTTGCTCTAGAGAAGTTTAGGGACTATGTGCTTGGATACAAAGTGTTGCTACACATAGATCATAATGCCATCTACTTCTTGATGAACAAGCCAATGATGAGCCCCTATGTCACATGGTGGCTAGTGATCTTACAAGAATTTAATCTCACAATGGTAGATTAAAAGGGCAATGAGAATGTGGTCTTTGATCACTTGTCTTAGTTACGATGGAACAACAAAGAGGAGACGAACCCACTATTTGATATGTTTCTTGAAGAACTCCTCTTTATTGGGGCTATAACTAAATAATTGCCCAATGAGCCTAATTTGTATGATGGAATTCTCACCTATCTTCTCATCCAAGAGATGCCACAACGATTAGACCACTGGAAGAAACAACAATTTCTTCACTAGGTAAAATCCTTCATGGAGATCAACGGACACCTCTACAAGGCATGCATCAATGGCCTAGTTCATTGGTGTGTTCCTGATGCTAATCAACTATGCATTCTCCAAGATGCTCATGAAGGTCCTTATAGAGGCCACTATGTTAGGAGACGCACAACCATTAAAATCTTAATAGCAAGGAATTATTGGCCAATAATTTTCAAGGATGCTCATCAATATGTCCACTCTTGTGGATGTTGCCAACAAGATGGTGGAATTATTTCTTGAATGGAGGAACCTCAACAATGGATTTAATCATTAGAACCTTTTAACATCTGGGGCATTGATTTCATGGTTCCCATCACATCAATGTCAAATGAAAAGGTGTACATCATAGTTGCTATTGACTATTGTACAAAATGGGTAGAAGTAGCAACTGTCACTAATTGTACATCTTCTACTACTACTGGGTTTGTACAAAAAAATGTTGCAAATAGGTTTGGTATGCTACATGCATTAATTTCTAATAATGGAACTCACTTTATAGGCACTAGTTTTCGAAAGCTCATGTAATGCCTAGGGGTTGAACATAAACTCACAACACCCTACCACCCCTAAGCTAATGGTCAAGTTGAGGTTACCAATAGGGAAATAAAAAAGATTCTAATAAGAACTATTAGTAAATATAGGAAATAATATAGCACAAAACTCAACAATGTCCTTTGGGCCTATCGCTCAACATGAAAACTTCCTATAGACTACTCTCCCTATGAACTTGTGTATGGAAAATTACCAACACTTCCTATTCAATTTGAGCTCTGTATGCTTTCAAAAGCCTATGACCTCAACCTTGACTTGAGTCTAGCACAAAAATAAGGATTAATGAATCTCAAATTGTAGATGAAAATCGATTGTTGGCCTTGCCATCAAACGAGTTGCACAAGGCATACAACAAAAAGCGTCATGACCTTAAAATTAGGAAATTCAAATTTCAACCAGGAGATAAGGTTCTCTACTAGAACCCCACACATTTACCTCAAAAAAATAAGTTTTAGATGTTGTGTGAAGGACCTTATATAATTTATGAAATTTTTCCTTCTAGGTCCATGATGATCTACAAACCTGAGAGCTTAGATTGGAAATAGCTAGTCAACATACAACAAGTCAAACCTTTCCACAAGAATAAGCCAATAAGTACAACAAATGCCTCATTGAATAAACAACCACAATCCATATTTTGGATCTCCTCCTTTCAACTTAGTCATGGGGGAGATGTCCATCCACCCTAACTATATAAATGGCTCCTCAATTTTTTACCCTTATTTATTTTATAAATTTTTGTTTTACACATTCTTTATTTTACATATTCTTGTTTCATGTTCTTAATATTTTTTAATTTTTTTATAACATTATTAGTACTTTTGTTATTTCTTAAATATTTTACACTTTCTTTTATATTTTCTTTTATTATGGTGTGATTTTCTAACTTTTTGTTAATAAGTGCCAGGCATAGTGGTAATTTGTTGCTTGATGGTGGTATGTACTACGTTGTTATTTGATTATTGGTGTTTGAATTCTAGCTTTGAATTTTGTCATGGATAATTAGAACATGGTTTCTCTTCATGCAACATGTAGTGAGTCCACAAACTTTATGGTTTTCCTTGTTCTGGAAATATGTAGTCTCATTTTCATTATTGGAGCTATTAGAGGGCTTAATTCACTTTTTCCTTCACCATCTAGATGTGCTTCTCATTAATTTCTTTCTGCAAGCCAACTTGATCCCTGTAGTGGTTCTTAACCCTCTCAAATTTGAGGGCCTCATTTTTCTAGGTAATAATCTCAATTATAGATTTTTGGCAAATGGCATGCACCTTCTCCATCGAGATATTTCAATTCTATGCTATCAATCTTCTCAATTCATTATTTACCCTAGTAAGCTTCTCTTGCTATTGATGAATAAATTCTGTTAGTTGTTGTTTCTCTACATCAACATTGCATAGGTGGTGGTTTTCTATAGTCAAGTGCTTATTCTCCTAGCGAGTTTGATCCAAGTCCTTCTGCATGTTATAAGTCACCGCATTTGCTAAGGAATAATCAAAGACTATTGAATCCTTTGCATACTCGGCCTCTCTTAGTTTTTGTTGAAGTTGTGGAAAGCTTCATCTCTTATGGTTGCTTGGCCAAGTATTTTGTGATTAGGAAGGTAGACTCTAAGTTCGGAAACCTCCATGAACAAGCATTGGTTCTCAGTTTTAGTCTTTTCGAGTTACCCATCGAATATGATACACCTATCCTTGGCCTCAAGAAACTATGATTGCATAGAAATGATATTATTAGGAAGTCAAAGACATCTAGAATTTGTTGTCCAGTTCCCACCAGTCACTCTAGCAACTTCTTATGCTAGGTTACGCTAAATCTCCTACTTATGGTTCTAGCAGACATCTACACATCTCCAAGTGTAGTAATGTTTGGTATAGATGTCATTGGTGCATTAAGTGCCTAGGCCACTTTATCAGTTAACACTTCTACTATCATTTCTTGCCCATGGTGTTGCATCACCAGAATGGTGGCTCCCTCAACTTCCTTCAACAACATTGAGAAAGTAGTAACGTTGCTATAAATCTGTAGAAACTAATGTTATCCTAAAAAAGACATCGTTTCTTCCTAGAAGTTAGGATTTAAGCCTGTGGGTAGCTTCTTTAGGAAAAAAACATTGATCCACCACTTGCCATCTAGCTTATAGATCGAGCTTCTTTATTAAGAAAGCTCATGGCTGGTCTATGCATAGATGGCTCATGACCACTTAGTTTCGCAAATTACTACTATCGAAGTTTCTCACGGATCTCACACATGCACTCAAGGGAAACACGAGCATCCAACATTGTTTCTTGAGTGGGTGGTGGCTACTCCTCTTTCTTTATTATACTATGAATCTTATCTTTCATCATCGTGGCCCAGGAGGTAGCAGAAGCATGTTTGATTGTGTCATTGACATACGATCTATCCCTACCCTTTTACATATTTTTTTGACAAGGTAGAGAAAGGGTATGGATTTCCTTCCACATTAGTTTTCTTTGAACCACTTTTCTATCTCCAAATAGATTAGTTATGGAAGGTTCATTGGGAATTTTCTTCTTAGATCAATACATGCATGAGTGGAAAAGGCAGTTACCTTATTGGGCCTCATCATCAGATCGAGGTGATAAGCTGCTATCTTGAAATAAGTACATTCCACCATTGTGAGTGTGCCATACTCCTTACAGTTTATTCCATAGCACCATTAGATTCACTCCTTTTTAGTCTCCAGGTCTACTTAGGTTGACATATCTGCCAACTTGGCCCCAATTTCAAGTAGGCCAAGAGCCTACGAGATGGCTTTTACTAAGTAGAACACACTAATGTCCTTAATCTTCACTATGGCATCTTCCTACCAGTTGTTCTATATGAGATAGGTCTCTCCCATGTACCACTCCACACCAGAGGTGATGATTGGTCACATGGAAGACCTCTGCAACTAGTCTTGAATTCTTCTAGAGCAAACTCCAAGAATGGCCCAAAGTTTAGTTCTTGGAGTATTGATCATTAAACATCATGTGGCTTGATCTGATTAAGGTATATTTTAGTCAAATTGACCTCAAGCCTTGGTCTTGGTCCTGGTGACTCATCTTGGTGGGACTGCTTTGTTTCATCCTAAGAAATTTGCCTAACAGATTTCACTTCAAGCTCCTCTCAAAGAGATGTCATTGCATGGGTCTCCACTTCTTTTTCCTGGGGTTGTTCTTAGCTCCTACTTGCTCTTGCTTGCTTGTCCCTCTGTTGGGATGATCTAGCTTTCAATTCATGCTTTCCCTATAGCACCATTTGTGATCACAACAAGTCAAGGATTAGCAAGTGGTGTGTAACTTATGACATTTGGATTCCTTCTCTCCTTAGGAAGTTACACTTGGTTAAGTTGTGACTATGGAAAATTGATTATATTAATATTATTTTAATTAATAGAGTTATTGGATTTCATTGGAAGGGTTTAAATTTTCATAAATTGATGATTTAATGTTGTTTTACGCATTAAACCTTTGGGAAAGTTAGAAAAATTTCAAAATATTTCTTGTTAAAAACCTAAGGTTTATGGCCCCCATAATGAAGAGCATACCTCCAAGAGTTAGAGGACTAAAAAATAATAGAAATCGAATAAGAAGTTTGAAACTTATGAGCTCTAGAAGGTGCTTGGGCTCTAGAAAATGGAAAAACCTTCCCTAGCATTTGAAGCAAAATGATAAAACAAATTGCTAAGTGTTGTGCTATATCTATACTATTGACCAAAGTTTGAATTTTGGAAAAAATAATAAAAACAAGGAATTTTTGCATCAAATTAGAGTCTTATGAAAGCTCAAGAAGCTTAGAACATGATGAAATTCATGAAGAGACTTTGATAATCCAAAAAGAATGTGTTTGGTTGGAGAATGATGGAGAAATGCCACAAAGGAGCATAAACCAGATGTAATCGATGAGGAATGCAAAAGATTTGATTGTGAAAATGCCTAAGGATAAGGAACTTAACTAGCCCAACCAAGAGATATGCAAGTGGGTCCTTCCCATAGTAGGCTCATGTCCTTTTTTCCTTTGCATATAATCAAACCAAGGAGTCCATGGACCCCATATTTGATTAATGATTATGAAAAGTTAAGGACCTTATTTAGGAGGATTCACCTAAGAATTTCAATGTATCAACCTAAGACATTGAATAAAATAGGAAAAACTAGTAGTGAGGTGAATCATGGAAAGTGTTGGTTGATGAGAGAGAAGAGTGGGACGAAGTTCCAAATCATAGTCACATGAAGTCCCTTATAGATTTTTTGGTTGAATGACTTGATAAAGTTCATCTAAAGTCCAAATCAAAACCAACCACTTTCAGTAACTTTGCATCAACACTTGAAGACCATTCCACCTCCTCAAAACACAAGAATTCTCCCACATATCAATCATCATTCCTTATTAAGAAGAAAAGAGTAGGAAGTCAGAAAGGGCTTTAGTAAGAGGGAACCTTCAGGTAGGAGTAACATGTCTTTTTAGTCTCATAACCAATGCTGATAGCCTATTATCTTGTCTAACGAGTGTGCTTTAAATTCCCATTGTTTGTTTTTTTTTTTTTTTTGAATTTTCATGTTTTTATGGATTTTTAGATGGGAACTACATTATGCAAAGACTTATTAACTTCCTATTATTGGTTGACAGTGAAATGGTAAGAAATCCATGAAAAACACTCATGCACTCAAGTGAATAGAAAGGTATAAAGAGCATTGAATCCCATTGAAGTCACACCTTTTTCAATCCTTTTAATCTTTGCAAAGTTTGGAAACTACCAAGTTCAAAAGTTTATTAAAGTTTTATTAATGAAAGGAACCTCATATTTCCAAAACTAGGAACACCATAGATTATCGTGGATGGGTGGATGATGTGGACTCACTACCTATTCAATGAAAAAGAAACTTTCTCTTAGTTATTAATATTAAAATTAAAAAATAGAAATCAAACATTAGCAATCAAATACATTAAGTAAAAATCACCATTAGCAAATAGCTACAGCATCACTGTGTCTTATTGGAAATAAAGAAGAGAAAATAAACATAATTTATTAGAAAACAATAAGAAAAACACACCAAAATAAAGTAAAATAGATAAGAAATTCTAAAGTTTTCAAAAAATTTAAAATGTACAAAGGATGGTGTAAAATAAAAATGGAAAAAAACAAGAAAGTTTAAGATAAAAAAGTGTAAAATAAAAAGCAAAAAAGTGAGGAGCCACTTATATGATTTAGCATGGATGACCATCTTCCCCATGACTGAGTTGGAAGGAGGAGATTTGAAAAATTAAGTAAGGTTTTCTATCCAAAGAGGTGTTGTTATCATTGGCTATCTTGGACCCATGGAAAGGCTTAATTTTTTGTGTGTTGATTTGTAATTTCTTATTTGGTCTTTGAGGTTTGTAGATCAACATGGCCTAAAAAGGAAGGATTTCATAAACGAGATAAGGTCATTTCCACAACATTTGGCATTTAATCTTTTGAGGAACATGTGTGGGCTTCCAATAAAGGACCTTGTCTCCATGTTGAAATTTTACATTTTTTATTTTGAGGTCATGGCATTTTTTTTAAAATGCCTTATGTACTTCATTCCAAGATAGGGCTACCAATCTATTCTCATCTAGCACGTTAAGGTTAATTATTCTTTCTTTTTATGCTAGGCTCATGTCAAGATCAAGATCATAAGCTATTGAAAGTGTATAAAGCTTGGATTGAATAAGAAGGGTTGGCAATTTCCTATATACCAGCTAATAGGAAGAGTAGCCTATAAGAATTTTTCATGTTGAGTAGTATGCCTAGAGGGCATCATTAAGTTTGGTGCTCCAATCTCTCCTATATTTGCTAATTATTCTTATTAAGATCTTAGTGATCTTCCTATTTGTTAACTCAACTTGACCATTAGCTTGGGGATGGTAAGGTGTTGTTAATTTATGTTCAAACCCCAAGCATTGCATGATCTTTCAAAATGTAGTGCCTATAAAGCAAGTACCATTGTTAGAAATTAGTGCATGTGACACCCTAAACCTATTTACAATATTCTGTTGTACAAAATAAGTAGTTGTGGAACATGTATAGTTGGTGATGGTTGCTACTTCTTCCCATTTTGTAAAATAGTCAATAGTGACTATTATGTACACATTTTCATTCAACATGGGTGCAGTGGGACCCATGAATTCAATGTCCTAGATGTTAAAAAATTCTAATGGTTGAATCCACTACTAAGGATCCTCCATTTGAGTAGTTATTTCACCATCGCATTAATAGTGTTCACAAGAGTAGATGACGTTGTGGACATCCCTAAAGATTGTTGGCCAATAATATCATACCATTAGGATCTTAATGGTCATGCATCATCCTTCATAATGACTCCCACAAGAACCCACATGGGCATCCTGAAGAATGCACAACTAGTTAGTATTAGGAATAGACCAATAAAATAGATCATTAGTGCACACCTTCTAAAGGTGTCCATTGATTTCCATGGAGCATTTGGCCTGATGAAGAAACTATTCTATCTTCCTATGGTCTAGATATTATGGCATCTCTTGAGTGAGAAGATAAGAGAGGATGTCATCGTACCAATTTGGTTCAGTAGACACTTATTCATTTATAGTAGCAGCAAAGAGGTGTTCATTAGGAAATTGATTAGAGAGTGGGCTCTCATCCTCTTTGTTATCCCATTATAACTAAGATAGATGAGTAGTGACCACGTTCTCAATCTCCTTTTGATTTACCATTGTAAGATCAAATTCTTGCAAGATCATAAGCAACTGTATGACATAGGGGCTTCATGTTGGTTTGTTCATTAGATAGCAAATTGCCCTATGGTCTGTGTGCACAAATACCTTGTACCCAAGCACATAGTACCTAAATTTATCCAAGGCATACACCATTTCCATTAATTCTTTCTCTAGCATGGTTTAGTTAACTTGTGCATTCACAATGCTTTAACTTGCATAGTGGATGTAATATGGATATTTCTAATCATCCAACTACATAAGCATGGCTACCAAGGCATAGATTAATGCATTCATCATGATGTGAAATGGTTGGAATAAATCAAGTGCTCATAGAATTGGAGTTTCTAAAAGCTTTTTTTTTTTGAGTTGCTAGAATGCCTTTTTGCATTCCTCAATCCATATGAAAAGAGCATCTTTCTTTGTAAGCTCCATTAATGATTTAGTGATTTTAAAGAAATTCGTTATGAATCAATGATAGTAGCCAATGTGTCCAAGGAATGACTATTCATATTTAATGATTTCTAGTTGGTGGTTTATTCCTTGGATGATCCTAATCTTTTTAAGATCCACCTCAATCCTTGCTTGTGAGATTTTATGCCCCAACATAATTTCTGCCTAGATCATCAAATGGATCTTTTGCCAATTGAGCTGAAGATTTATCTCCATGCACCTTTTTAGCACTTGCTTAAGATAGTCTAGTACTTGCTCAAATGTAGCACCATAGGTAGAGAAGTTATCCATAAAGACTTCCACCCCGCTACCAATCTGCTATTCAAAAATTCTTAGGATAAGGCATTGGAATGTTGCAAGGGCATTACATAGATCAAAAGGCATCTTTTTATATGCAATAGTCCACTAGGGACTTGTGAATGTAGTTTTGGCCTAATCCTCTAGTGCAATATAAATTTAGTTATAGCCACTACAACCATCTAAAAAGCTATAATACTAATGCCTAGAGATAGTGTCTAACACTTGGTCCATAAAGGGCAATGGAAAATGATCTTTGTAGGTCATCATGTTCAACAGTCAGAAGTCAATATAGACCCTCCACATGTCACCTTTCTTTAGCACGATCATAAGTGGACTAACTCACTTGCTATTCGCAATTGGATAGATGAATTCCATCTTAAGGAGTTATTCAATCTCCTCCTTAATGATTTTCTTCAACTTAGGGTTCAACCACTACTATCGTTGCCTCTTTGGCTTTATGGAAGCATCAATATAGATGTGATGCTGGAGTTTTTTAGGATCAATCCTAGCTTTTGGCCATTTTTTGACCACCTTCAATAGCATCTCTTTCTATTCAAGAGAAAAATTTGCATGATTATCACTAGCTTGCCATTTTTCAAAAATGCATATTCCATGATGGTAGGTAGATTTTTCAACTCTTAGGGATCCTATTTTAAATTCGCAGAGATTTCCAACTCTCCCCAATAAGTATTATCAGGTTCATCATCACAAAGTTTGTGATGAACTTGCTTCAGTTCATTCATGTCTTCAACATAGGCATATGTTAAGTTCTCAATGGGTTTCATGTAAAGTGTGCTATTTTCAAGATCATCTATCAACCATTGGATGCCCTCCTATTTTTGTGGCTGCTACATATAGGAAACTTTAAATTTTAGATTCATCTGCATACTATTTGCATGTTGTGATTGATGTGCTTTTTATGGCCCATAATTTCTACACATAGTTGCACTTTATATCACTATACACAATGCATGGAACTCTCTTCTTCTTAATTTTTCCAAATGCATTTTCTCTAGAAATATCTAAGGAAAGATATCAGATTCCCAACCATGCATCAATGGTACTTAGNGTCTCCATGTGAATCTTCTAGTCATGCCTAATTCCAACATCACTATTACCCTTTTGAGTATTACAGAGCTCATTTTCCATCTCCAAGAGGGGAGTTCCCATATCCTTATCATCCTCCTCATCCTTCTATGTATGTCCCTCCATCCTCAATCCAATTACTGCCTACTCCATTAATGCAAGGTGAAATTCCAACTCAGCTATAGCAACATAACACTATCAGGGTTGTTAACTTATAGCTGGCTCCTCCACTAAGTGGTTCAAAACTGAAACCATAAAAAAGACCATTCTTCCAAACCAACAATCCTGCAAAGCCCTCATAGACTCATGAGACTGATAACCCTACTTCTTCCTCATCCTCTGCATCCAATCCATTTGAGTGCATTTCTAGCCAAACACCTCCCAAAGTGCATACCATCATGCTAATCCATGTGGTAGTTGATTAGATAAAGGTTGGTCATCTTCCTAGGAAAAGATCTAATTTGAGAAGTCCCATAATCTATCTCCAAATTGTTGGGAATGAGCCTTGCAAAGCTCTTCTANAGAAGATTCACATGGAGACATGGGTTGCTAAATTTAGTACCCATATGGACTGGGCTATTTGCAAGGGTACTAATACCTTGGTTATGGCATCCCCCATGACTATGGATGTTATTACTAATGATATTGCTCAAATGGTTGTGGTCAAGCTCCACTTGGATAGTATGCTTATTGTTGGTGAAAATACCATGGATTTTCTTGAGGATAAGGTAATCTTCTAGGTGCTTTCCTTCTAGCCAATCTAGGATTTAGCATGTATACCCCAAATTTCTACAAGTGTGACACAATAAGACAACATCCCTTAGGATGTTTGTATTGGTAGATGTCACACCCACTATCATCATCTAACTTGGACTCCACAACCTCCTCTATAGTAACATCTATGCCCTTACGCATTTGGTGCGCATGTTTAGCTTCCTTTCTTCTCCTACAATCTTGATCACTACTTTGCTCTTTAGATGCCTTTGCTATTTTCAAAGTAGCTTGGAAATTTTCATCCAAATAGTCCCACATTTTATCTGCATTATTTAAAATTCTGAACATAGATTTCTGAATCAACAAGGTATTTCATTCCACCACCTCATCAAGTGGTACCTCCTCCTCATCGTTAATGAATTAGACTTCCCTTTTTCTGATGGAAGGGTCTTAGGTTGTACTCCTCCACACTTTCTCTTTTTCTAATCTATCCTTCTTCTTTAGCAACCTACTGAATGAGCTTGTGGATATGATGGACTTTTCATTTTCACAGTCTCCATTGGGCATAGATCCCAAGATTTTTGCTCATTTATAATCAAATTCCATCTATGATATGGTGAAGCTATTCCCTTTGAGAATAACCATGGCTAGGACATTGGTGCAAAAGGGAATAGCACCTACCCATGGTTGTGTCCAAGAGTTCATGTATTCCTTGTCATGAACCTTGGATCTGCTTTCTCACATTGGACACTTAAAAGTACATTTGATATTTTTCATTGAACAACTCAAGCATCATGCTCCATCTATGGATTAATTCCAGCTCCAAAGACTAGTACCAACTTTTAGCTTCTTTTCTGAATGTTCTGGGGAATAGCTTAAGTTTTTACCATTAATTTTCTATGTTTTGCAAGGCATAAGCATTGTGAAAGACCTATAGATGTTTCTACAAATCTAATTTTTATCCTCCTTTAAATTTGGGGATGTTGTTCATATCCAATTACTTTATTCGACTATTTTTCACATGCCTTGCTGAAATTTTGACTGCCTCTATGATGTTTAACATGTTTCAAATTGCAAGCAAAGGCTCATCATAGTCATGGCCTCTATGATGGCCATGATGCCTATGATACCCTCTACTATCCCTTCTCTCATGATGGTGGACCTCCCTTGAATGCCCACACCCCTGATCTTGATCATTCTAGCAAGATCTACAATCATAATCATCTTTATCGCACTGATCACCTTCATCACAATCATGTCCTCTGTAACTTTAGTCAGAGCTAAAGAAGGAAGAAGAGGATGATGAAGATGAAGAGGAAGGAGGACTAACATCATAGTGCATGCCATCCCTTATTTGACAATCATGACCATGATCATCATTATGATGTCTATCCCTATCCCGACCATGACTCCCATCTTTCAATTCTCCATGATCATAAGACCCATTCTTGCTTGAACCAAGATTATTTATAGTGGAATACAAATTCTAGTTCAAGAAAACTTCATCAAAACCAAGGGAAGGAGATTTAGTGAACCTTAAAATTGTTAATAGTGTTAGAATGATTACAACTTTAAGATTCAATTCAATGATTGAATGATTTTTCACTAAGTCCTAGATAGTGCACGAAACTAGCTAAAATCCCCAACAATGGTGCCAATGATGAGTAATGAGTATACCCTACAGCCAACCATACAAATCACTAGCATTCATAAGTGATATAGTCGAATTCCAAAAACTTCAGGATCCTAAGTACACAGCCTCTATGAGGTGAAACTAATTATTGTAATCATTGTCTTCCTAGTCACACTTGTGAAGTGCAAGTGTATGGTTAAGTGTAACTGAGGCATATGATTTTTATCATTTTATCTTTTATGAATTAAGTTGCTAAAGAATAAAGAATAAAGTAATTTTAATGATCTACTAACTATTTGATCTAAGAATTAACTAATGTCTAACTATTCCTAACATAAGCATCCATTCCCACTTTCTGTACACATCTTGAACACGTATAACACTACTAGGTTACTAAGTGTTAAGTGCTACTAGGATTATCAGGTGTTAGATGTATGCTCAAAATGGTCATACTTATGTGATTTATTTAATTAATATTTAATCTATATTAATTACTTTAACTAGAACTCATTGAAGTAAAATGTGTGGATAATAAATGCATTAAGTAAAATATTAAGTGACTCCAAATGTTGCAAGGTTTATGAAGAAAGCTCATCTTTATTGTTGGGCACATTGAAGTGCTTAGGTACATCAATGTTTGAATAAAGATCTATGCAGTTCTCACTCCTACTGCAGGCACTTAGAAAAATATTTTCATTATTTTGAATAAAAACTACAAGAGCTTTGCTACAATCTAATGTATGAATACCATAAATGTAATTAGCTCATGCATTTATATAAGTGACAATAGACATTGCATCGATGCGCACAC
The DNA here is from genome assembly GCA_015680685.1 of Gnetum montanum. NCBI lineage: Eukaryota > Viridiplantae > Streptophyta > Gnetopsida > Gnetales > Gnetaceae > Gnetum > Gnetum montanum. Next base: position 133,770 of record MNCI01004071.1, on the reverse strand, counting down.
ATCAATGTGTTAGACCATGCATAGATGAGATCACATCAATGGTCTTGTGTCAACTGGATCATGTTGATGGAATCCCATCAACGTAACTAAAGAGATGCACTTCATTAGCTATGTTATTGCAATCTTCCCTATTCTTAATAAACAAGTGGTCCGTGAAGAAAAGATACAATAATTTTTAAAAAAGAAAAATAATGATAGTTTTCAGTAGGTAGAAATAAATTTTTTTTACTATTAATTTTAATTCTAAAGATTCTAGTAAACTCTTAATATCTATAGAGAATTATTCTTTAGAAAAAAAAATTTAGTAAGGACCAACAATGAAAATATTGATGCAAATGGATTTGACTCAGTGCAACATAAAAGAAAAAGCCATGCAACTACTACTACTTTTAATTTAAAAACCCCAAAAGTATCTCATTCTCTTTCTACTTCTACTAATTTTCCAAATGTTATTTTGTTAGATAATGTTTTTTCACTTATTAGTGACATGGATTGTTAAACATATGCTAAGCTTGAAAAATTAAGAATGGAGGCCCCCTTCCCCACATCTCAATGTTAGTTTTATCATGAAATGTTTAGGGCCTTTATGATAGGTCATAAGTAAAGATTGCTAGGGAGCATCTTTTAAATAAACATTTATCTTTAGATTTTTTTCTAAAATAAATTAGGATTTCAACTTATGATATTAATTTTATTGGAAAATGTATTTTAAAAAATTGCATTATTTTTTATGCTACTCATGAAGTTAATAAAGGAGGTGTTGTTATTCTTGTTTATAAAAATTGTACTATAAAAGTTATGAATTCTAGGTTTGAAAACCTTGAAATAGTTATTTGGATTATTTATCATAGTGAAAAAGGTTACTTTATACTTTATAATATTCATGCTCCTAATAATTTAAAATATTGATTGGAGGTTTGAAAATATCTTCTATCTGTACCTAAAGTTTCATGGATTATTAGAGTTGAAAGTAATTTAGATAAACTTGGTGATCTTTCTTCTAATATATATTCTTAGGAAAAAGAATATTGAATTGATTTCAAAGAAAATATTTTATTTGTAATGTTAGCTCTTTATTCTCATTTTATTTGAAAAGAATCATTATACTTGGTATAATTATCAACGAGGAAATGATAGAATTTATTATCAACTTAATAAATTTTACATCTCTAATGTTTCATTTTAAAAGCTTATGAGAAAAGTATAAGTTCATAAAGATGCTACTTTGTGAGATTATTTTTATATTAGCATTTTTCTCTCTAATATTAATTCTTTATCCTTTTGAAAGCATGAGCTTTTTCATATGAATGATAATATGTTCATAGGACCTAGTGGGAGAAATACTTTGAAGCCTTCATGGAATGCATAAAAGGCCAACTTGTGATATTGGTTGGATTGTCTAGTGTCAAACAACTACTTTTAGAGTCAGAAATTATGCTAGATGATTTGAAAAGTAATTATGCAAAAGTCAAGTCAAAGAAGATCTCGTAAAAGTTGTAAAGTAAATGTAAATTATTTTAGACCAAAATCCTTTTTCTTTTAAAACTCAAAAAGCCTTGGCTAAAACTCGTTATGCTAAACAATGTTGGGATATTTTTGAAGGTAAGAGTCCTCTCACTAAAAGTCGCATGTGTTGGCTAAAAATTAAAGATGAATCTGATAAGGAATTTTTAAAATTTCTAAAAGGAAAGGGTAAAGTATTTAAAGTAAAATCACTTTATATAAATGATTCCATCATTAAACATCTTGAGACTATTAGCAGTTTTTTAGTGAATCATTTTTTTTTATTTTTCTTTTGAATGTTTTAGAAAGGAATTCCTCCAGGTCTCTAGTATGCATATTCTTCATCTTCAAACAAAAGCACATAAAAGTATTCAAATTACAATAAAATAAATTAAAGAAATGACCTTTTGTTTAGGAGATGGTAAAGCTCCAAGATTTAATGGCTTTCCTATTAAATTTTTTAAGAATCATTAGGACATTATTGGAGATGATTTATTTCATGTTTTCCAAGATGTCCTTGAAAATGTTTCTCTTGGTAAAAATATTAATAAAAGTGTGATTCGTATTCTTCCTTAAAATGAAGATTTCAACATATTGGTAATTGAAGGCCTATTAATCTTCTTAACAATACTTATAAAATTTTAGCTAAATACATGACTTGTTGAATTCAAAATGTTATTGAAGATATCATCTAACTTGAGCATAATGGTTTTGTTAAAGGTAGACATGTCTTAAATAAGGTTATTACAACTTGGGAGGGAATGTAGTGTTCTTTTGATACTAACCAAGACATCAATTTTATTAAGTTAGATTATGCGAAAGATTATGATAGGATTAAATGAAATTTCATTATTTATTGTCTCTATAAACTAGGATTTGGTGATTATTTTATTTGACTTGTTCATACATTGCTTACTGATGTTAATGCTCAAGTTACTACTAAATTTGGATTAAGTTCCTCCTTTTTTCTTCAATGATTAGCTTATCAAAGTAGTCTTTAGCTTCCCATATTTTTATTATTGATGCAAATTTTCTTTTACATAATCTACATTATGATCTACAAAGAATTTTATTAAGAAAATTTCAATTAATGATCAAGGTACACAATTGCTTAACATGCACTTTACATAGATTATTTTCTATGATCAACAATTCTCTACAATATATAAATACTCTTTTAGCTAGAATGAAGGATTACTACATGTTATTTGGTTCTTAGATTAATTGACAAAAATCTATTGTTTATTATAATGGCAATATTGATGAGTGGGTTACTCTCAACTCTTAAAAAATCTTTTAAAAAAATTCTATCTTCAAAATTTAGAAATAAAATTTTCTTTTGAAGCCTACTATTATTATTTTATGGAATTATATGATTAATAAAATTAAAAAAAAAAGCTTTATAAATGAAAAGGAAAAAAAAGCTTACCCTTGATGGCAAATTTTTAATTATTAAGCAAATGCTTTAATTAACTCATGTTTATTACTCTAGTTGTTGGGATCATTCTAAAACTTATTATGAGAGAATTGGTTGTATTATTCATTGGTTTTGCCAGAGTTGCTTAGGATATTTGCACTAGGAGTAAGAAGGATGGAGGACTTGGCCTTATTAATTATTATAACCAGGATATTTCTCTTGTAGTAAAATGAATTGCAAAGTCCATTAATGGAGATGATGTTTGGATGCTTCATTTAAGAAATAGACTTATGCAAGGAAAATCTAAGAATATTAACAGTTGGTCTTGTAATAAGTTTCTTCACTACTTTTTTTCTTAGGTCATTTCTATAACACCTCTATTAATCATTTATAAAGTCCTATAAATAACTAATACAAATGTTATGAAACTCCAAGAATCAAGATATAACCTTGATTTAATAATTTAGAAATTAGTCGTAAAATAAATAAAAATTATTAATTAGAAGAATCAATATAGTAGAATAATGCAACATAGCAAAATTTCATATTACTAGTATGCATAATGGAATAAATTCTTTTAAAAAGAAAAGCAGAGACTTATGTAACCACAAAATTGTAGATGTCGAAATGTTTTACCAGTTACATCATTAAATAGTACACAAAATCATGGTTCCAATGACACTTGTTTCAAATTAATAAGAAATTTAGAAATAAAGATATTCAAGTTTGAAGTTTATCAAATTAAATATTAAAATTAAAATAATAATTGAATAAAATATTAACATATAATAAATAATGTTAATTTTTCTTGAACATTGATGGGATGCGATATCACATGGGTCGTGATATCGCGTACGCGATATCACAATCCGCCGCAATGTCTATAAATAAGAAGTGGCTCTTCCTTATTTCAGTATTAGTTTTATTTGTAGTGAAATTCTGGCAGTTTGATCCCTCCAGAGTTAGATTATTTTTCCAGTGTTTGCCCGTAGTGTGGTGAATGTAATTTTATGACATTCTTTATTTGAGTGTGACGTACTTGGACGTGCACATGACCGGCAATAAAGATCGAGATTACTTCATCATTGCAGCATTCACTTTGTTATTTATTCAATTATTTATTTATTTTTATTTACTATTTTCTATCTCATCCTTAAACTCCTAGTAACGCAGAACGAGTATGACTTGATTACGAGCATTTAAGTGTGACTACTTGGTATCCTAGTGGCGTACCTAGAATCTGCACTTGGTAATGCCAATGGTAGTCACGCACAAGGTCCAATATGTGTATGGATGATCAAGGAATTGGCTGCTCATCGCACTTAGGCTAGATTATATTTTCTGACCTTTTCCTCCTAGCTTAGCTTAGTTAATATTATTTTCCACTGCCTTCAGGAGTGGTGTTAGAATTAGAAACACATCATACACCTCACTCTGGACTAAACCATACGTGACAAATATAAATACTAGTCCAGGTGGGAAGACAGCGAATTGTGACCTAAGGTTAATGATCTAGGTGCCACAGCTAGTCCATTTGCGGAGTTTGACCAGATCACATGTGAGAACGCTCATATTCATATGGTTGAGTGTAGGGGTACCTCACCACTCATCATTGGCGCCGTTTCCGGGGATGGTGCTAGTTATATCATACAAGATCACTGTAAAGGACTTAACGATATATCTCTTAGAAAGAAGTAATTATAAAGGTCGCTTAAATTCACACACAACCATGCCTCTCCTACAAGAGCACAATAACACCACACTTAGTGAGGAAGTTGATTGGAGAACCAACGAACTATATGATGATGAAGATTGGAGTATACAACCTGAAGTGTGAGTTTCTTATAAACGTGAACAAAAACAACATCATCACAACACACAAAAGCATAACTTACCCAATGACGATGGACCCCCACTGGCCACTACAAGCCTAACGCAAATACAAGAGGCTGTTCGAATCTCACGTAGGCATCGTAAAGAGAGCCATCTACCCAGGCTTGATTTAAACAACTTTCCTAAATCTTTAGGAGGCTATGACTTAGATCCGCATCAACATTTACTAGCCTTCTATGATGCCTGCACATGGAACAACATTGATAACGGGTGGTGAAAACTTAAGCTCTTCCCTATGACACTCGTTGACCAAGAAAAAGTATGGTATAGATCGTTAAAACCAGATTCAATATAATGCTGGTTAACAATGGTAGTAGTCTTTAATGAAAAATATCAAACCTATGCAAGAGTGTTAGCCTTGAGGAAACAAATCCAAGGATGGAAACAAGCAAAACATGAACCCTTGGACATGGCCTTAGAAAGATATTATGCACTCTCACACAATTGTCTAGGCCATGGGTTTTCTGAGTAAAGGCTAGTGTACCATATCATTGATGGGCTACGTAATGAAATAAGAGAGACCTTAGGAGTGTATGCCCAAGGTCAAATATACAATCTACAAACCCATCAAATCCAAGAGCTTATTAAGCGGATAGCAAAAGAAGAAGGAGAATTAGTTAGATGGCAGAGTGTTGAAAAACATCAATGGGACCAGAATCTCAACTTAACAAAGGTCCATGATCTTAAAAAGGAGAAATCAACCAATCTCAAGGTGGAAACATCATCTTTTCCAATACAACAATCATTAGAAGAAGCTGAGGCAAAGATCAATAAGATGTTGGAATGGATATATCAAAAGTGTGGAGAATATATTAATAATATTGGAGATATAGTTTTGACAACCCAAGAAGTAGGACAAAACATTAGACATTCAAAAAAAAGAATGAAGGGAATAAGTGCTCAACTGCTAACCATATATATGAATGCAACATATGCCTGTACGATCACCCCAAAGGCCAATGCCCAATATTGTTACATCTACATGAGCATTGGGAAAACACGTTACATCCAGAGTTCGTATGGAGATACTATGTTAGACCACAGTGGCAACCATCCTAGTCGTGGAGGAGACCACCCCTAGACTGGAGGCACCCTTCACATTTTTTGAACTTAAATGCTTATCATGTTCAACATCTTGTTTCTCCATTTGGGCCAACGTACTCTATCTCACCACAATACTATTCTCCACAATACTATTAGCCCATACCTTCAACACAACCACCACCTTGTGCACCTTACATCCCTCCTAACTTTCAACATTCTCATCCTTTCCCTTCTTCCACATTGCCACAAATTGTTCCTAAGGTGTTTGTGCCACAACAACAGCCCATGAACAACACTTGTGCTACTACTACTAACAGCAATGAGAATCCTCCTCAACATCAAAAGCGTCCTTTCTTTAAACACGGCTGTAAGAAGGGACAACACAATTTTGAGGCCACTGCATCTTCCAACTTAGCACAAGTCCCACGCTGTGGTGCACCCTTAACTCCGAACCCAATGCCTCATGTACCTTTATCAGGGCTACCAACAAACACTCCAACAACAATACGTCCCAATGAGCACAACCATGGGAGGCATCAACCTAATCCTTGCATACCATCTAACAGTCACAAATACCATAGTGGGTCAACTCGTTATCCAGGAACTACATCATATAAAGTGCCCCACTATGCTTATTATAATCAAGTGTGTGAACCCCGAGGGGATAAGTATGGACCAACCCCAATACTTCCAACATGCAAGGATCCTCAACCTTCATTTATTAATCCTTTTCATACTCAACTGATTAGTCATGGGGGATATCCCCCATTTCAATAACAAGCAAGATTAATAAATATTTTTCATTTTCTTTAATTTTACAACTTTTTTTTCTAGTTTTTCATTTTTCAACTTTTTGTTTCATCTTTTTATCTTTTTTTGTTTTTATCTTGTCACGCTTTTGTAAGTAATCTCATCTACAAATAAAACACTCATGTGGATCATTGGTTGAGGTGTGTTCTATGTTATTAAGTCATGAGGGATCAATTATTTGGACAGTGAGTCCATTACACCCACTCATCCACTCTATAAATAAGAGGTTTTGTTTGAGGGTACAATGATATTCTTGAAATTTCAAAACTTAAAATTAATTTTGTGTTCATTATACCCAGAATGAAAAGAGATGGACCAAGAGGGAATGATTAGGGTGTGACATCAAGGTAACTTGTGGATTCTCTTTGATGACCTCTATGGGAGTTATCATGCAACATGGTTGTACTAAGATCCTTGTAGATCTAATCAAAAATGGGAGTAAGACTAATCAAAAGGGCACTCAAAAATCAAACGCTATTCTAGGGGGTCCCACTGGAAAGACATGCATCCATGCCTGAAGGTTGGCGGCTTCTCTAGATTCAGTAAAGTGACAAAAAAAGGAAGAAAAGAAAATAAAGATGCCATAAAACAAAAATCACTTCTCCCTTGTACTAAACACCAAGAATCGTATGCCTTGTTGTTATGGTACTCTCATAGTTGTTCATCATGGGATGAAACAATGCGATGTCACCGATTAGAGGAATGGACTTGGTCCTGATCTTGGAATGATGGGTTAATGACACTTTAATCATGCTTTACATGTAGGATTCATTGTGCCCTAGGTCAATTACCTCATGTCCCAATCTCTATGATCCCTTTCTATAGTTCATCTCATCTCACTATTTGTGTAATTGTAGCTCGTGTCCCATGTAGCATAGAATTTTCATCTAATTCCAGTGATATTACATGCGTGTGTTTTGTGGAGTTAGTGTGGATTACATTTAACCCTTCTAGTGCCCATGGACACTTTAAGTGTGGTTACACAAGGGCATTATAGGTTGGAACCTACTTTGGGGAGGACCCACTTGTGTAATTTTTCATAATCTTCACTAATTCTCTAGCGCAAACACACAATTTCTTACCCTCAGCTTAATTTTTCAATTGATTTTCTTTCCCTACCGTTATCCCTCTAAATTTTAACGTTCCAATGTACTATTACATTCCCTTTTTTCGTAACCGCCAAATTTTTATTGCTAAAGTTCACATCATTATTATTAAGAGTGCCTCTCAAATCAATGAAATTACCCTAGGAAATCTTAATACTTGACAATGTCCTCAATTTACAACATTAATTTCAAGAAAATCATTAAAAATTTGGTATTTTTCATGTGTCTCACATTAGTAGGGCCAAGATATCGCATACGCAATATCTCGTCCCACATGATATCACGTATACGATGCATCATATGCAATATCGTGTCCTATTTACCTATAAATAGGTACCCCCGCTACAACACTTAGCATCATTTTGCCATTTATGCAGGGGGAGTTTTTGAAATTTTTCTCTATGACTTGCGATTGTGTGACCCTTGCTTTTTCACTCATATCTCGCTCACTAGTGCTTCGATTTTAATTCTGTTTGAACCTGCTAGAACCCAGAGTGTTCAGTTTAGTCATGGGGGAGAGACACTTGCCAAAAAGTGCCTAAATTTTTTGATATTGACCATCACCCAAAGGACATCAATTAGGGTAATTAACACTAACACTTAGAATAATTGTGCCAAAAATCATATGACCTTAGGTACACCAAGAGATTAAAATGAAAACCACCTAAGTCACAAGACCCATTATTACAATTTTTGGGCATGATCACATGTTATAACATAAGATCTTTAATTAAGGCAAACAGTAAGGTATAACTTGACTTTAAAAAAACCCGTACTAATGCTTGACCCATGTGATTGTAGATGGCCCCGAAACGTGCACAACCAGAGGGTCCTGTTCAAGGTGGAGCGAAACAATCTCAGAGAGGTGGAAGATAAGGCCCTACCAAACAACATACAGAACATGAGGTGCAATCATTCAACATCTGTTAAGAAGAACCTCCTACCAGATGGTCCGAGTAGGCAGAAGGAGGAGTTGCTGCTGCACCTGAACTAGGACAACAACTCACGTTGCCCTTGGAGTGTGTTCAGGCTATCCATGAGAAGTCCACATTCGCTATGATGATTGTGGAGCTAAAATTTGAATCTTTTGCAAAGTTCACTCCTGAGGCTATTAGGGATCACCTAAAAGGGTCTCCCTTATGGTCTGTCCTCTCTAAAAGCGGTGCTTGGTACTTAGGTGAAACGTACCAGTTCTAGCACAATAGGGAGCAAGGCACCACGGTTAATAGCAATATTCGTAGTGTGCAACAAATGACATAAATATATAAAAGAATAATAAATAGTTTCATGAGCTATAGTTAAATAACATCAATAGCCAACAACAATAACATGAAATGAATTAAATAATAGGAAAATTTAGGTAGTAGGAGGAGGAGGAGCATCATCACCAACACCATGACCATCAACATTGCTAGAGGCCTATAAACAAAAAAACAATTTAGATGATTGGTAATTATGATAACTTATAAACATAACTAATTTAGAATAAATAAATAAAGAAATGATAACTTAAGGCCAACAAACTAAAACATTTATTTTTCAAACCTTAGGAGAATTAGGAGCAATTTCTTCATGGATGAATTTTTGGACATTAGTTTAAAGCCTATGAAGAATCTATTCTTTACTCATATTAGTTAAATTGATGTGCCCTAAATCCACACCTACTAAGACCTTTCCCTTCTCTATCTTCATCCACTCAAGTGGATCATTAGAAAAGTTAGCAATAGTGGTCACCCCAGATATGGTAGTGATCTAGGGGATAGGGTCATCAGTAGCTACCACTGATTCCTCAAACAAGAAAAAGGCATCCTTGGCACTTATGCACTACATAAAAACCTCATACCTATGTTGTTCCATGGTTGTCTCATGTCATGATTTTTTGTAGTTCTCTATTTCCATCTTGTAGAGTCATTTATAAGCCCTTTGCCCCATGCTCCACTCCAAGATCAATGTGTAGTGATCATGCCACTTCTTGATCTTACAAACTAGATGCTTCATATGCATATCCTTCTCCGTAATGCTTCTAGCTAGGGCCAACTTCCCCTAGATGGCACTCTAGTAACGAGACCACTCCAGCAACCTAGATTTTGCAATTATAAATGAGGAATTCTATAACTTCTTCCATGAAAAAATACAAGTTGGCCTCCCTATACTATGCTATGAGTTTGATGCTAAGCATTAGTTTCAAATCATATACCAAGATGAGAAAGAATACATCCCTTCACATTATGATAAAATCCCTCTAACTAACTTCTATGCATACATGCTAACACAACTTATAGACACAGATGAGTGGAGTAAGAAGATTAGTTCAGATAAGCATTAGGAGGAGCAAGATGAGTTTGAGATGGAAAAAGATCTAGACACCTTTATCAGGAGCCTCTTTCAATAATCAGCCCCTTAAACAACTATTCCTAGTTCTACATCTCTTGTGTCATCTAAAAAGTAAGTTCCTCAATATTCTTCTTCTCCTATCCATTCCACCATGTCCAGACTAATGCCTATCATTATTGTTCTTCAAACTCAACCTATCTTCCAATCTACCTTCCTATTTTCATCGATGTTCTTCAATATGCAACCTTACTCTGCAAGACCATCTCCCATGGTATCTACCATGTTCCATCCTTTCTCAATCCTAGTGGACCCTTCCATGGAACCCCAAGCTATGCAAGCCTCTCATACCTACTTCATCCTCTTTATCCCTCAAGTTTCAACATAGATATCCTTCTCATTGTTCAACCCTCCTACCAGAATGATCATCTAGCCTCTTCCATCATTATCACTACCCATTGCACAACCCCAAGTCTTTCAACTCCCTCCACAATCATCTACACAAATACCACAACTCATGGGGATGCTCCAAGTTCTAGACCAAGCCTTCCAAATGATCTAGGACCTCACTAAAGAGCTACAAAACCTTAAAGTCTCTACTACTTAGCTAGTTAAGATAATGGAATTCTACCAAGATGATCCCATTAGTATTATCATTTTTGAAATCACTCTTCTTGTGGGCATTCCCATTTCCAAATTCACTAAATACAATAGAGAAGGTGATCCTAACTCCCATCTCATCACTTTTCATTTCGAATGTTTGTTGTTACAAGCTTGGAATTATACCATTATGTGTGTCTTTCTTATGTCCCCCACCAAGAAAGATTTAGATTGGTACCATGCATTACCTAGAGGGTCCATTACCTCATTAGAGGATTTGATTTTACAGTTTGTAAATTGCTTAAAATATAATTTAAGACCTGATACCACATGAGACTAGCTTATGAATATGAAATAGGAGCTCCTTGAACTTGTTCAAAATTTTATATAGAGATGGAATGCTCTCTTTAACAAGATATCTGAACGCATCATAAAAACCCATTTGCTAGACATATTCAAGGAAGTAATTAATGATGTCATTAAGTCCAAGTTATACTACCTAGATCCATAGTCACTCAACCAAGCTATTTCCCAAAAACTAAAAATATAGAGGATGCTATGGAAGCTAGTAATGATCCAGCATACGTAGCATACAAAAACTAACATACAATAAGGTATAGGGATAAAGGAAAACAAAACCATGTAGCCATAGCCACTATGGTTAAAGAAACCAAAACTACACAAGGGCCAAAAACAACCTAACCAAAAGGCCCTACCAGAATTTCTCAACCATCAACAACGAGTATTTCTACGTCTAATCAACCTAGGCCTGGCATTGAAAAAAAGGATTAATCTAAGTATATGAAGTTACCCTTGAAACCATTTGAGCTTCTTAACTAGTTGCTCAAAAGCAGTTATGTCCAGTACAAAAAGATGATTGAGAATGCCCAAAAGAGGCATGACTATTTATGTGAGATCACCAAAGTTCCCACCGTAGCAACCAAGGATGATCCACCTATGTCCAAGTACTTTAAACTAGAGCGATTTTTCCATTAACACTAACTTTCAAGCCATGAAACTAATTTTTTCTTAGCATGGAAGAATGATTTACAAAGAATGATAGATAATGATGAATTGATACTAAATACATCAAATTTGGTTAGGCCTTAGAACCAATATTGAGCACTTAAATCCTTATGCTTTCACCCTATCTAAACTCCTCCAAAGCAATGTGGACAACAAATAAATTCTGATCATTAGCCACAAGCCCTCTAGTATGTACCTTATATATGAACAAAACAAATAAATAAAACCCATAAACATTAAGATAAACAACCATAAAACAAAAAAAACCACAAATAAAAAAACCTAATGCAAAACCAAGCTTACCCTTCTAACAAGTAGATAGAGCTAGGAGGGCTTTAGAATAGGGAGCTTACCCTATTTCCAATCATCAAAGTATTATCAAGATGATACATTGTGAATTCTAGCATCCCATAAATATGTGATAACTATCGAAGTGCCATAGAACATGTGCATTCATCCTCCTTCATCTCCATAACAACTTTAGTATCATCCTTAATGAATTTGAGGATACATTAAGAAGACCCTATCATCAAAGTTTCAATAATGATCCTTGAGGTATCTATGGCCAAGTGTGACCATGTGATCACACTGAACTATTGTAGAAAATAGAGTAGAAGTCCTTAGCATCAAGGTGAAATCACACAGAAGTTCACTCATCAAATTGCATATGGGAAGGCAAGCTATTTTGACAAGACTACTCAATGAAGCATAAGATGCTTACTAGTGCAAAGACCATGAGTATGGGTTTGAGATAGACCATGTACATAATATTGTAGCATTAAGAAAACAAGAAATTTATTGTAACAAAAATAAACAGGCTATAAACCTAAATAACCATTATCATGATAACGTTGCCATTAAATATTGAATATATATATATGTTTGATAAATATGAATTAAAAACAACCATTGCAACAAATAGATCATGATCTCTTCTCAAGTCAAGTTGACCCACATATGGCATGACATTCAACTACCTAAATACACTCTTTGCATATGCACAATTTGTGCATGTTCAAGAATACCTTCATAAAATATGTATCTTTGTAGGTGAAAGGATAGACTTTGATTTAAAAAAAACATATATCCCATGTAGCATTCTCATGTGATAGCCAACTCAACTTATATACACAAGATTTTTATATGGGTTTGTCGATGTGTTTAATACTACAACTGTACGATTGAGATGTAGGATAAGTCTGTTAGCATACCTTTTACCTATAATCAGATCTAACGTGTATCCTCTTGTCATTTCAGTTCATCCTTCTATACCCCATCAATTTGCATTAGGATTGACTTGTCAAGCTATGTAAGTAATTGAACCTTTAGAAGAAGAAGATGAATGAGGAAATGGAACACTTGTCGCATTCACCTAAGCTTGAATCTTCTAAGCCATATTACAAGAAGTTGAACTCTAAGCTTGGATCTTCATAGACAAGTAAGAATGAATGTTATTTAAGTATTAAAAGTGAACCTACTTCCTCTGAAGGCCTACCACATGAGTCTAATTAGTTGCCTAGTGTAGAAGAAAGTATGATAAATGTTAAGAAAATAGAAAAGACAGTACATAATTTCCAAGAAAAGGTTGTACACCGACATGGTTCAGGATAAAGAATATATGAAATAAATCCACTCTTGAATAACTATAGTGGCCATATTCAATATTGATACTCAAAATACCAAAAAATTTAAGAATTAATTGATAAATATGAAGAAGCTTTATAATTATTTTCCTAGGATTTTGAGAAAATGGGATTCACGTTTAGTAAGACTAATATATGTTCAAAAAAATTGTATTGAAAACATTGGCCAGATGACACAATAACTAAATTGCACAAGGAATCAAAGATGTAGAAATAAATATAAACTGACCTCTAGCCATTGATGCCTTTGTGTGAACTTGTTGCAATGAGAGTTCTGATTCTTCTATTATACCAACACTTAACAATGAAGGTGTATGTAAAATCTAAGTGTTTATAATAGGGACCAAAACTATAACACTACCATGATTTCTCCCTATACCTTTGTTCTCCCATCAAGAACATTTTATAGGCTAGAAAAATGTCAGTTGCCAAACCTTTAGTTTAAATGGCAAATATGAAACCACTCTTATCATGACTATTACAAACCATTTATTTTCTCATAACGATCACTTTTATGGAACCATTACAAACCATTTGTTTTCTTGTAATGGTCACATTTATGAAACCATTACAAACTGTTGATTTTCTTGAAAATGATCACATTCTCCCACTTGGTCTCTATATTTAAACTTATATCCATCATTTCCAAATTTCAAGAGATGAGAACATGAATCATGGCAATAGTTCCTATGAATGTGAATATTATCTTCCATGTATTACAATGTATTATCTCTTAAAATTAATTCCTTATATGGAAACTAAACTTTATGAATAACCCCAATGTTCATTCTAGTTTCTACCATATGTGAATTTTCTCTAATAACTATATGCACAAACTAAATATGAGAAAACATCACAATTGAATAAGAGTTTCATTAAAACTATAAAATTATACATACAAATTATATTATGGAACCAAGTCCTATCTACACTACATGATCCTTAAATGACTTTGGTGGCATTCCTTTTGTCAAAGGATTAGCTATCATCAATTCAGTGCTTATATGCTTAATGAGCACTTTCTTTTACACGTTCCCTTATGGCTAAGTACTTTATGTCAATGTGTTTACTTCGATTGCCACTCTTATTATTCTTAGCTATAAAGATAGCAACTACATTATCACAAAACATTCTTAATGGCCTAGATATAGAATCTATAATTCTAAGGCTTGACATAAAGCTCTTAGACAATACACCATGTTAAGTAGCCTAAAAATAAGAAATGAACTCTGTCTCCATTGTGGAAGTAGCAACCAAGGTTTTCTTTCCACTCTTCCAGGATACAGCTCCTTCACCCAGCATAAAAACATAACCAGATGTTGATTTCCATGAATCAACACAACCAACAAAGTCTGAATCAAAGTAGAAAATCACCTCTAGATTTTTAATTCATCTATACATAAACATGTAATCTTTTTTACCTTGAAGGTACCTCATCACCTTCTTTGCAACGCTCTAGTATTTAAATGCCTAGATTACTCTAATATCTACCCAACATTCCCATAGCAAATGCAATGTTAGATCTTGTGTAGACCTAAGCATACATTAGGCTTCTAATAGATGAAGCATATAAAATTTTTCTCATCAGTCTTTTCTCTAAATTATTCATGGGGCACTAGTTCAAATTGAACTTGTCACCCTTCATAATGAGTACTATACTCAATGAACAATTTTTTATCCAAAACCTCTATAAATATTTATTGATATAGGTTTCCTATGATAGTCCTAGAATACATCTAGATCTATCCCTATGGATCTTAATGCTAATGGCATAAGATGCCTTGCCCATATCCTTCATGTCAATGTTCTTAGAGAGAAATTTCCTTCACCTTGTATAGAAATCCATTATCATTGGTCGTAAGAAGGATATCATCCACATATAGGACAAGGAAATAGATTTTTCTCCCACTAGCCTTCTAGTATATACATTGATCCATTATGTTCTCTTCCAAATGAAATGAAGTGATGACATCATGTAATTTACATACCATTGATGTGAGGCTTGTTTCAATCCATATATGGATTTCTTGAGCTTGCATACCAATTGCTCACCACCACTAGAGGAAAATCCACTAGCTCATAATTGAAAAATGTTACTTTCACATCCATCTAATGTAATTCAAAATCAAAATGAAAAACCAATGCCATAATCACATGAAGGGAGTCCTTCTTAGATTTAGGAGAAAAGGTCTCTCTGTTATCTATTCCCTCTCTCTGAGTAAATCCTTTAACAATAAGTCTTCCCTTATATCTTTCAATGTTGCCTAATGAGTCTTTCTTTGTCTTGAAGATCCATTTTCTTCCAATGGTCTTTACACTGTTAGGAAACTTGACAAGATCCCAGACTCCATTTAATGACATAGAGTTCATCTCATCTCTCATGGCATCATGCCACAAGTTAGATTCCTTACAACTCATGACTTATAAAAATGTTTTGGCATCATTTTCAACTCCTATGTTATAGTTAGACTCCTATAGATACACTATATGGTCACTAGGAATTTCTGATAACCTTACTTTAGTAGATTTTCTTAATGTTGGTTCATCATCCTTTAAAGAAGCATGATGTTCAATAGGTTCTAGTATCTATTTTTCAGTTGGATCTACTACTTCTTGATTAGTAATTTGTGAAACTTCAATGATTGGTTGTTGTTCATCATGTGTTTGTGCTCTAGGCATGTTGTGTACAATAATTAGTCTTTCACTTGAACTAGATGGTTGGGCACCTACATGATCTTTCTTTGGAATAGTGTTCTAGGATTGATTTATTCCACTAATCAAGTCATTCTCAAGAAATTTAGCATTCCTTGATTCCACAAACCTAGTAGTATTTTATGGACAATAAAATCTGTATCCCTTAGATATTTTGGCATATCCAACGAAATTCCCACTTGTGGTCATGTGTCTAGCTTCTTTTCTTGTGGATTATAGACTCTTACTTTAAACGGGCATCCCCAAATGCATATATGTCACAAACTCAATTTCCAACCTTTCCATAATTCAAATGATGTCTTTGAGAGAGTCTTGGTTAGAACTCGGTTTAATATATACACAACCATCTTGAGACCTTTAGCCCACAAAGACTTAGGAAGCTTGTAGCTGCTAAGCATACTCTGGACCATGTCCAATAATGTTTGGTTTCTTCTTTCAACCTCACCATTCTAGTCTAGAGAACTAGGCATAATATATTGGGCAACAATCCCATGCTCTTGAAGAAACTCAACAAATGGACTAGGTGCTTGCTCATCATCAGTATATCTACTGTAGTATTCACCACCTCTATCAAACCTTACTATCTTTATTTTCTTACCACATTGTTTCTCTACTTAGCCTTAAACATCTTAAAGGAACTAATGGAAGCATCTTAGTTCATTGATTGAACATGCTTCCATTGTGTGCACTATATTTATTTTCTTACCACATTGTTTCTCTACATAGTAGTATGGAAGCATGTTCAAGATGTAGTGCACAAGGAAAGACTCTAACATCTCAACCTTAAGTGTTTTCAGTTGAGCCGCTATATCCCTCATTTACATGATGTATTCATGCACACCACGGATTCTGTAAGCTTCATGGATGAAATTTTCATTATTAAGGTGCTAGCTAAAGCCTTGTCTAATGACTTAGATTGTGCATCAATTGCCTTCATCAAAGCTCACACATTGTCATACTATTTCAATGAACCATGCATACCAGACAAAATCTTGGTCTTTATGAACATGACACAAAGGTGATTAGATCACTCCCATTTTTCATAAGAACCAACATCATTCGGTCGAATGGTTCTCATAATGGCAGGTGGTTCATACTTACAGATAACACAATCAATGTTTATCTAGCTTAAATGAAGGAGAATCCTCTACTTCCACACCATATAATTATCACCCTTTAATTCAAAAATGTCACATTTAAAATCAAAGTAGTTCACATGTTATATAATTGCATAAATTAAAACATGCTCATGTCACTAAATTTGAGGTTAAAATACTATATGACATGCTTACCAATGTACATTATGCAAAAATATAAATCAAATGACATAAAATTACCTATGAGCTAAATTTTAATTCAAACAAATTCATATATCCTTATGATGAAACTATTAAATTATATCCCTTTTCTTAATCACCATGGGANGTGGAATAAAATCTATTATATTACATATAATTAATCACAATTTAATGTTTATTTACCTTATGTGATCAAAAGTTGTTAATATATAATTTTGCACGATTAAAGATGCTATGGATACTCTCTAATTATACAAAATAATATAGATCACTAGTCATAATTTTTATGCAAAAAAACTACGCATATATCAATGTCACTTTATAGATATATAAAAAAATATGCATAAAATTAATTATTTCTAAAACAAATTATCAAATTCTAACATTTCTTTAAAAAATATGGCAATAAACATTATTTATTTGAGAAATATTAATAATAGGCAACTTTATTCTCATACCAAAAGACAAATGTGGCTATCAATATAAAGGTTATGCGATGGAGCTATCCTATGGAAAATTATAGACAATAATACATGAGCTATACTAGGAATATTGGTCGTAGAGAGCCCTTGTAGGGAACATAGAGGCTCCTCACATGTGTCTCAACCTTATCGGCTGTTGTTCCAAGCATGGTGTCCACCCTTGCAGGGGGGAACTTTTTTCCATGTGACCAAGGGACCTTTTTCAACCTATCTTCAAAGGATAAATACCAAAGCACCTAATTTCCCACTCCCTCTTGTTTGAATTCTCCATCCCATAAACTTTTTCAACAATGTTTTCAAAGTGGGAAAAAAAAGCAGAGGAGATAAAAACACCTAACTCTCTAGAATACTATAAACTCTAAGCCAAGCACCACTTCATAAGCTACATATCTATTTTAAAATATTTATTAATTTTGTTACATACAACAAGTTCAGAATCAAGTGCCATCCATAATTCCACAATAAACATTTTCTAGTCAATAACTAAATTGACTCAAATTTTCCCCAGTTTTACACCATTAACAAATGAAAAATTTTCCCTAGTTTGACACAAATACTATTAAGCATTAAGATAGAGACCAAATCTAACTCTAATACCAAATGTTAAAAAAAAATTGTGCAAAAAAATTGCCCAGGAAATAATTGAATTGTACAAGGAATCAAAGATGAGGAAATAACTTGAAATTGACCTCCAACCATTGGTGCCTTTGCATGAACTTGTTATGGTAAGTGTTCTAATTTTTCTATCACATCAATGCACAACAACGATGGTTTATGCAAACTCTAAGTGTTTGTTGTAGCAACCGAAAACGTCGGAAACTGGAAAACGTTGAGGGATCATCAGCTGACCATGGTCTTGACCCTGTTTTCACGAGAGGGCCATGCTAGATGGGGATGGAAATGGGGTGCCTTGAATGATCTGGTTGATTAGACAGGGACTTAATCGGTGTCTATATAACCTTTTGCAACGTATGATTTAAAAAGAAAACAAGATTAATAGCGTTAAGTAATGCTTAGATGCAGAAGAGACAGAAAATAATGTAAAATGCAACAGTAAACAGGAGATAATGTAAAATGCAGTTAGGAAATATGCACCTCTTCGAAGCTATGATCTTGCTCTGTCAGGATGGATACAATCAGTTGCACAATGTCAAGAAGTGCAGAGATCCCGAGAGTAATCGAGACATATAGAGCCAGAGGGCTGTGAGCTTGAACGCGAACTCTAGCATTGACAATGCAAAGTACTACCAAGATGGTAGAAGAGAAAAGAACGAGAGTGCCAACTGAGAATGCTAACTATATACAATGTTAAACAGAAAGCTTACAATGCTAGAGAGAGCCAGAAAGAATCATGCGAATAGAGAAACGAAGAGCTCGAGAGCTGGAAGGAGAGCGAGTTTAAGCATCGCTCATTGGAGTATTTATAGGACCAACAGTGTGCAAAAGATGTGGTTTGAACGTCACATGCCATGGGCCTATGCTGACTTGTCTATGCCGCACATGCCTTCATGACCGTTGGGCAAGCCTGCCATGCCATAATTATGAATCTACCACACTGTAATTATGCTATCAGAGCAATGGTGCAATTAGGTGAAGTTCATTGATGTCACACAACTGCTTGCCACGTTTCGCTATGCCTTGTAGCATAGCATGTTTGACATGGTGTAGCATCTTGTTACATTGTGCTACGCTATGCAATGTAGTTTCTAGATGAAGCAAGAAATTGCATTGTGTTTTGCTACATGCATTGAAGACCTTCGAAGTATGCTAACTTTTTGTTGCAGACTTTCTGCGCTGTGCTACACTACGTAGTGTAGCATATAGCGTAGCAATTGGCCTTAGTCGCAAAAAATGCCGCCAAGCTGCGAACTTTGTCTTTTGCACTACGAAACTTGCGAACTTACTGATCCCGCCCTTTGAATTACCTTTTGTCACCTCCGCAGAATTGCTATGCCTTGTTGCGCCTTGTAGCTTAGTGTAGCGTAGCAACAAACATGACTTGATTTAGCCAAGTTTTCCGCTTTCTTACAGAAGTAGATATTGTCGAAGGACTTGAAGTCAGGTGAGGGGACTGGTCATCCAGCTTTTGCTATGTCGTGTTATGCTGCGTAGCATAGCGTAGCACTTTGCTCCTACAAACATCTCCTGAAGTTTGTTACGCTACATGGCGTAGCGTGGTGTAGCAAGAATCCTTAACTTAGAAAACTTTCTAAAGCAGACAGTTTGAAAATCAGAGCATCCATCTCCTGAAGAACTACCGTAATGCTACATGAATTGCAAAGGCCTAGTGAAGTGAGAATGTCTTCAAATTTTGGGGTGTTTCATTGGCCCCTCTTTGTCGACATCTGGAGGATGGCTCGAGAGACGTTGACAAAGAAAATGAAACACCACGGAAGACACAATGCTAACGTTGCCGCTCGATGACTGTCAAGACATCGCTCGGCTGTGCTTGAGACTGTTGCATTGGTTTTGCAGAGGTTAAGGTAGAGAGAAAACATGATGTTTAGCAGAGTCACCCGTCAAAGTGCTCATGTGGGACTCATTCGAGTTTTCATCTTTGACTGACATTGTTCTTCAACCTATTATAGGACAGGTGTTTCCTTCATAGGATGAGTTGCGTTACATCCGTGAAGGGTTTTAACCTACCTATAGATGCTTCCCATGCAGTGCACTGTGTTAGGCACGTCATGGAATTTGCACTCTGAAGTAGCTAAGCTAGTTGAGGCACTCGCTTCGTGACACAATAGCATTTGCTGTTGAGGCTTGGGCATGCTCCCGGCTGCACCTTATAAGCATGACAGAGGGTGAGATGCCAAGCAAGGGTAGGAGTTTTACTTAATACCTACGTTGTTGAGGCTATTGTACATCCACGTTGATGCATGGTGTCCAAAGTAGGAAGGCCATGAGTGGCCTTGGTAGCGTTGGTGTGGAGGAACTGGCCTCGAAGGCACCAGGAGTTATTGTGAGTGCGGATGCTCTAGAATCCCTGCCAAAGACATGCATTCTCAGTTCAACTATGGGATCAACTACCATATAGCTAAATGTCCTGCAAGCGCAGGCGTTGGCAAGGGGCTGGAGTGTAACAATATTGTGGTTGGGCCACAATACTACCGAAACTCCAACTACGGGAACTAGCCAAGGAACTACCGTCAGGGCGATGGGTCGTGGCGACGGTAGGTCCAAAGGGACATTGTAATGCCATACGACATCTCTGGAGGTTAGCATGATGCCAAGGGTGGCAGCATCACATGCATTCTAGACCATGTCCCCATTGCATCGTAAACTGTCTCTAGAGCTGCGACGTCTCACCCACACATCGGCACTGTGCATGCTCATTCGATGTGTACTTGGTGTAGATGCATGCTAGGGACGTGACACGAACCTAGTTTAAGGTCTTGGTAGACCTTGTGCTAGTTTAGAGTCCCAGCAGACTATTGTATTGGTTTAAGGTCCCAACAGACTGTACATCCAGTTTAACATCGTAGCAGATGCATCGTGCCAGTTTATAGTCATAGTGGACTAGCGGTGCCAGTTTTACGTCGTAGCGGATGGCTGCCGCTAGTTTAACATCGAAGCAGATGCTGCTTGTTGTTATCACCAGTTTAACGTTGTAGCGGACGCTGCTCGATGCTGCTAGTTTAACGTCATTGTGGATGCTGTTTTATGTTGTTGCTAATTTATCATCATAGCGGACAGTTCTTGATGATGGCATCGCCCATTTAACATCATAGCAGACGTTGCTTGATGTTGTCATGCTTCAGATGTGATATGGCTTAAGGTACGAGTGATTCACTAGGTTGGCAAACTCGTTGCCATCCATGTCCACCAATTTGAAGGCTCCATTCCCAAAGGCTTAGGTGACCATATAAGGGCCTTCCTAGTTGGCTGAGAATTTTCTCACATGCTCACAGACTACCTTGATGACAAGGTCTCCCTTCTGTACTGCACATTGATGTAGGTCTGCACAATGCTTTTGTTGTTGCTTGCTTTGGTATTGCTCTATGCAGCTCAGCGTCTATGCATGTTCCTCCTCCACTGAGTCGAGGTCGATGGTTCGTGACTCGTTGTTCTGGGCTTCACTCACGACATCCGCGAGGATCATCCGGAGTGATGGTACCTGCAACTCAAGAGGCAACACAGCTTCAAATCCATAAACAAGGTTGTAAGGAGTCTTACTTGTCATGGTTGTACACATCGTTCTGTAGGCCCAAAGAATGTAGAGGATCTACTCGTGCCACCATCTCTTGCTATTGCCAAGCATCTTTTTCAGCAAGTTGATGATGGACTTATTTGTAGCCTCTGCCTGCCGGTTCGCCTATGGATAATATGGAGAGGAAAATGATTACTTAATGCCTAGATTACTACAGAAGGTTTAGGTTTCCGTACTA
Organism: Gnetum montanum; assembly: GCA_015680685.1. Taxonomy (NCBI): domain Eukaryota; kingdom Viridiplantae; phylum Streptophyta; class Gnetopsida; order Gnetales; family Gnetaceae; genus Gnetum; species Gnetum montanum. Next base: position 111,517 of record MNCI01004071.1, on the reverse strand, counting down.
CTAAAATGTGGCCCATTATTAATCACAATAGTCATTGGAAGCCCAAACCTTGTTACGATGTTATCGAGGATGAAATGGCAGATTTGCTGAGATGTCGTTTTCCACCCACTTAGTAAAATACTCAGTGGCGGTGATAATGAAGCTATGCCCTATGGAGGACTTAGGCATGATAGGTTTTATGAGGTCTAGTCCCCATCATTGAAAAGGCCACGTGATTTGCATTGGATGCAGGTCTGTAGGTGAGACGTGTATGAGATTTGCATATCTCTGGCACATGTCACATGTCTTGACTTTCGACAGACAGTCATGCTCCATGTGGGACCAATAGTAACCTAGGTATCTAATTTTTGCAACCATAGCCCTAGGTGCTATATGTTCACCACACAACCCTTCATGCACTTCATTGACTATCTTTTGCGCCTGCTCTCCACCCACGCATGCTAGCAATATCCCATCATAAGAACATCAGCATAGGATGTTATTCCCCATGAGCATATATTGTCAGGCATGCTTTCGGATTGCATCTCTCTGAGCAAATGTCAATGCACTTGGGGGTTCACCATGTTGCATGTAGGATTTAATGTTGGCGTACCACTCCTGGGTATCCGTAGCATTGACAGAGGCCACGTGTCCCGTCTGAGTGATAGGCTCTGTACATTCATCAATCGAAGTCGGCAGACTTGCAAACGAGTGTGGTGGAATGTTTAATGCAACAGTTGCTAAGGCATCTGCCATGGTGTTTTTGTTGTGTGGCACGTGTTCCACATTAATGGTTTCGAATTGCTTAAGTAGGCTTCTTGCTAGGTCGTAGTAGGGTTGCAAGTGTGTAGCTTTGTAGGCATGGACCCCAGTGATTTGATTCACAACTAGTTGTGAGTCACCATGGATTGCCAAGTGTTGTATGCATAGTGTTTGGGTAGTAGAGAGGCCTCTAAGTAGCCCCTCATACTCTACCACATTTTTGGTGCATGGGAACGCAAAACGATAAGCAAATGGATGCATTTCCCTAGAAGGGAACGAGATGATAGCAGCTGCGCTACCTCCTCGCATGGTTGAAGCACCATCGAAGTGTAGAGTAGCTTCTAGGTGTGAAGGGACGATGTTGATAATGCCAACATGTTCATCTGGGAATTCGAGATCTATGGTCACGTGGTCATCGATGGGTGACCCTGTGAGTTGCGTTGCTATGGCTTGACCCTTGGTCAACAATTGGCTTACATAGTGTAGGTCAAAATCCATGGTTATTGCTTTCCATCGGGCTATCCTACTGCTTTCATATAGGTTTTTAGCGATAGCCTGGAGTATGTTGCTTTTGCAAATGATGTTGACTGTGTTGCCGAATAGGTAGTGTCTCCACTTTTTTAGTGCGAACACTAAGGCAAGGTAATTCCTCTCAGATAGTACACTGGTATCTCAGACTCATTGTTCCATTTCTGACATAGCAATGCCGTGATAGATGTGTCAAAGGTGGCAAGGTATATGAAGAAAGGCTTATCCCTTTGTGGTGGGTGCACTATTATGAGGTGCGAGGACTCTTCCTTCAAGTCATCAAAGGCTTGTTGGCACTAGGTTGCCCACTTGAAGTCAACCCCCTTCTTTAGAAGATGTTGCATGGGGTGTAACTTGTCAATCAACTTTGCTATAAACCTCCAAATGAACTGTACCCTACCTTGTAAGCCACGTAGCTCTTTGAGGTTTGTAGGAGGTTCTAGGTTGACAATGGCCTTGACTTTGTTAAGGTCCACCCTTATTCTGGCCTCCAATACCATGAATCCCAACATGCGTCTGGTTTTCAAACTGAAGACATACTTCTTAGGATTAAGGTGTAAGTTGTGCATTTGGAAACACTTGAGGACTACTCCTAGATCGCGTGGATGATCAGTTGCCTCTTTGGACTTAACCACTATATCGTCCATGTAGTCATTTAGTGTTTCTAGGATGTAGTCACTGAAAATATAGATCATGGCTCTCTAGTAGGTTGATCCAACGTTCTTGAGCCCAAAAGGCATCATGGTGTAACAAAATGTCCCCCATGGGGTTATGAAGGTTGTCATTACCTGATGCTCTGGGTTGATGCGAATTTGGTTGTAGCCTGAAAAGCCATCCATGAAGGATAATAGAGCGTGACCAACCGTAGTGTCGATGAGTTGATTAATGCTAGGAAGTGGGAAGTCATCTTTGATCGTCGCTTTGTTTAGATCTTAGAAGTATATGCAAATTTGTACCCCTTCCATTTTCTTGGAAACCACGACGATGTTGGACACCCATTCTGAATAATCAACTGCAAGGATGAAACCAGCTTGGTATAGCTTGGTGATTTCATCCCTCATGGCTAGTGTAATTTTTGGTTTGATTTTACCAGCTTTCTGCTTGACTACCTTCATGTGTGGGTGTAGGATGATGTTGTGTTGTATCAACTGCGAGTCTAAACCCGGCATGTCACTGTATGACCATGTGAAGACTTTGATGTTGTCTTGCAGAATTTTAGCTACATTTTCATGCATCTGTGCATCTAGGAAGGAGCTAACTTTTAATGTTCTTACCTCCCCCTTGGATGTGGCCATAGGCGTCTCGATGAGAGGGTCCTTAGTTACATCCCCAACATCCAAATCTAGGGTTCAGACTAGATGCTCGAGCTACTCTGGGAATTCCCCTAAAGATGCTATGGTGCAAGTTGTGGTTAACCCCCAGTCGATTACGCCTGGGTTCAATTGTCTCGCAAGCTTGCCATGCAAACCTGCTAGGGCTAAAGGTGTAGAGAGATCACGATGGATTATCATTTTTGCTTAACCTACAAAAAATGAGATGAAAGCCTGGTTGAGAGGCACCTGTTGGTAGCAATTGTGTGTAACGAAAATTTGTGAAGCAATGTCGAAATGCATGATGTAAAGATCAAAATTTTTTCTGGTTTAAATTCATGGTATAGACCATTATGTCGTGGAGATGCAGAGCTGCTAACATAAGAAATGTACGACGATCGATGTGATTATGCGATGCTACTAAGGAAAGAAAATGTCAAACTACCAATGCAAGAACGTGGAATTTCTAGTTTAGTGTCATTGCGGACTGCGAGCGTATGTCAGACCAAAACATGCTAGTTTTGGGATCTTTTTGGATCACGAAAGTTGCAACTACACTGGGGTTTGCTAGTTTAAGGTCTTCTTAGACCGTTAATGAGAATGGAACACTACACTAAAGAAAATTGCTAGTTTAAGGTCTTTCCAGACCGTGATAATTAAAAATGTATTATTTTTCATTTTTCAGGAAAGCAAAGCCTATCAAGGTTTTAATGCTAACATTGTTATGATGTCGTGGCAAGCATGCTATGCTATATGGCACGCCCTGGATTAAATGGAGAGAGAGAGCAGAAAGTTTCCCTTTTTCACCATTATGGCCATAAATAGGGATTAAACCTTGGTAAGCTTGCCATTCTCACCGTAAGAGTGCAGAGCCCATATCTAGAGCACATGGTGATTTCAAAGCATAGAGAGATTGTGCTAATAGCGAGCAAGGCAATTTTCTACACAGCAATGAGAAAAAGTCTGCAGGCAAGGCAATGACTCCGAAGAAGGAACGCATGAATCTGGCGCTTGCAAACGTCAAAGAGGTGAAGCAAACCCTGGGGCAAGTGATGCAAGCATGCATCACGGTGCGAAAGGACACACCGTTGACCTAGTAGGCTGCTATGTTTCTTCTTTTCTTTTGCAATTTTATTATTGTTTTGCATCCTAGCCTTAGTTTTTTGTGTTTTCTGTCATCGTGCTGTTTTGGCCTTTGCATCACCTCTATTGTCATTTTGGCCACAGCGGATCTATGAAAGCTATGCCCTTGTTGCATGCAAGGTCTCTTAAACTATCGCCACCACGGTTATCATAATCGTGGGGGTTCGCATAGTTTAAGTTACTTGCCCTTTGAAAGGTGTGGAGTAGGACCTTCGGGAAGGTCAGGCCATGCATGATATGAGAGTGCGACACATGTTTGTTTAGACGTATCGTTAATCACCCTAGGCTATTTTTGCTATGCTACTACTTTCATGTTCTTGCTATGCTATATGTAGAAGGGGTTATGCTACGCTATATGTATGTTCTGCTAGGTATTGCTAAATTATGTGTGCATTGCTCTTAGACATGATGCTAACACTCGTAGGTTACATTGCACAGGCTGGGAATAAGGTCAATCCTGATTGTTTTGGAGATCAGAGGGGTCCTGTGTCATGTAAGCAGACCTATGGCCAATGCTCCTCCTCCTCGAATACGTATGGGAGAGTGAGAGGTCTAGTTCAGGAAAGGGGCACAGGACTTCCTATAATTCCTCCTTGACCATTTTAGTGTGATCGTTTGGTCTTCTCTAGAGGAAAGGGAGGTAGCTAGCACAACAGAAGCCATATTGCCTAGGGCAAGTCAAGGAATTCTGAGATTTTTGGCCGACAGGGCAATCATGAGCAGGCAGGGAGAGACATCTAGTCAACGCTTAACAGGGTTAAGGTGTTTAACTTGGATCTGGAACATGCCTGAATACAACTGCTATTACCGTTTCAACACATTGTGCATCACATGTTATATGGTGACGTGTTTCCAAAACCCACAGGGGACTATCTATTGTGCTGGCAGGTGAGTTTTGTAGCCTTTCTTCGCTATGTTGTGGGACACTAGCCATATTGGCCAAATGCTAACAGTATGTGCTTGCTACCAGATTCTTCATCAACAATGATGGGGTTCATGACCAATCGGGCCTACTGGCTACAACACAGCTAGCCCTACAGGAATTCTCTTTTGCTGGGAACCTGCAGGTAGGTGTTATAGATCAGTGTGGGGGAGAATACCATACCTACCTAGGCATGTATCATGTTCCCTACAACCAGTGCAAGGAGAAGGGTTGGCTGGATGAGGAGTGGGCAAAACCCTTCAAACCAGTCACAGTTGAAGAAGTTCTGGTTGAACTCCCACCATTCCCGTTACAATATAGGCCTAGTGAGCCAAATAGTAAGTGTCGCATGCTCAAGTTTTTTTGCAATCCTTGTTTTTCTGCGTTTTTACGCTAAGCATTTTTATGAAAACTGTTGCAGGGGCGAAGAAACCCCAGGAGGTGACGGTGGTAACCGCCAAGATGCAGGGGGCAAACATCTACTTCAAATATGGTGAAGTAGAAGCGAGCCAACGCTGGCTAAACCATGGGGCCTCGGACTCCTTGGTCCTGAACATTCAAAAGGTGGGGCTTATGGATTTGTTCATGACCCCGAATCCAAGCATTCCTGCCATTGAGATGCTTTCCCTAGTCAACTCTTTTTCTGAAAGGATGAGCCACTTACGCAAGCACATATGGGGAGTGAGGATGGTCATTGAAATCAATGACCAGCTATTTACGAACCTATTCAATGTTCTTAACAATGGCATCCTCATAGGGTTGAAGGGCAAGAAAGAGTTGACCTTTCAAAAGAAGGATATTCAGGAGTGGTTGGGGCTTCTTAAGGAGCGAAAAGGGCTACCCATGGATAAGCTTAAGGATAGACCCACCATGGAGATTTACCCCATATTTCGTGCTCACGCATTCCTCCAAATGCTTACCCAAGGCAAGGTCTTGGGGCTTGAGCAGGCCTAGATAATGCAGGAGGTTATGGAAGAGGGGGCCCACTACAACTGGGCCAGTTTCCTATGTAAAGGCTTGTAGGCCGAGATTTTGGAGCTCCATCAAAAAACATAGTCCTACTCCAACATACACTATTCCTTCTACATAGGCTATCTGAAATGCTTCACAAAGTTTCTAGTGGTTCAGGAGGATGGAGTTTAGGTCATGTGAAATCGCAACCAGATTTCCAAACCACATGAGCCCAAGATCCTCTAGAAATAATCGGGGAGTCATTGTCTGTAACGATCAAGGATCAGGTTGCTCACAACGTTCGTGGCCAAGATAGCTTAGGAGAGATTCCCCCTGCTATAACCGGTAGCATGATACAAGGGGAACGTCTTATAGCCGAGACCGTACCCAAGGAGTTGCAAAGGAAGAGGCCTCCCCCAGCTAAGGAAACCCTTCGCGTGGAGGAAGAGAAGGGATGAAGACTATAGCTTAAGATATGGAGGACACAACCCCCCATTGGTAAATGTCTTTTGTGTAATGCTTACTTTGTTATTGCTTGCTACGCAATGCTGTGCTAGGCGATGACGTATCGTAGCATTTGCTTTGAGCTAACTTGTTTTGGACTAATGTGAACATGCTTCTTTGCTAGCAGAGGAATAAGAAGAAAAAGAAGAAGGTGATGAGGAAGTGTCAATCCCCAAGATGGGGGCAACAAATAAAGATATGGAGGCCCCAATCTCAGAGGAAAGGGCTCTGGTCAAGAATAAAGGAGCTCCTGTCGCTAGGGTAGGGGCTCTTGTCATTAGGGAGCATCCTCCCACTAATGAAGAGGCACATCCCTTGAATAAAAAAGACACTGGTCTCCTGAAAGAAAAGGCACCAGCGCATGAGGAAGGGGCTCATGTTGACTTGGCAAGGCCTTCTACCAAGGGTACCACCATTGTCTTGCATCAGCAAGAAGAGAGGCCGTAGTCGGATGCTGGTGAGTTCGACAATATGTCGACCTTATCATAGTCCATTTTGGCCATTGCTGATATGCTTAGTCATGTAAAAAGTGCTACTACTAATGCTGCAGGACCCACTTCGATTTGTGCGGAGTCACGGACCAAGATCTCTAACAAATTTGCATTCGTGCAGGGACTTGTCGACGACATGATCAAGCACGTTCAACAGGTGGACCCTGGTGCATGTAAGTAGTAGTGTTAAGTGCTCGTATGTTGTTATGCTAAAAAATTTTGAGTTTGTTTATCCTACTATGCTAACGTGATTGCTATGTTTCTTGTGTCATGATAGCCTCTCAGCTCAAATGGAACCCATCATGACCTATGAAAGTCAACGTTGTGCCTACACTCTCATCTGAAGTGACCGAGGTGCCTCGTCGCACGTTCAACGAGGCTTGCAAATGCGTTTTACACTTGGCATGCTCCTTGTGGGAGTTTAAGCATGCCAACGAGGATGAAACACCACAAAAATTTTAGCAACACTTCCAGACATCTTTAGAGCCTCTGAAATGACTTCAAGCAACCCACCATGGAGCAAGCAAGGTCCCCCTGGGGCCCACAGATCACAACGCATAAGGATCAGCATCACCAACTTTTGGGGCCCCGAAACTGAGTCAAAACAAGCCGAAATCAAGCATAAGGACCCCCCATGACCTTCAACAAGGTCCTCAGCAGTTTCCAACCTCCAGAAAATCAAAATTTGGGCCTTAAATGAGGTGTTTTTAGTTGATTACACTAGGGCTACATTTTTTTACACTGCATAGCGTAAGAATGTGTAAATCACTATTCATCGTGTGAACACTATTCACAGCGTAAATACTATTCATCGCATGAACACTATTCACAACATAATCACTATTCACAACGTGAACACTATTCATCACGTGAACACTATTCATCGACTTCCAGAAAATTCTAGAAGAAATTTCAGAAAATGGTAGAAAGTTCTCAGCATCAGCAACTTTCAGAAAATTCTCAACGTCAGTAGTTTCTAGCCTCCAGAAAATCAAAATTTGGGCCTTAAATCAGGTGTTTTCAGTTGATTATGCTAGGGCTACATTTTCTTACGCTGCATAGCATAAGAATGTGTAAATCACTATTCATCACGTGAACACTATTCACAACGTAATCACTATTCATAGCATGAACACTATTCATTGACTTCCAAAAAATTCCAGAAATAATTTCAGAAAATGGCAGAAAGTTCTCAACATCAGCAACTTTCAGAAAATTCTCAACGTCAGCAGTTTCCAGCCTCCAGAAAATCAAAATTCGGGCCTTAAATGAGGTGTTTTCAGTTGATTACGCTGGGGCTACATTTTCTTATGCTGCATAGCATAAGAATGCGCAAATCACTATTCATCGCGTGAACACTATTCACTGACTTCCAGAAAAATTTCAGAAAATGGCAGAAAATTCTCAACATCAACAACTTCTAGAAAATTCTCAGCATCAACAAATTCCATAAAATTCCAGAAAATTTCAAAAAAACTCAGGGACGAAGAAGTTTCAAGCAAGACAGATCAAATTTCCCTCATACATTTCATTATAAATTTTTATTTGTGGGATAATCAGGCCCTCATTGTCTAAATTATATGTACTTTCATGGTCTTGAATAACCCATAAATTGTAAAATACAATGCACCTAGTCAAGAACGTAGCTTGCTGACACACATCCAACTCTCACCAGCACGCATCCAACCCAAACACAATTGTCCATTGAATACATGTTACTAGATCCGCTTTCCTTTCATCTCCCAGCTATTGATTCCATTCTGGAAATTCTGTGCCAGAGCCCGGCCCAACCTTATAAATACCCTGTTAATTCACATGAATCGGGGGAGGCAAAAATTAGAGAGATTAGAAATTCTGAGAGAGGATAGAACCTGCAATCCTTGGGCACTCAGCAGACCTAACTGTTGGCATCCAAGCATTTCTGACATTCATCACATCACTTCAGACATCATCCCGGGGCTTAGTGCTTGACCTACCATCCACACGTGCAGCTACACTTTGACCGGTGCATACCTTTTTATTAAATAATACAATACAGTTCATTGCCTCCCATTTACATTGTTTAATTCTATTTATGCTTTTTTTACAATATAGCTCTGTTTACGCTTTATTTATAATTCAGTACGCTCTGTTTACATTTTGTGTCGTTGTTTGCATTCCGTTTATATCTCATTTACATCGTTTACGATAACCCCAACGCTAGTCGTAGCTTACGCTCGGGGAAGTCCTTGGTTGATTTGCGTGTAGATCATCCAAGGTACTCTGCCTTCGTTTACTTTTCTAGCTTGCCCTCAAGCGAAGGCAAGGTCAGCTATGTCTACCCTACAATCTTCCAGCGTTTGTTTTCCTTCCAGCTTTACACCGACGATTTAGGACAGTATAGTTTTTGGCGCTAGAAGGAGGACCTGACTTGTTTTCTATTTAATCGAAACGTTGATCACGTTACCTATTCAAACACTGTCCAAATCAAGTGCTAAAACCACGTGCTCACACTGCTACAGTGTTTTGCGATTGCTACAGTAACCTTATGCTGCTACAGTGCTTTACAGCTGCTACAGTGCCACTACAGTGTTTTTTCAACAAAAACACACAAAATGCATCCATTTCAAAGCCGAATTTATTGTAATTCACACCTAGATAAATTTCCAATGTTCACAAGCTGGACACTTAGACAAATTTTTAGTATTCATGCACTGATTGTTGATCTAGTTTGATTAGTTTGGTCATGTAGTGTTTATGTCATGGTCACACTGCAACTACTACAATCCAACCCCATTCATCTATCCTAGTCCAGTCACGTTTATCATGGAATCCTCCCAAGTCAACCCAGTAACACTGCTGATTGCCGAATTTGGGGCCGAAGCTTCAAACCCTGTGACTGCTACGGAATCCATAACCGTTATTGAACACATAAATCCTCAAGGCCCTACATGCCAATCCCTTAGGCTATAGGGCAAAGGCCCTATTCATGCGACTCTTACACCCGAACAATATAACTTTATCTGTGTCAAAATCCAAGCCAACCTACCCATTGATCATGTAGAGAGGGAAGCTAAGCGAGAATATGAATTTATCCACAAAGGAGGACGTGAGTTTATCCCTTCAACATTTGACATAATCCCACTTTCTAAAAACCATCATAAACTCATATCCCAGCTTCTTATGGCTAGAAGTCAAGCCTTACAACTACCTCCTATAGAGCCTCAAGATGAAGAAGATGACTTTGCAACCCAATCTGAACATGGAGAATCATACCATACTGTTAGCCCCCATGCCTATACAAACCCATTATTCCACCCTTTCCTGGAAGAAACTATGCTTCCTCCTTCATCTACAAATGCTCGAGCACCAATTTCCTGACAAGAGGTACCTACTTCCATTCCTATCTTCTCTGTACCTAATAATATTCACTCTGATACATCTACTTCCATCATTCCTCCACAAGTACAATCCCAACAACTCCTTCCCCAAACCAACGCAAAGTTAATTTTTCAACCTCAAGTGATTGGAATGCTATCGGTCATACCAGCTTCCACATCCACCTATTACATACATCAGGTACAAATCCATGGAGCATCATTGATTACTCCAACCCAACACGTTTAGGGTGTTACCTCACAACCTGTGGCTGGGCAATGGGTTCCACCAGTAGTCTCAGTCCCGAATACCATCCCACCATAACAAATTTTAGCCCAACAACCTTTCTTTCCACAAACAATGCAACAATTAAATCATTATCATCCACAATCCACTCAATCCACCGATCTACCTACTGCCCAAGAATGGGTAGACACACAAAAAATGATGCACTCATTGGCAAAATAATTAAAACGCCTTAAAACTTTCAATAATGAGGAAGTCAAGGTACTAGATTTCTATCAAGATGACCCAATTGACCCCTCAATTCCACCCTTAACCTTGCCAAAAGGAGTCTTGTTACCTCAGTTGATCAAGTACAATGGAGAGGGAGACCCAAATGCCCACCTAGTAACATTTAGAACCGAAAGCCTTTTACTTCAAGCATGGCCCCATGTAATTTTGCGAGTGTTTGCAATGTCCTTAACCGGAAAAGCCTTAGACTGGTACCGATCTTTACCTCGTAGCTCCATATCTTCTTTAGAAAATTTGTTGCATCATTTTGTCACCCGTTTCAAGTACAATCTAAAACCTGAAGCCACATTAGATAGCTTGATTCAAGTTTAACAAGCGCCATTAAAGCCAGTGCAGAAATTTATCCAAAGGTGGAGTGTAGCCTTAAACGAACTTCACAAACCTATCCCCGAAACATATTTACTCACCATCCTTAAGTCGATCGTGAATGAATTTATTAAGTCAAAACTTTATTACCTGAAAGCCCGTACATTGAGCCAAGCATTCGTGCAAATCAAAGACATAGAAGAAGTGGCACAAACAAGTAATAACCCAGCCTACTCAGCCTTTCAGAGCCAACACATGAGGAAAGATAAATCCAAAATAACAGTAGCAGCAGTGACTAAGGAAAAACAACCCGCTATCCCAAACAACTATGAAAGAATCACACCTACTCATACACCTGAAAATTCCTCAAATAGAAACAACAACATAGGTCACGCCCGTACCTTCGAAAAGAAAGACCCAACTCAATACACACCATTGCCCATGAAGCCTTCACAACTACTTGATCAACTTCTAAAGGCTAGGCTAATTCAACACAAACAAATGTCTCCTGCAGCCTCGTAAAGACATCACTTTTGCGAATTAGCCAAAAATCCAGCCTTAGCAACAGCCAACGAACCTCCCATTCTAAAAGGCTTTAGGTTGGATAGATTTTGCGAGTATCACCAACGACCTGGCCATGGAACTGATTACTGCTTTACATTGAAACAAGACATACAACACCTGATTGATAGGGGTGAAGTAGTGTTCAACAAGACAAACTTGGTAAGACCCCAAAACCAATCCATGGGGGTCTACAAGGATCCTCTCAATACCAATACCAATGATGCACCATATGTGATTAATACTATCCATATGGAAAACAGACAAGACATTCCACGAAGAACTTTTGTGATTCATAGGCCTTTAGAAAACACACCTACCCTAACATCTCCTCAAGCCCCTTTCATCATCCACATGTCTCCCGCACCACAAAGACCATTCATCATCCACATACCTCCTTCAATTGCCACAACAAACATACTATCTCAAAAATGACCCATTCCCTTTGTGATCCAAGTGCCAAAACACCTTGGCATACAACCTGCCTCCACTACTTGACATTTTTAAGAACGTTTTGCCAATAAGCTAATAAGAGAGCACTTGGAAAAAGAAAAAAGAGAGCACATGGAGAGAGAAAATCATGGACACAAATTAGGACTGCCAAAGCCTACATCGCTAAACACCATTCCCATGAGTCTGTCCATTAATGAGCCTAGTACAAGTCACCAAAACAAAGATGAAGTCACGAATCATATCCCAAACCCAGCATCTTTAGCTACTAACGTAAAAACCCCTCCACGAGAAATACGAATGCTAGGTCAAATGAACCAAATCTCTATGGATAAGAATGTCCCAAATGGTAAAAACCTAGCAAACGCGTTGACCTCGGTCACACAAGCCTTAAAACAAAAAAATACTTCTTTAAGTTTGTATGACCTAGTAATGACTTCACCAATACATCGAGAGCCTCTCATACAGATGCTAACTTCAATTCCTATTAGTGAGGATCTTCCTGCAGATGAACCATCCATTTATGCAGTATTGTCCCCACAACTT
>MNCI01004071.1:30625-87628 GCA_015680685.1 Gnetum montanum | reverse complement strand
CTTTCATTCCTGGAAAAGCTTATTTAGCTGAAGAATATATTCACATGTTTGAGTTAGCTTTAGCTCATGCAAATATTCAACATCAAGATCAAGCTTGTAGGTTGTTTGTATCAAATCTAAAGGATATGGCTCAGATTTGGTATTCGAACTTACCAAGTAATAGTATTACAAGTTGGGATGACATGAAGAATCTTTTCTTGGCCCAATTTGGTAATCAATTAGATCAACAACAACTATACTGTGGGCTGATACAAGCTAACCAAGGGGTGAAAGAGTCAATTAGAAATTTTAACATTAAGTTTCAACGAATTTGTGGACTCTTTCAAAGACAATATAGACCATCAGAAGAAATGTTTACAGAAACTTATCTTAAGGCTATTAACCCCAACATTTCAATTTGGTTATGGAGAACTCCAAACTTAACTACACTAAATGACTACTTTAGTAAAGCTATACAGTTAGAAAAAAAGTTGAATCCTAAAGAACATATGGCAATTCAAAAAAGAAAAGAAAGAGTTATGATTCCTATGCAAGATTTTGCTCAATTTAAAGCTTTACCAAGTCCATATCATGTTAAGATAGAGCAAGAGCATGAAAGAGTAAGATCTGAAAAAGGACAATTAATGAGAAATATGTCTAACAAAATAGTGAAGCTTGAAAAAACCTTGGCAAGAGTTAATATCAAGGAAGAAAGGAAAAATAGAAAGCATAAACATCAAGACACTAGGTTGGTAGAAGATGAGGATGAAAGTAACCATATTATGTCCAACTTTCTTGATATTGAATCTGATAATGAGTTATCTAGTGTTCATTATGCAAGTAAATCTTCTAGCAATGGATCTAGTGATACTTCTTCTCTATCAAGTTCTGAAGAAGATATGTCTTTAGATGAAGAATGCAATAACAACGAGAAAAATGAATATAATCTTCGATCTAAGGAAAGACTAACTACTTCTAGACCCCCAAATGTTATTAATAATCCATCTACTAAGAGAAAAGCTTTTGAGCCAAATAGAAGAGATAAGAATAAAGGTAAAGACAATCAAGTAGAGAAAAGCACTCCAAATCAGTCTTTTAATAAATGAATAAAGAAACCAAGCTTTATTGATGATGGAGAGTATGATTTGATCAAAAACATTAAACATGTCAAGGCCAATATTAGCTTTTATCAGTTGCTTCAAATAGGAGATCAGCAAAAAAAGGCTTTAAAGTTCATTAAAGGTAAAAGGAGAGTTAGAGAATTAGAGTTAAGTTATGTGTCTAATAATGAGGAGAAATTAAAGACCTCGTATGATTATATTCATGATAAGGAAGCTCCTCCTTTCCTTTTGACAATGAAATTAAAGGATAAATACTTACACAATTGTTTGATTGATTCTGGAGCTACGTCTACTATAATGCCATTGTCTATATGTAAGAAACTTGGTCTGATCCCTAAAAAATCAAATAAAAAGATTGTTTAAGTGGATAAAAGTAGAGTGAATATTGTGGGTAAATTACCATATTCTCTATTGGAATTTGTTTCTGAACCTCGCATCAGAAGTAGAGTAACTATTCAAGTGACAGATATAATAGATTCGCAATCTCTTATTGAATAAAAGTTGGAGTAAGAATTTCTCAGGTTACATATCAACAGATTATTCTCACATATGGCTACCTTGGAAAGGAAAACCAAATCATATATACATCTATAGTGAACCTTTGATGATTGATAACATTACTTCAAATGGAAAAAGTAAAATGGCTGAAAAAGGAGGTGTTGAAAACAAAATTTGTACACTCCAAGAAAATTATAGTTCTGAAAAAGAACAATCAAAGAATGAGGATAAATGGGAGTTATACTTTGATGGTTCGTGTAATTAAAAAGGTGTAGGAGTCAGTATAGTTATATTAAGGAATGATTCACCTGAAATTCTCAAGGAAATTCATCTACCTTTCTCTTGTACTAATAACAAAGCTGAGTATGAAGCCTTATGTATTGGTATAAGAATAGTTTTAGACAAAAAGATTAGAGTAATCACTATAAAAGGAGACTCAAGATTAGTTTGTGAACAAGTAAAGGGTAACTGTGTAGTAAAGAGATCATTCTTAAGACCTTATAAGCAACTTGCTTGTAAGATGTTAGATCAGTTTCAACATTGCCAAATAGAGCATATAAACAGAGCAGAGAATCTTATAGCAGATGATTTGGCAAAGGCAGCTTCAACATTGGATATGCAAATAATAGAAAGTTACAAAGATGTCATGATTGAAGAAGAACATCAGCCATCAGTACCAGATAATATAAGACATTTACAAGTATTTGAAGACGATGATCAAGTACTAAGATTTATGAAAAATAAACAAGAATTTGAGGGTCAAGTGATACCTGAAACATCATCAAATTCCAAAGCTAATTTCATTCCAAAAAGGATGATTGACTTGGAACATGAGTTCAAGAAAAATTTACTTACTGGAAAGGATATACAAAACCCAGATAGTCAAGCTTTCGAGGTAGTGAATTTTGGATTAGACAAGATGCCAAAGATGTTGAATGTTACAAAGGAAAGAGATTCGAGTTTCAAGCAAAACTTGTTAACATGTCTAAGAAATAATTTGGACAATTTTGCTTGGTCTTATGATGATCTTAAAGCTTTTAGGCAAGATGTGATGACACATAAAATTCCTTTAATAGAAGGTTACAAAATAGTCAAGCAAAAACAAAGGAAATTTAATCCATCATTTAAACTAGCTATGGAAGCCGAAATCAAGAAGTTGTTACAAGCACGAATCATATATCTAGTACGATATTCAACATAGCTTTCTAACCTCGTTCCAGTGAAAAAGAAAAATGGTGATATAAGGCTTTGTGTAGACTTTAGAAATCTGAATGATGCCTTAAAAAAGGATAAGTATCCACTTCCAAGAATTGATGAGATGCTGATTAAAGTCTCAGGTTGTCAAGTATATTCTTTCTTAGATGGTTTCTCAGGCTATAATCAAATCGTGTTAGATAATAATGATAGATACAAAATAGCATTTATCACCAAATGAGGAACTTTCTCTTACCAAAGAATGTCATTTGGATTGTCAAATGCTAGAGCTACTTTTCAAAGAGCAACAGATTTAGCATTTAAGGATTTATTAGGAAAATTTGTGGTGGTTTATTTGGATTATATTACAATATTCTCAAGAAGAAAAGAAGATCATATTAATCATCTCTAGCAAGTTTTCGACAGATGTCGTGAGTTTGGTATTTCATTAAATCCTAAGAAGTGTATCTTCAGGGTTAAATCCGAAAGCTTATTAGGCCATGTGATATGTCAAGAAGGAATTGCTATAAACAATTCTCAAATCCAAGCAGTATAGAATGTTGAACATCCCACAAGTAATAAATCTCTTAGATCTTTCTTTGGGAAGATAAACTTTGTGAAAAAGTTCATCCCCAGGTTTACTGAAATCACCAAACCTTTGATGCATATGCTAAAAAAGGATGTTCAAGTAGAGAAAACACTAGAATCAGAGAGAGCTTTATTAGAAATTAAAATTGCTATACAAGAGGCTCCATATTTGGTGAAGCCTAGGCTTAAAGAAGATTTTTGGTTATATTCTTTTGCTTCGAATGATTATATCGTTGTCATTCTAACACAAAAAGATGATGAAGGTCAAGATGAACCAATTAGATTTTTTGGGTATCAATTGAAAGGCTTAGAATTAAATTATTTAGACTTAGAGAAACAAGCATTTGCAGTCATCATAGCACTTCAGCATTTTAAGTATTATTTAGAAAGTTCATTAGTCCACATTATGCTAATTGAACCTGCAGTTAAGCAATTCCTAGCCCAAAATGAGATTGGATTAAAAAAAGAAAAATGGCTTATAAAGTTGCAACGTTTCAAACTTTCATTGAAAATATGCAAAACAATTAAGGAAATGGGTTTAGCCAAGTTAATGGCCAGAGAAAATGAAGTTTGTATACTTGACACCCATGAAGAGAATTAGTATGATGAAATTCTCAGATTTCTTAATACAAGGAAAATTCCAAAAAATTTAACTGTAAGTCAAAAGAGAGCTTTCTTCAAAAGAGCATGAAGATTCATCGTTAAATATGGTATATTATATAGAAAATATTTTCGAGGGGTTTTATTGGAATGTGTTCATAATGATCAAATTAGTTTCATTTTGGAACAATTTCATGATCATCTGAATTTATTTTATGAATCCCCTAAGTCAACTATGCAACATATACTTCGATATGGATATTACTGGCCTTCCATGTATCAAGACATTAGTTCAAAGATTCAAAAATGCTATAAATGTCAAATTCATGGGCCCAAGATTAAAAGGGCTAGAGCCCCTTTAAAGCCAGTAGTTGCAGATAGACCATTTCAACAATGGGGTTTGGATTTTATTGGTACAATTACTCCTTCAAGAGCTGGACACAAGTTTATTCTCACAGCTACTGATTATTTCACTAAATGGTCTGAAGCAAAGGCTCTAAGAGGAAGTTCAGCATCAGATGTGATTAAGTTTTTAGAAGACCACATTTTAAATAGATTTGGTCTACACGAAGTGTTAGTGTCAGACAATGGACCCACCTTCAAATCTAAAGAGTTTATCAAATGGGCACCAAAAAAATCTGTTTTCTTATTTTTGTCATCAAACTATTATCCTTAAGGAAATGGCCTAGTAGAATCCACCAATAAAAAGCTCATCGCTTATATCAAGAAATCGATGGATGGAAATCCAGGAAATTGGATCAATTATCTACAATCTGCATTATGGTCAGATCGAATTAGATTCAAGAGAGCTATTGGACATCACCGTATAACTTAGTTTATGGTTTGCCAGCAAGAATTACAAATAAGATTGTAAGCTTAGCTTCCGAATTTCGTACAAAGATATAGTGAAAAAATTGATAAAGATAGAAGTTTCATGGCTTTGCTTATTAAAAGGGAAGTTGAAGTAGATAAAGCAAGGGATAATTTGTTACAGAATACCTCTCAAGTTAAAATATGATTTGATAGGAAAGCTCTGAAAAGAACTTTTAAGATAGGGGACCTTGTCCTATTATGGAATATGAAGAAACTTAATAAGTTTACACCAACATGGATTGGTCCCTTTCAAATTATAAAGCAATTTTCAAAGGATAATTACAAATTATCAACTTTGGATGGCATGGAATTGCAATTTACATATAATGTTTTGCATATAAAACATTATTTTGGACAATTTCATATAGCTTGCAGATATCCTTATACAAAGTACTATATGTATATACTATTAGGTATAATATTACTATGAATATAATATTAATTATTATGTTTAATTATGCTATTGATATATAATTAGATAAGTAGATAGTATATTATAATAGTAAATATATTTTGGATAAATATATTTAATTTAGAAAATAGTTTTCCTTCAAGTGAGGCAAGTGGAAGCCTACAAGTGAAACAAGTGGAATTCTATAAGTGTGACAAGTGGAGAAGATGACTCATCCACCACTTAGTGAGGATTTTAACAAGTGGTCAAAATGCCTAAAAAGAGGGAAAATTGGTTAAAGACTCTTGGGGGGGATTTTAAATTTCTAGCACCTATAAAAAGACGGTTGGGTTGCCTAGGATTTCATCATCTTTCAATTCAAGTTGAGTAGGGAAAGTAAGAGAGAGCTAATTTGAAAGAGGGAGATGGAGTTTGGGAAAACAATGAGAAAGCCTTTTATTCCATATGTGATGGGATGTTGCTTTGAACATGTCTTAAAGGCTTACTTGAAAGCTAGATCATGTGGAGCACCGAAAGAATGTCCTTTCATGGCTTGGTTGTCCGATGAATTTTCATTCCTCACAAAAGTTTTAGAGATAGAGTCAAATGTTTGGGGGCAATATCAAGATTTCACCAAAGAAGAAGAGAGGGGAGAAGAGCAACCAACCAATGAGAAGTCATGGGAAGAAGCATTCATGTCCCAAGAGGAAGTTGAAAGACCTAAGTGGGAAGAACAGAAGGGCTCATCTGAAAATGAAAATGAGAAGATTGATGAAGAAAAAGTTCAAGTAGATCAAGTTGAGAGCTCCACCAAGCTAAAAAACAACAGAACAACCTTCATCATGTCAGAAATTACCTATGAGATAGTTAGAGAGATGAGGATTCCTACTAGAGTAACTCTCACAATTCAGTTCCCATCTCAAGAATAGTCCATGAAGGACTTGCTAATGTATAGTTTGTTGTTTTTCTTAGGAATGAGGTTTTTTATACCACCAAACCTTATGTTTGATGAGAATTTTCCTCCAAAAAGATTTTTGTTCAGCTGTAAAAATTCAATAAAAGTTTCAGTATGTTTCAGTTTTAAAATGGGGATACATAAATTTCTTTAAGCTTTTAAGGGGGTAGAAATGTTGGCACATTTTGGCCATTTCATGGAACAGGTTGGCATAATTAAATTGGTTAAGAGTTTTTGAAGAAGTGGCAAAAATTTCAATTTGAGAGGAAAAGAATAAGTTAACAACAACATTCTTTTAATTTAAGGAAAAAAAATATATAGGAGCACCATTTCTATAGTAATCTTATAAATCTCTAAGCATTGCATTTTACAGGGTAGCAATATAGATATATAAATATATTATGATACACTAGGCTTTACAGATGAATATCTTGATAATATCAATGCCTACTTTCCATAACCAAAGTCTAGTGAGATTATGGAGGAAGTCCAATTTTTATATGTATCATTTATATGATATGAATATGTAGCAAATCAAAGAGCATCTCAAGTAAAATTGGTTTTGTATCCATTTTATTTTGGGAAAGCATATCTCTGCAGCAACACAAATTCAGTAGTCTGGTGCAGGGTAAAATTATTTCTCCTGTGAATCGTCTCAAATTTCGTGGTTGTAATAGAATTCCATGCTTAGAAGACTGCCATACAGCCATCAAGTTTATATCTGCACTGATTAAACAGGAAATTAATGTAAGAACGTAGAGGTAAAAACTGGAACAGCAATTGTAACTAATGGCCCTATCCTCTTCATCATCCTTGTCTTCTTCCTACATGGACGCGCCAGGGATTCTTTGCATATTGTTCAATCAGGATGTTGGATGCTTCAGGGCTTCAATGTCTACGACCCGCTCACCAAAAAATTTTCATCGCATCCTCAGAAACCCTAGTAATGGAGGTAGTGAAGGCATCGGCATCTGGAAATGCTTTCCCAACATCCTTGTGCTCATTAGCGAAGGTCTGAATCTGCAGTATCCCTGGCAGCAGGTCATGAGCAGTGATGACCACCACTGCCGCTACATCAGCAAGTTCTTGTTCTGCGCGGAGGTCCGGCCTGTACGGCTGAGGCGCAGTTGCATGAAGGAGGGCCGTACCGGCCTCTACGCTATTTCGCGTGCCACCAAACCCTACCGGTCTCTACACTATTCCGTGTGCCACCAAACCCTATCCCTCTACTCTGTTTCACCTCAGCAAATTTCATGCTTACGTGCCCAGGGCTCTGTTGCGGCTAGGAGTGCCTTGAGTAATATGAACAAAAATAGATGAAGTTCATTCCACCAACAATAACGAAAATAGAAATGACATCGCTGCTAGGAACTCAATTCAAAGATTTTAGGTGATTAGAAACGTAAATCACAATTGTCATTTGATCCTGGAACCTGCAATCAGAAATTACCGAAAATAGTAGCAGTGCCTGACGCCAATGCATTCATCATAGCCGTACCAATCCACTGAGTGTGGTAATAGAGACACAAAGACACAACAAGAAAGGTGCACAACTGAATCAGCAGAACTAGGAGATGTTTTAGCCGATGCCGATAAATCAGAGTTGCAATTTATTTGGAAGAAACCGTCATCACTGAAGACAAATACAAAATCCGAACGCATGAAATTGAAGTCACAAAAATAAAATTTCAATTTCACATGGTCCGATGGTAAAAAGATAATTTCAGCAATTTCTCACATGCAAGAATGGTATGGAGCCCTTGTTAAAGACCTAACATTAATTTAATTATCCCAAGTGAATTACTAAGGCTTTATACATGATTGGCAATTAAAGTCCTAAATAAAAATAAAATAACAATTTTATGAAGCTCTTATAATATTGAGATCTTGGATTTATTTTTTAAAAATTATTATATAGGTTTTTGCCTACAAAATATTTGTAATAGTTACACATGCCAATGTTAGCATGATTTCCTCCTAACTTTATGTATAAGTTATAACTTCCTAACTAGATTGGCAAGAAATATCTTCTAACTAATTGGGCAAATTATAACTTCCTTACTTGGGAGAGAAGTTAGCCAAGATATTTTGGGAAACCTAACTACCTTTTGAACCTTATAAAAAGGCTTCAGGGGTTAGAAGATAGGAGGATAGCTAGCTCTCACTTGGAGACACACTTTGGGTCTTGGTAAGAGCATTGTAAAGAAGAAATTGTGAAAGATTGCTTGTAAGATGATTTGCTAAAGAAAAGATTTCAGCCTCTTTGTCATAGTCCTGTGAGTTATGCTTATTATTTTTTATTTTTTTAAAATTGTTTAGCTAGTGGTTTAGATAGTATCATGCTTGGCAAGTAATTTTGGGATTTTTAGATTCCTCTTATTATTCTTGTTGCATAATAGAAGATTTCTATTAGAATTTTTCCATAAGAGTGCTTTTGTTCGAAAGCCTTAAGAGCATTTTAGTAGTAAATTTTATTAGTGTGCAATGTATAAGAACCGCTATTGAGATTGTTGTAAGAGTGCCTTTGCATGTAGTCATGCCGTTGAACGATTCAATAGTCAAGAGGGTTCAGAAAATCTTTGGTATTTTGATAGGACTAGAATAGCTTTTTTTTTATCTTTAAAGTGAATCTCTGTGGTATTTCAATTAGAAATTGTCAAGTCTTTTGAAGGTTCTGTTGAATGCAATTGTTGACATCCACTATCTAGCCAAAATAGAGTCTCGTACGTGATAGTTTACGTAGCAAATTTTTGGGTAGCATAGTGGGATTGTCTTGAAGAAATTGCTTATTTGAGCCTTGGAATTGTGAACAATTTGTAGTTATTGAATTTGGGATAGCTTTATTGCAAAGTGATTACTCGTATCATTTTACCTTGTTTAAACATTTGAGATATTTACACAAATCTACTTTCTTTTTCTCTTTTATCTATTTCCATTGAATCTCGCTCTATTTCTAGTTTTCTTGTGGAACTATTTCTTTCTCTGGGAAAAATTAGAAGTAGATTCGTAGAGTTATGCTCAAATGTTTTTGCAAAATTTTATTTGTTATAAGTAGGTATTATAAGGACCATGTAGACTAGGCAATTGAACAAAATAGGAACTCTCAACAACTCACAGTACTTGGCAAAGTTGGCTGAATCTGTTTAAGATAAGTCATTTGTAGTTTACACACAATGCAATCATTTCATTTTTCACAACCACACACCACAACAGCACACACACATACTCACATTAACCACTGAGTCTATTTGGAGGTATCTGGGCCTTAGTGTTGCTAGAAGACTAGTAAGCACCTAAATCCTATTTGAGAACACTCGTTGGCGGCCGTGTCCCAAACAGTCGGCAATAGCCCCCTTCTTGGAAGGGCAACTCAACCCATGCATTTTCATTTTGGAGGTTGGTTTGCTGGGCCAACTCTTCCGTTGGATGGTTAATGTATGCATGAGCAGGTGCTTCATTCTCAGGGGTTACGACCTCTAAGCCCTACTTCATACCTATGTTACTGATTGCTTATGCTGCTACTTCATCACCACGGATCACCACTTCCCTGCCTGCGTATGGTAGGTGGATTTCCTGGTGTATAGGCGAGGAGACAGCCCTAAGTTGCACTAACCATGATCTCCCCAAGATCAGGTTAAACCCGGGCATTTCCTCAACTAGGATGAACATTACATTTGTGGGGAATTAGTCCCCTACTACAAAATCTATATGAACTGTGCCTTTCACTAGGACGCGTGCCCCGTTGAACGACCTTAGAAACGACGTCGTTGTGGGTTTGATCTGGTCGACCAAACCTAGCTTGTCCACAATAGGGAAGGCGATGAAGTTTGTGGCAGCCCCATCATCAATGCATACCCTTCGGATCCAGTGTTGGCCAACCCGAATTGTGATGAAGAGAGGCATCATAGTGACTTGGCCCCTTTCAGGATCTTCCCTAATGGCATTGTCACTAAAAGTCAATTGGGATGGCCCAGGCTCTGTGGGTGTAGAGGGAAGGATGACTGAGTGGATCACTTTCTCTTCAGCTGGCATGTCTTCGTTGACCAGAATCGCCATCAACATGCAGATTAGAGCCTCACGGTGGGGTACAGATGTCATGATTAGATCATACAAGCTCAATGTAGCATTTTCTATTTTAGAGCTTGCTTGACCTAAGTGAGGGCATCCAAGAGGTCTTGGCTACCCCTCGTTTTGATGTTGTCCTCCTCTTCTACCCATCCTAGAAGATGAGTTTCCCAAGGAGGGGCAACTTCGAGTCTAGGTTCAAACCCTTTTTGGCAGGGCAGCGTAGACTGTGCGGTTGTGGCAACGTTCTTCTTTGGTGATGAAGGTATAGATGCAAGAGGTGGAGATGCAGGCTTGGAGGTACCAAGGACGGTACTTCCTCTCAACGTCTCACCTATGCAATGCACTTCCCATTTTTTAGGAGGAGAAGGTTGTTCAGTTGTTTTATGCGGGGCGGGGGCTATCGAAGGAGTTGGCCCCCTAATGATGAAAGGAGTTAACGGTGTTAGCGGGTGAAGTGACGCTATTTCACTAACAAGTGGTGCTAAGATGGATGCCCGTGAAGGGACTTTCAGAACGAACGGCTGTTGCGAGCTTTGATTAGTCGTTTGTGGTGATGGTGCACTATGCTAAGGCACACAGATCATGAATGGCTACTAGGGTGGCCTAGGATTACTATCAATGCTAATGGTGCTGATGATGTAATTGGCATTGTTGGCGTTGAGGGGGTCTATGTAGACATGCATAGATTGGTTTTCAAGATGCACTTGGTTTCTTTCGTCCAATACCAGTTTTCCCTGGTCGATCAACCTATGGATGTCATCCTGCAATGCCAGACAGTAATCCGTGTTGTGACCACACTGTTGATGGTAGTCACAAAACCTATCCAGCCTGAAATCCTTAGGAACTAGGAGCCCATTGGGCAAGGCTAAAGAGGGGTTCCTCAGGAGCTCGTAGTAGCGTTTATGTCTACTAATTGCTTCTTGCAACATTTTCTTGTATTGCATGTGCCCTGCCACCAACAGTTTCTTCAGAAGTTATGAAGGCTTGAGAGGTAGTGGGGTGTACTTTGAGCGATCTTTACGTTCAAAGTTTGGCTTGGGTTGCACAGACGTCTCAAGTGTGGGCATCGGAGGTTGCGGCGCATTGCCCTGTTCGGGCATGACGTTAGTTGCAGGTACGGCCGGTTTCTTGTTGTTCTTGTTACCATTGTTGCTAGGTCTGGGCTTGGCCTCAGTCGCCACTATGGTTGTTGGGGCCTTACCCTTATCCTTCTTTGTGAAGGTGTTTTTGTAAGCGATGTAAGCTGGGTCTTTACTTGCCTTAGCCGCATCCTGTATACTCTTAGTCTGAGCAAAGGCTTGACTAAGGGTGTGAGGGATTAGGTAGTACAATTTAGACTTGATAAAGTCATTCACTACACCCTTAAAGACAGCTAGCAAGTGGGCTTCCACGATGGGCTCGCGGATTTCGTTAAGGGTTGTGCTCCAGTGCTGGATGAATTTCTAGACTGGTTCCAGAGGCTTCTGCTTCACGTTCATCAGCTGGTCCAACGTGGTTTCTACCTTCAAGTTGTACTTGAAGTGTGTCACGAACTGGGTTAGGATCTCTTTCAGAGTCAAAATGGATGAGTGTGGCAGTGCACAATACCAATCTAAGGCTTTCCTAGCTAGGGACATAGCGAAGACACGAATGATCGTGTGTGGCCATTGTTGCAATAGAAGAGATTCAGATCTGAAGGTAACAAGATGCGCGTTGGGGTCTCCCTCCCTATCATATTTCGTGAAGTTTGGGAGAGACATTCCTGGGGGTAATGTCAAGGTAGGGATTGCAGGGATGACAGGATCAACTTGGTAAAAGTCCATGACTTGTACCATGTCAGACCCGACAGCTTTGAGGCGTTTTATTTCCTCGGTGGGTGTTTGGATAAGCTAGAACACTTGATCTAGGCCTTGCGATGTTGTGGGTGGTTGGGGAACTACCAAAGCAGCCCCCACCTGTGGCATGGCGGGGGTAGTGTTTTGACCCATCGGCTGTACCGTTGGGACAGCCCCTGCAATGGAGCAGCAACTGCGGTTTGAGTCACCGGATAGACCACTTGTGTCACTAATGGAACAGACCATAGCCCCATGTTAGGTTGTGCCATTTGCGGGGTTTGGTAGGTCTAAGGGCAAACATAGTGAGACATCTGTGATGATTGTAGAATACGCGAAGATGCGAATGGGGTCCACCATGTGGATGGACCTAGGCCTGCCATAGTGGGTGGAATAGACGTGAACGTAGGAATTGACATGGAAGTTGCGTATGATTGCAAAGTAGGTACAGTGTGAATGTGTAGTAGGGTAGCCATGATTGGTGTGTTATGCACTACAGGAATATGCTGATGAACAGTTCGCAGAGGCATGGTTGCTGCAAATGAAACAGGGGAATAAGGGTGATGATACATGAAACACCACAAAAATTTTAGCAACACTTCTAGACAACTTCAGAGCCTCTGAAACAGCTTCAAGAAGCCCACCATGGAGCAAGTAAGGTTCCCCTAGGGCCCACAAATCACAACGGCAAGTTTTGGTGTCAAGAATCATCAGTTTCAAGGTCAAAAAGTGCAATTTTGGCTAAGTACATTGTGCTTACGCTGCACAGCGTAAGGATCAGCGTCACCAACTTTTGGAGCCTCGAAATTGAGTCAAAACAGGCCGAAATTGAGCACAAGGACCCTCCATGACCTTCACCAAGGTCCCTAGCAACTCCCAGCCTCTTGAAAATCAAGATTTGGGCCTCAAATGTGTCATTTCAGCTTGGTGATGCTGGGGTTACTTTTTCAAACGCTGCACAGCGTAAGGATCAACGTCACTAACTTTTAGAGCCCCAAAACTGAGCCAAAATGACTTGATTTTAAGGTTGTAAGTCATCCTCAAGGTCCACTATTGATAACTATGGGTCCCAGCCTTCAAAAATTTCAGATTTCAGCCAAAATTGCAAGTTTTGGAGGTCACACGCCAGGTCACATTGCAAGTCACGCTGGATGCTAGACAAGCGAGGCGGTGTTAATCCTAATTGATTTTCTTTTTCAAGAAATCTATAAAATGGCAAAGGGATATGAAAGCCCATGCAAAATCAATTCAGAAAAAAAAATATATAATTTTTCAAGTGGGCCAGAGCCGGAGTTAACCCTCCTAAATTTTCTTTAAATTTTTATCGCTTGAGGGCTTTTCTAATTTGTTTGTATTTTCATGGGCTTGAATGACCCACAAATTGTAAAATACGTTGAACTTGATCAAAGGAGGAAAATATCCAGCACACATCCAACTCATGCACAACTATCTAACACAAATCCAACTCGTGCCAACTATCCATGGGACACATGTCACTAGATATATTCTCTTCTCATATCCCAACCGTTGATTTCATTCTTGAAAACCCTAGCCAAACCCTAGCCCAACCCTATAAATACCCTACCAATTCACACAAATTGTAGGGGGAGGCAAAGAGAAACAAAGCAAAAGCAGCAAGAAGGAAAAGAAGATTGGAAGAGGCAAAGATTGGAGAAATTGGCGATTCAGAAGGAGGACAGAACTTGCAATCCTTGGGCGCTCGGCACATCCGATTTTTGGCTTCCAAGATCTTCTCACATCGTCGCATCATCGTGTCATATCTTTCCAAGGCTAGGCGTTTGACTTGCCATTCACACTTGTGCAACTACGCTTTGACCGGTGCACATTTTTTTTTAAAACAATATAATACAGTTTCATTATTGCCTCCCATTTACATTGTTTAGTTTTGTTTATGCTTTACAAATATAACTTTGTTTATGCTTTATTCATAATTCAGTACGCTTTATTTACATTTCGTATCATTGTCTACATTCTGTTTACATACTATTTACGATAACCCTAGTGCTAGCCGTAGCTTACGCTCTGGGAAGTCCTTGGTTGATTTGTGTGCAAACCATCCAAGGCACTATGCCTTCGTTTCCTTTTCTAGCTTGCCCTCAAGCGAAGGCAGGGTCAACTATGGCTGCTCGACGATCTCTCGATGTTCATTTTCCTTCTAGCCTTACACCGATGATTTAGGTCAGTACAATACACCAGGAATATGGCATGTAGTTGTAGGTTGTGGAAGCGTGGGCATGATGGCAAAGGGAGTAATGGCAGAAAACAGGTTGGCCCAGAAGGACTAGGTAGGAGGGATAGAAATGGGGTTGGCTTGACCTCCCTCATTAGATTGGGAATTGAGTTCCTCCTGTCCATCTTGAAAGGCATCATCCTAGTTGGACGCTATGTCCTGTTGCTCCCTAAGCCTAGCCAGCTAGATTAGCTGGTCTAGAAGCCTTTGGTTTGCATGTGTCAAAGGTATGGAAACACCAGGAGTGGGAACAAATTCCTTCCCATCGCAGTAAGCGAACTCGAAGCTACGTTTACTCTCGAGTTCGTGTACATCCAAAGGCAGGTTTGCCTAAACCTTCACATAGAGGAAGTTGTAATGCTCGTGTTGCTAGGTTAAGCCCTCAGGTCCCTGATTTTGGATCCTGAGGGATCGACGTGTTTCCAGCATTGGGTTCAGCAGTTGTTTGGCACCAGTGGTGCCTTGAACCATGATGGGAACCTCCATGTTGAAGGTGTTAGCAGCGGTATTTGTGGAAGCCATTGCTACTAAGCTAGATAGTTTTGTAAAGGGAAAAAAGCTAGGTAGTTTTGTAAATAGAAAAAGCAAGGAAATTTGAAAGTGAAATAAATTTGTGAACAAAAAGAGCAAAGGAGTTGACAAGTGATCAAAAAGAAGGCTTCATGGCTTGCTGGGCTCCCGAGGAACTGTCGAGGCGACCGGTCTGTATGATACAATGTGTAAACAACCACGAGAGGGTGTCACATTTACGCTAGTATGCGATAGGGTACAAAACGCATGCAAGACTACCGTAAAAGGAAGGCAAGTTAACTGATAATCAGAGGCTTTATGTCCAGTAGGGTTCCCGAGGAACCGTCAAGGCGACCGATCTGCAGTGCACAACGCGTAAACAACCGCGAAATGGTGTCACATTTACGCTAATGCGCATCAGGGTGCAGAAGGCTTACAAGACTACCGTGACATGCGGAAAAGACACCAAAAGACCCTCCTTCTAGCACCAGAAAGACTGTAGCAACCAAAAACGTCGGTGGATGGAAAATGCCGAGGGATCATCGGCTGACCACGATCTTGACCCCATTTCCATGGGAGGGCCGTGTTGGATGGGGATGAAAATGAGGCGTCCTGAATGGTCTAGTCGATCAGACAGGGACTTAATCGGTGTCTATATAAACTTTTGCAACGTGTAATTTAAAAAGAAAATGAGATTGATAGTGTGAAGTAATGCTTAGATGCAGAAGAGACAGAAAACAATGTAAAATGCAACAATAAACAAGAGATAATATAAAATGCAGTTAGGAAATATGCGCCACTTCAAAGCTATGATCTCACTCTATCAGGATGGATACAATCGATTGCACAACGTCAAGAAGTGTAGAGATCCCGAGAGTAACTGAGACTTGTAGAGCCAGAGGGCTATGAGCTTGAACGTGGACTCCAGCATTAACAATGCAAAGTACTAACAAGATGGTAGAAGAGAAAAGAATGAGAATGCCAACTGAGAATGCTAACTGTTTACAATGTTAAACAGAAAGCTTACAATGCTAGAGAGAGCCAAAAATAATCATGCGAACAGAGAAACGGAGAGCTCGAGAGCCAGAAGGAGAGAGAGTTTAAGCGTCGCTCATTGGAGTATTTATAGGACCAAGGGCACGTGAAAGATGCGGTTTGGACGCCACATGCCCTAGGCCTATGCTGCCTTGTTTATGTCGCACGTGCCTTCATGACCGTTGGGCGAGCCTGCCACGCCGTAATTACAAATCTACCACACCGTAATTACGTTGTCAGAGCAATGATGCAATTAGGTGAAGTGCATTGATGTCGCGCAACTGCTTACCACGTTTTGCTATGCCTTGTAGCGTAGCATGTTTGACATGGCATAGCATCTTGTTACATTGTGCTACGCTAAGCAGCGTAGCGTAGCATAGCTACTAGATGAAGCAAGAAATTGCATTGTGTTTTGCTGCATGCGTTGAAGACCTTCGAAGTATGCTAACTGTTTGTCGCAGACTTGTCGCGCTGTTCTACACTATGTAGCGTAGCGTAGCGTAGCAATTGGCCTTAGTCACAAAAAATGCTACCAAGCTGCGAACTTTGTCTTCTGCACTGCAAAACTTGCGAACTTGCTGATCCCGCCCTTCGAATTGCCTTTTGTCACTTCTGCAGAATTGCTATGCCTTGTAGCTTAGCGTAGTGTAGCAACAAACATGACTTGATTTAGCCAAGTTCATCGCTTTCTAACGGAAATAGACATTGTCGAAGGACTTGAAGTCAACTTTTGCTATGTCGTGCTATGCTGCATAGCATAGTGTAGCACTGTGCTCCTGCAAACATCTCCTGAACTTTGCTACGCTACATGGCGTAGCGTAGCATAACAAGAATCATTAACTTAGAAAACTCACTGAAGCGGACAGTTTGAAAATCAAAGCATCCATTTCCTGAAGAACTACCGTAACGCTACACGAATTGCAAAGGCCTGGTAAAGTGAGAATGTCTTCAAATTTTGGGGTGTTTCATTTGTTATAGAGACCAAAATTGTAACATTGTTGTGATTTCTCACTATACTTTTTGTTCTCCCATCATTTTATAAGCTAGAAAAATGTCAATGACCAAACTTTCGATTTAAATAGCAAATATGAGACCACTCTTGTGCTAACCATTACAAATTGTTGATTTTCTCGGTCACTTTTATGGAAATGTTACAAACCCTTTCTGTAATGGTTACATTTATGACACCATTACAAACCATCCATTCTTCCATAATGGTCACATTTATGAAACCATTACAAACCATCGGATTTTCCCGTAAACACTTAGAGTATAAAATATAGAGAATGGGCTCCCCTGATGCAAAGTGGGCATCACTAGTTGGAGATTTTAACTGGAATCCCAATGCTGATGTTATGACCAAGAACTCATGGAGTGTGGGAGATATCTTTGCCAAATAACACTGATGGGTCGCCTCCTATTCCTCATGGATCTCGTCTGAAGATACACATGGACACCACTTCTTGGCCCAAAGATGCCATTCCTGCATGGATAAAATATGCTGTACAGGCGCCTGGTGAAATTCCATACAACATCTATTATGATCCATCACCTAAAGCATCCGTCTCCAAAACGGCCAAAGTCATTGAGAATATATGAAGTTCATGTTGGAATGAACAGCATGGAACCAAAAATCAATACATATTCAGAATTCAGGGATGATGTGCTACTACGCATTAAGGATCTGGGTTATAACGCTGTTCAGTTAATGGCCATACAGGAGCATGCTTATTATGATAGCTTTGGGTATCATGTTGCCAACATTTTTGCTGTTTGCAGCCGTTGTGCAACCCCAGATGATTTGAAATCTCTTATTGACAAAGCCAATGAACTAGGTCTCATCCTGCTGATGGATATAGTGCATAGTCATGCTTCAAATAATGTTTTGGATGGACTGACTATGTTTGATGGAACCGATTCTCATTACTTCCATTGTGGACCACATGGTTATGGTTACCATTGGATGTGGGATTCTCGCCTATTTAACTATGGCCATTGGGAGGTCCTTAGATTCCTTATTTGATGGATTCTATTTTGATGGTGCGACTCCATGATGTACACTCATCATGGACTACAAGCGGCATTTACTGGAAATTGTTCAGAGTATTTTGGTTTGTCAGTAGATGTTGATGCTGTTGTTTATCTACTGCTGGTAATGACATGATTCATGGTGTGTATCCCAATGCTGTTACTGTGGGAGAAGAAGTCAGTGTGCAGGATGGGGGAGTCGACTTTGACTATCGGCTTCATATGGCAGTGGCTGATAAATGGATAGAACTGCTCTCTAAGAAGAAAGAAATAATTGGCGAGGGCTTTGCCAGCCTAAGAATTCCATACCTCCCATACATGGCTAGCGATTCTTCATCAGCGGATGGGTCTCGGAATCTTGAAACAATGCAGATGGCTTCTTCCGTCTCTTCCAGCACTGGGTTCTTGCTGCTGCTGCTGCTTTTCCTCACCATGATCGCAGACGATTTCGATCCTGGACGTTGAAGCAGAAACTCGGCAAATGGAAAACGTTAAACGTCGAATTTATGCATTCTAACTCCGCTACCTATAGGCCAAGGCAGAGCTTGAAAAAAGCTTAGATGACAACCAGTTGAACTTAGGAAGTTGCCCAAACAAAAATTGGAAAGAATTGGCTCAAAACTTTTCAAAATTTATTTGTAAGCTTAATAGTAAGCTGCCATAGCTTACAAATGAGCGTTTTTAAATCAAAAGGTAAGAGTACGGTGCCATAACTTACAAACTAGCGTTTTCAAATAACAACCGTTCTAATATTTATTTAGAAGCTAGTACGCTGCCATAGCATACAAACTAGCGTTTTATAAATCAAACCTTTCCAAAATTTATTTGGAAGTTGAAGAGTACGGTGCCATAGCATACAAACCAGCGTTTGAAAGTTTTTATGTGTGTAATGAGTGCACACGAAAACCCGGTCCTTGAAGTTGTCATGGTGACAACCTCAACAATAACG
Source organism: Gnetum montanum (assembly GCA_015680685.1). NCBI lineage: Eukaryota > Viridiplantae > Streptophyta > Gnetopsida > Gnetales > Gnetaceae > Gnetum > Gnetum montanum. The sequence continues at coordinate 68,777 of MNCI01004071.1, read as the reverse complement.
CTGGTGATCCTTCGCCATCCCCCTTTCCCTCGTCTTTGTTTGGTGCAGTCCCCAGAAGAATGAAATGATCCGGATCCAGCAGATCCACCAACAGCAACCATATCCATACCCATACTCAGAAGAATACGGTTCTGCATTGTATAACCAGGGTGCATTCACCTCGAACTGGAAGGCATCATCAAAGAAGAGAAGACTCCATCAAGATCGCCATTACTTTTTTCCCTGAATTTGACGGAGAAATCTGATCCTCAGAACACCTTCGAAAACAACAACGAACCAATAGTCAAGAAACAGAACACCATACGCGGGCTGGATCCCTGGCTGCTTCAGACGACTGCATTCATTCTCTTTAGTTAATTGGATTTGCTGGATTTTACCCAACCGGCAAAGAAACATCATCCACGGCTCCACGTAATTGATCGAGTTTGCTTTTGCTGTATCATGACTATCACCATCGTTGACCCCCCGGGGTACCATGGATTTCATGAAACCACACGAAAAATGATAAATAATGTTCCATCATCAGCATAGTTTGATCGATTCCACTTCCACATTCACCAAAGAAAATGGAATCGTCATGATACCTTGCTTGCAAAAGCAAGAGCAGTTTAGTTTTGCATTTCCTTCTTTTTCTCTTTGCTGACAATTGAAAATGCCAAGTGAACATTTGCGCTGCCAGCTGTCGATGTAACAGTTGCAGGCTGTGAAAGTTTACTCACCAATCAAGCTCAACGAATTAAATTGCAAATTCTTGCAGAAGCCAAAGTAAAAGCAGCAGCAGAAAGCCAACTACTTAGAAAGCTTTTGTTTTTTTTTTCTTTTAAACACCGCCAGGCTGTTTGAGGTGCTGCGAAACTACAGAAAAGACTGACCAAGGAGACGCATAGAGTAAGTTTTGCACGACTGTGCTGAGTATATCATACCTTAGATTGTGGCACATTCTTCAATATTTTGCCGTATGTTTGTATGGTGAACTTATGTATCTAGAACCTCCACCAGCACCAAAACAACCAATCCACGTATTTTACTGAACCAATGTATGCCCAGTAGTGGTCGGTGGACGTGTTTGGTCAAATTGCTGTCTTCCTTACTGTTTTATTACACATAGCATATAGTACCGCATAAAGTGCCGTGTTAGGATAAGGCACAGCAGGCGATGGCTGCTGAGGTCACATTTCGCCAAGTTTTTAAGGATGAAAGCACTGATGAGTCTCTACGATTGTTGAACGAGGCTCATCCACACGGCTTAAACAACAACAGTTTCACTTCACAGGTGCTGCTTGTGGGCCTGTTCCAGAGGAATAAAGTCAAGGAGGCAACGTAAATTGTTGAAAGTATTGGGAAGGATGGCAGACAGTGTACCACTGCCTACAACGTGCTCACTCCAACTCTTGTTGGGCATGGTGACCTGGACTCTGCTATTAGGATGTGCCAGCAGAAGCTGCATATTGGCTGGATTCCTGATTCGACTACTTTGGACGTTGTATTGGATTCTGTTCTGAAATCCAATCAAATCCACTTTGATGCTGCCCGTTTGCTGGTTGAAACTGCCACCAAGATTTTTCCCTTACATGTCACGAGCAAGTCGTGTGACAACCTTTCACCTCTTTGCGGAAACAATGCAAACCTGCAAGGTGCAGCGTAAATTTCATGTTTATAGATCGATCATTTATGCAGTTTTACTTTCTTTGAGTGAGTCAAAATTAGTCCCCATAATTTCTCTTTTCCAATGTGGAGACTAGATGTTACATGGGTGTGTTGATGCATAAAAATGGATCACACAGCAACACCCTCGGAAAACTTGTTTTAAGAAACTATTGCATAGGGTGCCTTGTGGGAATAGTCTCAGCGGGTAAGGGCACTGTGGTGTTTTAACATATTAAAATTCAATGATGCTGAAAATTGAAATAACTTTGAAGAAAGCTTTTGTATAAAATAACTATCCAAATTAATAACTTGACAAGGGGATTTAAATGAAATAAGGGTTCATTAAACCAGTTCCAAAACAAATGTACAAGATGATCAATAACTTAAAAAGAAAATAAAATGAACTTTTAATACAAACAAAGGGATTTGTAATTAAAAGTTTTTTTTTTTTTTTTACTAAAATGATTAACACACAACAGAGATTAAAGCTCACAGAGATTAAAGCTCTTAGTTGTTTAGACTTACCTCAATACAGAGCCCTAGATACGCTACTGTCATCGTTACATGCAGAAACCATCCAGAACTGCAACTGGGCTCTGCGGAACAGAGCAGCAGGGTCCTCTCCCGACTGCCATCAAAGCTTCTTGCATCAGACTATAGCTTCTCCAAACTCATTCTCTGCACAGGCGCTTGCAGAGGAGAATGGATTCCTTGCTGTGGACTCTGAGAGGAGAATGGTTGCCCAGGTGACATTCCAAGTGAAGAATTCTTCTGCATGCTTGTGATCCAACCAGAAACTGGCCAGCTTGCTGAAAGCAACGAAAGGAGCTACCGATGCTCAATGCTCCCATGCTCACAGGTGAAGGTGGGACCATTCCCACCTGGCAGATCGGTGATGAAACTGGCTACCTTATGTATTTTAGGGCGGCTGCAGGAAAACTGCGAACCTCATCCCTTGGGTAGGCGTTCCCAATCCAGAGCTACTGCCTCATCAATGGTGAACATGCCAAGAATGGTAGGAACAGTCACGGGAAAGATTCTGGAGAAGACGAACTTGCCGATTTAGACGTTTCCAACATTATTTTCGTTGCTTTCATAGCAGTTACTGGGAATGAACGGCTGGTGTCAGCAGAAGGGCTGCCTTGCATGGGCAGCTGCCCAATCCATTTACGAGGGGCACGATCTAATCAACTCAGACAATCAAACTAATCATAGAAATAAATCATAAACACATTATAATAACAAGAACTTATTGTTACTGTGAAAAACAGGCTAACTGCAGTAATTTGACATTGGATTGTAGATGCTGCAACAATCCAACGTTAGAATTATTGGCGACCAATTGGTAGTCAATTTTTCATTTAGTTTCTAGTTTTCTCGGTATGAAATCATGAGGGTTAATCTTCCCTACTATGAGTGAAAATGGTTAAGTAATTAATTTCATGATTCAGATGCATATTATAACGAGGTAATAAAGGAACCGAATTGAATTAAATAAAATAAAGAATTAATTTGAATAAAGACAAGAAAAAAAATTTAATGAAGGGTTTTTAAGTGANAGGTTTTTTTTTTTTTTTTTTTTTTTTTCTTTTTTTCTTTTTTTTTTTCTTGAATGGAAATTGACATTTGTCATCACAACATAGATTTGAATTATCTTCATATGATCACCCACCAAATCATTCTCTTCCTCCTATTCCACCATCACAAATATAAGGCAAGTTATCAGCATAACTACTACCGATTTATTGAGCTTCCTCAGCTTTATTTATAGCACCATCACAAAAGTTTGCATGGGGTGAAAGCTTATAAAACATGGCCCTGTGCTAGCATGAGAGAGTTGATATCAACATTTAGCCCTCAAACTCTAAGTTGCAGGCAAGTGCAAGGATAGCAAAAATAATAAAAATTTTAAAAAGGTGCAAGAATATGTAAAATATAAAGAATCAAAGAGATCACAAAATTATAACAAATTGAAACATGCAAGTAAAGTACAATATTTTAATCATAATTGAAATAATCATATAATCAAAAGAGCACTAAACATGGGCCATCCTTTTAACACCACATTATTTAATCAAGATTTAATATATAAACTCTATATATTATAATTTTGACTATATACTTTATAATTAAAACTTCATTCCCAATCATCTCACAAGGTAAAAGTTATTAATATAGGACATTCTTTAGCACAAGATTTATAATAAACTTTATGAAGAGGACATGCTTCTTTTAGACCATGGCTAGAGACAACTTTCAAATTTTTCCTTAGTATTTTTTTAGAAAATAGAAAGGGGATTGTCAAAAAGGGTAAAAAAAAAAATGAGATTAATTGAGGAAAATTAGAAAAACGTAAGAGAATATTTTTTTTCTCTTTTTGACTAGATCAAATGGAATGGAGGCTTAGGTAAGGATTGTTGTTGGACCCCATCATGCTTAAGAACTTATTACACTACCAATGAACACTCATTCTTTCTTTCTTTTCCTTTTTTTCTTGAGGAAACTTTGTTCATGGTGCACTTCATTCTTAAAGTAGGAATTCCAACACAAGTCTAGCCGATTAGTTGCACTACCAAAGAACATGGTATTTTCAGAAACTTTGCCCATGGTGCAGTTCAACCCTCATGCATGTGTTTTAAATTATAAGCTAGATGGCATCATAGTAGGTCTCCTAGGTGGCTAAGGGTTCTGAAGTGGAGAAGAACACACTTCACCCTATTGCTCACATGATATCCATAGATCATCACACTTGAGGGCTAAGGCTTATGAGAGGGAAATGAAATTTTCTAAGGTCACCTAGTAATTATGGCTAACCATTCTCCAACCTTACATGTCCTACATTCACATGATCATAATAATAACATGATAAGTTAGCATAAATCCTATCCTCCATAATCCAACATAACTAATAAAATGAAAACCTTGAAATAGATTGGGAAGAATCATAGAATTTTTAAAATATGCTATATAATGAAGGTTTTATACAATAGTAATATGATATAACATAAATGCTATATAAAACATTATACTTGCATTATTTTCAAATGTTGTTATGATCACCCAATGCCTAGTAACTAAAATGATCATAATGATTATTAAAATCATATTGAAAAGCACAAATAGAAAAAACCAAAACTAATATGCTAAAAAGAGATTATGGTAGACATAACATGCATGAGAAAATGATGAAAATGCAAAGAAAATATGTAAATGCAACTATATACAAATGAAATGCATTAAAATTTCTATTTAACTTGGACATTTGCAAATCAATAATTTTGTAAAAATTGGGGCCAGTGACATCTGTGACTTGGTATGGGCCTAACCACATAGGAGAAAACTTAGTTTGGGGACTTGTTTGACCAAATGCTCGATCTCCTTTTAGAACTAGATATCCTACTTTAAAGACTTTACATGCATATTTATTGTCAAACCATCTTTTAACAATTTGTTAATGATTAAAATTATAAAAATCAATACATAATCATAATTCACTTATTTATTCTCTAATAAGCACTAAATTTGATATCCAACTTGAATGTCTCACATGATAAATATTTTTAGATTCTAAAAGTTTGTCAATTTCTACCTTCATCAATGTTTCAATCTTGGGATTAACAGGTCTAAGTTTTTGTCTATATGATTTGGTTTCAGGTTTAAGAGGTATAGCATGTATCATCACTAGAGACTTGAAAGTTTTAAAATCCTCATAAGTCCAAGCTAAAACATCATTAAATTCATGTAATAATTTAATCAAGTTTTGTTTATCATCTGCATGTAAGATTGCTCCTATTTTAATAAGGTAGTGTTATCCTTTATTTTGAATTTGGATTGTTTCTATTTTAGCTAGCATTTGCCAATTAGTATTTTTAGATATTTCTTTATTTTTGGTATGTAAGTCATCAAATAAAACTTCTCTAGATCCTATTTTAGAAGAGATTTTATTTGAAAAATATGACATCCTTTGATACAGCTTCTTCATTAATTTGAGTAACTTTAAAACATTGATCACTAAATTCACCCTTGGAAAATAAAAATTCATAAATATGAATATCATCATTAAAACTTGGAAAGGAAAGATATTATCTAGAATAGAATAAGAGTTAACCTTTTTGATGAGCGGTTGACGGTACCCCTATGTCCAACCATACGAATCACGAAGCATTCATGTGTAATCTAGTCAAATTTTGTGGAACTCTCTAGTCTCTAGTGCACTGGTCTTTTAGGAAGTGAACCTTGCCCTAATGGTCATTCATTATCTTCCCAATTACACTTGTGATACATAATGGTATGATTAAGTGTAATTGAGGCATATGATTTTTATCATTTTATGTTTTATGGTTTTGATGCTTAAAGAGAGATGAAGTAAATTAATGACTAATTTAATTTAACTAACTAACTGGTCTCTAGCTAGTCCTAACATAAGCATCTGATCCCACTTTTCGTACACATCCTGAACTCACATATCCATTGCTAGGTTACCAAGTGCTATGCTACTGGGTGCACCAAGCAATAATGCTACTGGGATTACCAAGTGAATATGTGTTTACACTTAAATGGTCATACTTATGTACTTAATCTATTTAGCTTAATTGATTAAAGTCTAATTTAGCTTAATTTGGCTTAATTGATTGAATATTTAATGAAAACAATGAATGCATAAATAAAACATTTAAGCTATCCAGAATGTTGCAAGGTTTATTAAAAATCTTATCTTTATTGCCATACACACAGGTATGGTTTAGGTACAATAGTGCTCAAATAAAGATCTATACATTTAATGACTCCTGTTGTAGGAATTTGGGAAAAATATTCTAACTTTTAAATAGAAAAATTACAAGAGCTCTACTACTACTATGACTTCAATTCCCATAAACACATATGGGAGCTTGTGTTTATAGTTTTTTGCTACAGGACTTTGTCAATAAGGCCCCATAGATGTAATAAATGCTATGTCAATGGGGCAACACCACATAAATGGGGCCCTGTCGATGAGGCCACGTCAATGAGGACCCATCAATGCAACACATTAACACTTATCATATCCCCACAACTGAATGAAAACTCATCCTCAAGTTTCCTTACAAAATTGTAAAGGTATGGGATTATTGACTGACTCTTAACAAAATAAACTGACTTGACAAAATTGAATGCCCAAGTGTACAAATCACACAAATTACAAAACATTGTGGTGTTCATGACATAAAATTGAACACCATGACATGGCTCTACAAAAATTTGGACAACACATCCTATGATTACATGAAGATGGTGGAGAAGATCAAATAGTCCTAGGAAATGGTGGCTCCTAAGGCTCTAAAGCACCTTCGCCAACTCTAGGCATGTGCAGTAGCTAAGGCGGCTATGGTTGTCCTGCTATGGCTTCAACCTCTAGTGAAAGGTAAAAGGCATCGAGCAATGCCTTCATCTTCTCTTCCTTACTCTAGGGATCATTCATGGTCCACACAACATCACCAATGTTGGCTAGAATGGGGAAATCCCATGGATAGGGCATTATTAGGAATATTTTCTTTACATTGACAGACCAAGCAATGAACTATTGCATTCGATGTCAAACACCCTAATTGTGCTTTGTATCTCCTAGTAGTTGTTCATCCTCTTAGCCAATTTCTCAACAACTGTGATCATTGATCCATGAATTGTGCCTTAAGAATCTCGAGTCCAATGTTAGCCATTGCAAGCTTGTCCATGGTGTCCTTGTGGTGCTTAAACTCGGCCTTGTACAACAAGTATGAGTTAGTCTCCTACTTCTCTAATTCAGACCACAGTTGTTTAGTAGTCAACATGGCTAGGTTTTCATAATGAAGATGGGCAAGCTCCACATACTCCATCATCTCTTTGATCTACAACTCCTTAATGTAGATTTCCGCTTTGTTGTAGGAATCTATATGATCAATAATGGGTTGCCACAACTCTCTTCCTTGCTAGAGTTTATAGAGGATCTCATTTACCTTTGCCTTCATTAACTAGATATGCTTCTCATTTATATCTTTTTTTAGATTGACCTATTCTCTATAATGATCCTTGAGTCACTCAAATATGAGAGCCTATGATTTCCAAGTAGCTACCTCAATCGTAGTTTTCTAGTAAAGGGTGCAAACTTTCTCTATGGAGAGATTTCTATTTTCTACTACCAATTTCCTCACTTCTATATTTTCTTTGGCTAGTTGCTCTTGTTGTTGATGGATGAAATCTGTTAACTGTTGCTTGTGTGCATCAACATTTTGTAGGTGATGATTTTCTACTATCAATTGGACATTCTCCTTACGGGTTTGATCCAAAGCCTTCTGAATCTTGTGTTGTGTAGCCCCTACCAAGGATTGATAGAACACTTCCATCTCCATTGCACCCTCAACCACTTTGACTTTTATGTGAAGCTATTCCATGGCCTCATCTCTTATTAGTGCTGGGTTGAGGACTATGGGATCAACAATTTGGGCTCTTAGTTTGGCAACTTCCATAACTAAGCATTCATTCCACTCCATGGCTATTTCAAGTTGCCCCTCCAATATGATGTTTTTGCCCCTTACCTCCAACATCTTTGATTAGGTTGCAGTAATGTTGTCTAGAAGGTCAAAGACATTTGAAAGCAATTGCCTAGTCCCCAAAAGTTATTCTAGTAGTTCTTCATGTTGTGCTACATTTATTCTATCACTTGTGGTCCCTGCAAATGTGTGCACATCTTTGAGTATAGTGACATCTGGTACGAATGCCACAGGTGCATTGAGAGTTTCAGTAATATTGTCAACGATCACTTTTGCTATTGTCTCCTACCCTTGGTGCAGCATCACCAATATAGTTGTTCCTTCACCCTCCTCCAAGTTCACCATGAAGGTCATAGCATTTGCAAATATTTCTGGGAGTGTTTGTTGTTTTGTGAGAGATACCATGACCTCTCTAGTGCTTAGATTTGACCTCAGGGGTAGTTGTGATATTTGGGCTAAGAAAATGGATCCACCCTCATCCATCAAGCTAATCGTTGGGGCCACCTCATTAAGCTGACTCATGGCTAGTTTGTACATGGATGGGTCTCCACCACTCGTGCCTACTTGTTGCTCTTGTTCACTCAATTGTTGAGTAGTTACAATGATGTCTGGCACTATTGTTTGGGTGGTAGGGGGAGGTGGTGGTCATTTCTCCTCTTCTTAAATTGTGGTCATGGGTGTCTTATCCTTCATCATTTCTACCTAATTGGCAACCAAAATAGTTCTAATAGTATCATTGGTGTAATAGACTATCCCTCCCCTTCGATAGAGTTTCCTAATGAGGCATGGGAAGGGGAGTGCCTCCTTCTTTATTCATTTTCTTTAAATTGCTTCTCCATCTCTAGATAGATCAACCATAGAAGGTTGACCAAGAATCTCCCACTTAGAGTGATGCATGCTCGGGTAGAGATGGTGATGATTTTGCTTGGCCTCACTGTGGGATTGAGGTGGAAGGCTAAAATCTTGTAGTAAATCCTCTTTGTCAATGTGACAACGCCAAACTCCTTATGGTCGATGCCATAACACCATTGCACCATTCTTTCTTGATATTGGGATCTGCTTGCATTGGGATCTTAGTAAGGTTCACACTCATTTCAAGCAATTCAAGCGCTACAATAATGGTTTGCATCAAGTAGGACACTAATATGTCCTTAATTATCACCATTGATCAGGGTTGCTTATTGTTTTAAAATAGGAATGTTTCTTCCATGTGCCACTCCCTAGTGGAAGTGATGATTGGCCACATGGGATAGGTCTTCAATTGGTCTTGCACTTCTTTTGGTGCATGCTCCAAGAAAGGGCCAAATTTTAACTCCTGGAGTACCAATTTTTGGACCTCCCTTAATTTGATTTGATTCAAATAGGCCTCTATTAAGGTCACCTCAAGGATTGCTAGTTATCCTGGTGCATAATCCCAATGGAAGTGTTCTGTTGCTGCTATTGTTGGTTCTAGAGTCTGTTTGATAAATTCCACTTCTACCTCTTCTTGGAGAGGACCTATGGCATGGGTTGCCAATGTTTCTTCTTGGGGCTATTCTTGGCCCCTTCCTATTTTGGGTTGTTTCTCCCTTGGTTGGGGTGGTCCTGCTTCCTACATGTGCTTTGCTTTTGGTATCATCTATAGTCACAACACATCAATGGATTAGTAGATGTAATGTGTAACTTTAAAGTTTTGAATATCTTTTCTCGCTAGTTAGTTAGTTACACTTTGGCTAAGGTTGGACCATGGTGGATTTATTAATTTATTAATTAATTATTATAAATGTCACTAGAGCTTATTGGAAAGGTTTAACTCTTGTAATTTGATGTTTAATAGTTGATTTTTTAGCTAAACCTTTATGCAAGTTAGAAAATTAGCAAAAATTTTTCTATAAAAAAATGGCACATTTGTGGCCTCCACAATAAAAATCTTACCTTTGATAGCTACAGGGTCGAAGAACAAAGTAATTTGAATTAACGGTTTGTAAGTTATGGGCTCTAAAAATTTGAAAAAATCCTTTTGTGTTTATGAGAAAATGTAAGATTTTCTAAGTGGGGTCATGCCTATTTATACCATTTTTCCCTTAAGTCAATGGGGCCTCATATATAGGGCCTCATATACAGGTCTGCTCCATTGATGGGGCCTTGTATATAGGGCCCATTAGCAAAAATTTTCAAATGTCAATATCTCAAAAATTATAAGGAATTTTTTAATGAAATTGGGGTCCATGGAATTCTAGAGAAGCCAAGAATATGATAAAATCATTGAAGAGGGTCTATGAAAGATCAAAAATTGAAATTTTTGATGGAGAACATATTTAATGAATAAAATATGTAAAGGAGCACATGGGCTAATGTGGAAGATGGGTGTATGAAAGATTTAGGTTCCAAGAATGCTTAAGGATAAGGTGTTTGATGAACCTAATCAAGGGACATGCAAGTGGTAGGCACATGTCCTTTTTGCCCTTACATAACCTCAACCTAAGGAGTTCGTGGGCACTAGAGGTAAATAATGATCTATGGAAGTTAAGGAAAAAAACTTGGAAGATTCTACCTAAGAATTCAAATAGGTTAGACCAAGACGTGAAACCAAGAACATGGACACCAGTAATGAGGTGAGTCATGGACAACATAAATTAATGATGGAGAAGGTGGAATGGAATTCTAACTAAGGTCATAAGAAGTCCCTTATGGAGTTTATGTTTAAAATGACCTAAGTGCTCCATCCTTAGTCCAGATCAAAACCAACCTCTTTTAGTGACCTCACATCATTACTCCAAGATCGATTCATCCCCTCAAGAAACAAGAGTGCTTCCACAAAATAGCCACCATTCCATAAAGCGAGGAAAAGAGAAGTAGGAAGTGAGAGAGGGCCTTAGTTAGAAGGGACCTTCATGCATGGGTAACATGCCTTTTTAGTCCCATAACTAGTGTTTGTATCTTTTTTATTTGTCTAAGGGGTGTTCTTTGAATTCCTATCAAGTTTTTTTCGTTGTGTTTGTTCTTTTTTCTTTTTAGATGAGAACCACACCATGCAAAGACTTTATTTGACTTTTTGTTATTGGAATATGTAATAGTAGGAAGTCAATGAAAAACACTCAAACACCCAAGTAAGTGGAAGAGTACAAAGAGTATTGAGTCCCCTTGAAGTCACACCCTGTTCAAACCTTTGAATCCTTTCCAATTCTGGAAACTACCAAGGTCGCAAAGTTATTAAAGATTTATTTAATGAAAGGGACATCAAACTTCCAAAACAAGGAAAACCATAGAGTTTATGGATGGGTAGATGTTGTGGACTCATTGCCTAGTCCATAAAAAAGAAACCATGACTGAGTCATTGGTACAAAAATTCAAAAATAAAAACCAGACATTAGCAAATAAAACATAAAGCAAAAATCATCATTAGGAACAACCATAGCAACATTGTGTCCTACTGGCAATAAAGCACTTTTATTAGCAAAAATTTGAAAATCACACTCAAACAAAATAAAGTAAAATATATAAGAAAGTGTAAAATATCCAATAAAGATTCAAATGTACTAACAATGGTGTAAAATAAAAAATGGTTTAAAAATACGAAAAATCTTGAAAATTAAAAAGTTGTAAAATAAATAACTTACAAAATAAAAAATGTGGAAACAAAAAATACAAAAACTAAGGGGCCATGTGGATGATTAGCATAGATGGTGATGAAGCATCAATGTGCCTCATTGACAAGCCCCTGTCGATGAGGCCCATTTATGGGGTGTTACCCCATCAACGGGGCCACATCAATGTAGTGTTTACTATGTTGATGGGTCCCTGTCAATGTAGTACTATAGCAAAAACTATAAATATGAGCTCTCAGCTATGTTTATGAGCATCAGATTCATAGTAGTGGTTAAGCTCTTACAGGTTTTACATTTGAAAGTTAGAATATTTCTCTCGAGTGCCTATAGTAGGAATCATTGAGTGTATGGATCTTTATTCAAGCATTGTTGTACTTAAGCACGACAATGTGTATGGCAATAAAGATGAGCTTCTTGATATACCTTACAACATTTTGGATAGTTTAGATATTTATTTATGCATTTAATGCTTTAAATTAATTATTTAATGTTTTTCAATAATTAAGCTAATTAAGTGAGATAAGCTAGATAGATTAAATACATAAGTACAACTATTTCGAGCATAACACGTATTCGCTTGGTAATCCTAGCAACGTTATTACTTGGTACGCCCAGTAGTGTAGCTCTTGGTAACCTAATAGTTAATACATGGGTTTAGGATGTGCACAGAAACTGGGATAGGATGCTTATGTTAGGATTAGTCAAAGATTAGTTAGTTAGTTAAATTAAATTATTTATTAAATTACTCTATCTCTCTCTTCAAGCACCGAAACCATAAAACACAAAAAGGAAAAAAATCATATGCCTTGATTACTCTTAACCATACCATTATGCTTGACAAGTGTAATTAAGAAGATAACAAATGACCTTGGGGTAAGGTTCACTTCCTAGAAGACTAGTGCACTGGAAGCTATAAAGTCCACGAAATTAGACAGAATCATGTGTGAGTGCTTTGCGATTTGTATGGTTGGGTAGAGGGGTACCCTTCAATCGCTCATCATTGGCATATTGCTAGGAACTTTGTTTGTTAAAACATGTGCTATCTAGGATTAGTAAACATTATTAATATCATTGGACAAACCTAAGATCAACATCACTTTCACACAACTTGTAATTACAAAAGCACACTAATTATTTTATTTGTTACAAAATGTCTTCTTCCCACAAGCATGAAGATGTCAAACTGCGAGTTCCACAAGAGTGCAAAGTGATATATACTCATCATCGCAGTTGCTCATCCTGATGTAGGATAAAGGTGAAATCAAGCACAAACTCATCTAGATGAGTATATACCACTTTGCACTCTTGTGGGATTGGCAGTTATGTATCATTTTTCTTATGAGAAGAAGACATTTTGCAAATAATAAAATATCAGTTTGATCTTATAGTTATATTATTTTGGAATGATGTTGACCTTGGGGTTCATCTAAAAATATTGATAATATCCTCTAAACCTAGATAGTGCACGTTCAACAAACAGAGTCCCCAACAATAGTGCCAATGATGAGTGGCTAAAGGTACCCCCTACATCCAACCATATGAATCACAAAGCGTTCACGCATGATCTGGGCGAATTCCATGAACTCTCTAGTCTTCAATGCATTGGTCTTCTAGGAAGTGAACCTTGTCCTAATGGTCATACATTATCTTCCCAATTACACTTATGATGCACAATAGTATGGTTAAGTGTAATTGAGGCATATGATTTTATTATTTTATGTTTTATGATTTTGATGCTTAAAGAGAGAGATGAAGTAATTTAATGAATGATTTAATTTAACTAACTAACTGGTCTCTAGCTAGTCCTAACATAAGCATCTAATCCCACTTTCTGTACATTTCTGAACCCACATATTCACTACTGGGTTACCAAGTGATATGCTACTAGGCACAGCAAGCAATAACACTGCTAGGACTATAAAGTGAATATGTGTTTACGCTTGAAGAAGTTGTACTTATATACTTAATCTATTTAGCTTAATTGATTAAAGTCTAATTTAGCTTAATTTGGCTTAATTGATTCAATATTTAATAAAAAAATAAATGCATAAATAAAACATTTAAGCTATCCAAAATTTTGAAAGATTTATCAAGAAGCTCATCCTTATTGTCATACACACTGGTGTGCTTCAGGTACAATAGTGGTCGAATAAAGATTTGTACACTCAATGACTCCTATTGTAGGCACTTGGGGAAAATATTCTAACTTTCAAATAGAGAAACTACAAGAGCTCTACTACTACTGTGACTTCAATGCCCATAAACATGACTAGGAGCTCGTATTTATAGTTTTTTGCTACAAAGCTATGTCGATGGGGCCCCATAGACGTAGCAAATGCTACGTCAATGTGGCCTTGTCAATGGGGCAACACCATGTAAACAGGGCCTCGTTGATGGAGGCCCATTGATGGGGCAACACCACGTAAATGATGCCTTGTTGATAGAGGCCCATTGATGAGGCCATGTTAATAGGGGCCCATCAATGTGACACATTAATGCTTCATCAATTTTAAATAATAATTTCAAAATCCCAAGCATTATGTCTAAAAGGGACATCTAACTAGTGGCCATTTGAGCTAATGCATTAAGAACATAATTTTCTTCTCTAGGAACATGTTCAATGGATATGTCATCAAAATTTGGCTCACCTTCTAATTTTTTAATGGTTAGAATCTCATTTACATATTTGTCCTTTCCTAATGGTGGTGCATCACCAAAAAGAAATGTTTTTCATCATGTTGATGATAAGGCAAGGTATCTTCATAAATTTCTTCACATTCTCTAAAAGCTTGATAATATTAGATGGAATCCATAGAACCAAAAGGATTTATTTCTAAAATTTCACTCACATTGTCATTCATAACATGTCCGCCAAGTCTAACATCAATAACTCCAATATAAAGATTAGTATTTTGATTTTCCAAAGAATAATTTTGTTGATTAAAAGTTGTTACCACATGTTTATAAAAAGGTTCTCTTGGTATAATAACATATTCATATTTTTCTTTAATAGGAGTTAATAATTCTAAAAAATCTAATTTAAAGAAGCCTCCAAAATGAGCTCCAAAAGTTCTAGATAAAAGCACAGCATAAGTGGGTGATATATCAACTACTAAAATATATGTATAACATGTGAAAGTAGGGCATTTTTTAAGTTGTACTTTCACTCCTTTTAATGACCTTACCATAGGTACATCATATTCATCAAGCTATATCACACTTCTTGCTTGTGGTAGCATTTGTGCTCCTAACATTTTACACACTTCTAATGACATGACGCTAACAGTTGTGCCAAATTCCATTAAGTAGTTATGAACATTCTTACCTAGAATAATAAAGGTTGTTAACAAAGGTGGTTGATCTTTCTTATTCCACATGAAATTGCTTGAATTTTGTATTGATAGAGCATCAGGGCTTCCCACAAAATAAACTTGTTTTACGAATATTGGAGAATTTTCTTTATTGGTTTTAGATGTATGAACTATCCTTTGGATCAAATCTTTCATTTCATTAAAATGCAAAAGATCATACATTGAAATGTTGACTTTAACTCTTTTCAAATCCTCACCTAGATCATAAACTTTATGTTCATCTTTGACTTCATGTTGAGGTGGAGTTCTTCTAAGTATAGAAGATGAGTTTGATTGTTGTTGAATGTTTACTTGGGATGATCCCATTTGGTTACTTGTGTTATTTTGATTAGGAACTCTTTTTTTGGGAGAAGTATAAGATGTATTTCTAGTTTGTTATTAAGTAATGCTCATAATATCACTAAGTCTACAATAACAAGTGTTATGTAGATTAGGATCACTTACCATGACTTACTCACATGAGGTAACTTCTTCATTTTCTCTTTCATGAAGTATGTTGAGGACCATAATTGGGGTTTTTCCATTTTGTTGATTTTGCACATTGTCATCATATAATGCTAAATGCTAAAAATTGAGAACAATTTTTCTTAGAATGTTTTCTAGTATTATGGAGACGATAATAACCATCATTGATTAATGTGTTTGGTTTTTCAAATTGTATAGGAACTTTGTTATTATTTCACTTTAGTTCAACTACTTCATTGGAATGTTTTTGAAGAGAAGTTAATATTTGGATCATTTGGTTTTCTATTTGATTAGTAGATCCATTGGCATTAGATATTCCATTTGTGTTTATAATTGATTAAATTAAATATTTTCATTAATCGTCATTCAAACCAGTGTTTGATGGTAAAAATGAAGAAGATGTTGGACTTTGAAAATAGTTATTTGTAGATTAAGGAATTTGGAAGGGAGTAGGGATTTGAAACATAGTATTATTCATTGGGAGAGTTTGTGATGGTAAGGGACTAGATTGCATAGGATTGCTAATACTCATCATCCAAAATTAAGTTTGAATGCTATTCATTAAGGTAATTTTCTCTAGTTCAATAGCTTTTTCCATTACTCATTGTAATTCTATTATGTTGTGATCAAATTTGATGGCATAGGTAAAGAATGGATTGATGGTGAAGAGGTAAAAATTTAGAATATGATTAGGTTGTGGATGCATCTCATTTAACACATAAGCTAGTTGATGAAGAAATCTTAAATTATAATCATGAATGTTTTTCCTAGGTAGTTTTCTTAGACTTGTAGAATTACTTGAGGTTAAGGTAGGATTGGTGAACTAATCAAGTTGGAGTAGAAACTTATTTTTAAAGTCTAGCCATGAATTAATAGAGGTAGTATGGATCATTAAAAATCATTTTGTAGCTTTACCTTTGAAAGTAGTTACAAAGACTCTACACATTATGTCATTTTCAGTAATATTGTAGATTCCTAGCAAAGTTTCAAAGCATTCTACATGTTGACATGCATCACTCATAGAAGATGTAGGGTCAAAGAACAAATTAATGGTTTAAAGTGATTTAGGAATGTTATGATAATTTATAAAATTAAATGGATTGCTCACCAAAGGAGCTACAGATGGATTGGCTGCCATCTTAGATCGAATTCTTCGAAAGATAAAGTTTGGAAAACGTGAAGCTCGTTGTCTTCTTAAAGTAAAATGATAGGTAGTTGGTTTATTAAGAGAAGGAGTAAGGGATCTTTATTGAGATGTTCTATGGGAAGATTGGTTTTTAAAATCAAAATACTAGGAAATGTAAAATGCTAGTAAAGTGTAAAAATTACTAGTAAACTGTAAAAATTAAAGAAAAATAGAAAATATTTAAATACTATTATTATTTTTTATTTGAAGAAAACTAAAATTGCAATATGTAAAATTTAAAATAAAAATAATAAATGCATAGTTTCATAAAAGTAAATTTAAAACAAAATGATGTTATTTAGAAAATCACCTTACTAAAGCCGAAACTAGGCTAAGGACCACCAAAATATAAGCTAGTAAATAAAACTAGGAATACAAAGGTTTAGGAACTTGTAAATGAAACTAAAATAGAACAACAAAAATTGAAAAATAGGTGATTGTTAATAGGAATTGGAATTAGAAATGGACCAATGGAGATTAAGTAACTAGACATGAAAATAGAAACTGGAAAATAGAAATTGAAACTAAAATAGAAAAACTAAATTTTAGAAAATAGAAATAGTAACCAGAAAATAAACGACTGTCAACAAAATAAGAAACAGAAATAACAACTAAAGGTTTTATGTAAATTGAATAGAAAATTGTAATAGGAAAATAGAGGTTTCCTGAAAAGGAAAATGAAAATTAAAAGTAGATGACTTTTAATAGGAGTAGGTAATAGAAAAATGGAGGATCAAGTAACTTGAAAACTAAAACTAGAAAATGAAAACAAAAATAGAAATTGGGAAACAAAAATAGAAAAATTGATATTTTAGTAAACAAATATGGGAAACAAAGATAGGAAAATGGAAATGGCCCTCCTTTAGCACCAAAAAGATGTTGATGCATAAAAATGGGTCACATAGAAACACCCTTAGAAAACTTATTTTAAGAGACTATTGCCTAGGGTGCCTCTCATATGTGTATGAAAACCTAGGAATAGTCTCAGTTGGCAAGGGCAACATATTGTCTTAATATATTAAAATTTAATGATGCTAATAATTTAAATAACTTTAACAAGAAAATCTTAATAAAATAACTATCCAAATTAATAACTTGACAAGGGGATTTAAATGAAATAACTTATCATTAAACCAGTTCAAGAACAAGCATATAAGATGATCAATAAATTAAAGAAAAATGACATGATATTTTAATACAAAAAAAGGGGTTTGTAATTAATAGTGTTTCTTTTACTAAAATGATTAAAACACAACAAAGATTAAAGCTCTCAGCTGTTGAAATAACAAATAAAAAGTTGCAACAAAGACTTAGCTTAATACAAAGCCTTAGATCTTGTCTTCAAATTGGATGACGTCTTATGCAAGCTTGTTTTCCCTTGCTTCTAGGAAGCACATCTCTTCCACCAAGTTTGTGCCCTTCCTACCTATTCATAGCTTCAAATCAAACTCCTTTCAGAAGCACCTCCAAAATTGGTTCAGTAATGAATCTAGAGAGAGGATTCTTAGGGCCTTCCTTCTCCTCCAACGAAACCCCCCCCTAATGCATCTAAATATGGGGCAAGGCTTTATCCTTTCCTACCCCTTGTCTAATGCTACCTCACCTTTTGCTTCTTCTTCCATTAAAACCTACACTCCAAACCAACAAAAGAGAAAGCTAAACCATTGAGAAATTCTCCTTCTTCTTTTTTGATCATATGCTCTTAACTTTTACAAAATCCACCAAATCATTCTCTTCCACCCATTCCACCACCACAAATATAAGTTAAGTTATCACCATAACTATACCAATTTGTTGAACTTACTCTGCTTTATCTATAACACCATCACAAATAATTTTCATGGGGTGAAAACTTATAAAACATCATCTCATGCTAGCATGGAAGAGTTGATATCAATAGGTTGATACTATGTAAAATGTCTTTTTGAAGGCCACTTTGATAATTTTATGTTTGCCCCAAGGTCTCCACTAGGAGACATAATAGAGTCCTTCAGGATTTTACTTGCTTGGATACAGTGCAAACCTATAAGATGCAACATAAAAAAACTGTAAAAAATGATAATTAAAATTTATTTTGAATTGTTATGTTCTAATTTTTTGTCATAATTATTATGAGGATTTACATTAACACACACACACACAATTACTACACCATATAAGTATGATAGTATACTCTTGGTAACTTATGGTTATGATGGTAAGCTATTTAGCCTTATTTCACCTTTGCTTTTGACCTTATTCTACTATATTATGCTTTATTATTATAGCATTTTAAATTTCTTTAACATTTCTCAAAAATTGTACCAAAAAGATGCCATTTAATATGATTTTTGTTGATATAAAATATTTTAACATGGACACATAGGAACAATTCAACCTACCTCTAAACCTGGTTTGACCTGATGGTGATGTAGAACGATTGATTGAACTTGAATGCTTAGATCTTGATCCATGAGCCTCTTTGACCACATAGCCTCAATAGAGAAATCCTTAGAGTGGCCTGAATACATTGTCAAAAGTCTCAACTTAGAGGTCAGAGGCATCACAAAGGATTCTCTAATTGAGATTCCTATTACAATACACAACAATTCCATCACTAAGGGTAGCTCTATCTAACTTTATCAATGATGAGCAGAATAAGGAGCTACATACCATCAACCTCAATTTGATGGAAGCACAATGAATACAAATGTTTACTCACATCAAATGATATCAAGAAAGGTAGAAACAACAACATTGTCATGATCCAAACAAATGAAAAGTTAAGGAAGGAGACCTTGTCCTTAAGGTCATTTAAGACCACATAGATAAGTTCTTGGCCAATTGGAAGGGATCTTTCTTGGTTAACAAATCCTATGGCAATGGTCCATTTAGACTAACGGACATGAATGGGCCAATCCAATCAAACATTCCTATCTCAAACCTTATTATGCTAATGCTAACCTATTTTCCTATAGTCCTTGTTTATATTTGTTTGTAGGTATGAATGAATGATGGACACTAATAACTTCTATAGCTTACAACAAGCAAGCTTATGTGACCTCTTATCTTTTCTCTTTAGCATAACAAATGAACTACAAAACTTTGTAAACTTTGTGAAGCAAAATGTAGATTTCTCATGTTGTACTAATTATAACCTATGGTGGCTTGTATTCTACTTATAATCTCCTATGGCCTTATGCAAATCTCTTGTAATAACATGTATTCTTGGACTTTTTTTATCATCCTCTTGGAGTTGTGCTTGCAAGATGAAGCCTAGAGTCATCACAAGAGTGCAACTCATCGTAGCAGTGAATTACCACATGATCTCAATGCATGAGATTTGGTTAGTTTATCTGGCTATGCCAGTAGTGCTTACCCTACATCATTTCCATTACCCCTATTAAACCATAATCCTATATCTAAAGTACAACCTTCCTTACTATATTAACAATGAAAACCAACGTTTGACACTCAAGCACCATGACCAAATGACATACGCCTCAACATGCTCTGACATCAAGTTCATTGGATGTAACACATCTCATTCAACAAGAAAATAAAATAAAATTCAGCCTTAGCAATGAAACCCAATGAAGGTTTCACTCAATAAAAAAATAAAAAGGAAGAAAATGCTAAGAAAGCCAAGAGGCCAATGTAGCCTAAATACAAATCAACAGCTCTATAATAAACGAAAAGAGCCTAGTGGCTAAAAAAGCCCAAAGATGGAGTGTTGGTTCCTCCAAAACATCATTGAGTAACCAATAGTTTGAGCACAAAGAAGGTAGACCCTTTTAGCCAATTCACATGTCACAGCCATGTCATTTCCATGATGTTAACATTTGGAATTCCTTGTTAACCAAAATGACCATTGCCAATTAATCACTCTAGCCATCAATCTCACCACAAAATGTGGACATTCCATCATAACCTTATTTCACCATCATGAGTACTCATTGGTAGGATTTGAAAACTACCAAATCAAGTGTGGAGAGAAAGCATTGGTGATGATCCTACGTTGGAGTTTTGCATTCTTTCTTGATGTCTCTCAGGTTAGTCCTGAAAACATCAACAAAGAGAGGCCAATGAAACACCCCCAAATAAATTCATATTATAACCCATATCCAAAATTCTTTGCAATTTTGTGGATAAATAAAGATAGATACAATTACCTTATTTTTTCCAAAATCTTGCATTATTACTGGAATTTGAAGTAGTGAAATCCATACACTGTAAATCTCATACATCCTAGCTTGTCGAAGCTGTAAAACCCATGTATGCTAGCTTGAGGGGTTAAAGGTACTTCAAAAGCTATAAAAATTTGTTATTTTAACCTCGTACACTAAGCATTAAAATCTTGTATGCTATACAGCCTACAAAGACAACATACAAGATTTAGGTTTTAATCATGTACGTTGGGCATGGAAATCCTATACATTGGGCAGCATATAGAGGTAGCATATGGAGAACAAAAATTAGCTAAAATTGTTAATACACTATATGGAGATGTTCTAGGTGACATGGAATGTTCTAGAAATCTATCACCAATCACGATAGAAGTAATCAGTAGTAAATTAGAAACCCAAGGCCTATTTAAACAAGAATCTATTTCATTACAAAGAATTTTGGCATTTTTCATCTACATTTAACTTGAGACTTTTGAGTAGTATAGATGCCCAAGAGTCCATAATGACCATCATCATTTTTCCATATGTAGACCACCAAAGTAGACAAGCAAAGTTAAGGAGTAGATCTATGTAGATACGCTGAAAAATACACCTTGCGATTATATTAAGGCTTAAAAATGTTATTGCATATTTTAGGTTTCTTTAAAACCCGTAATCTATATCTCCTAAACCTTTGCTTATAATATTTTATTTTATAATATTAATATCAAATGTGTAGTTCTACCTTTGTTTTATCATTTGTTGTCTATTGTCCTATTATGGTATTCTGCACTGTATTTTAACATTAAGACAATCATTCGCATTCTTTTTTATTGCTCGGCAACACACCCTCTAAGTCCTCATTTGATTGATAAGATCATTTGACGCACTCATAGATCCTTCTTAGGGCCCATGGATATATGGGTTAAACTATTCTGATGAGGATCTTTGGCCCTCCAGCATTGAATTTTTTCATCACTATAGTTATTTTATTTCCTCTTTATGAAGTATAAAGATTCCAAGCCAAAGTCTTAAGATATGGGCTAGAAAAAGATTTCCAATTAAATATTCAAAATGTTTTCAAGTTTAGAAAGCCCATAAATTTTTCCAAAAATCCAAAGAATATATATATTTTATCCAAAAATATTCAAAGGCTAGCTCTTGGTTATCTTCATTGCTAAAGGAATATACCAATAGTTCTTAGAATAACCTCACTACTATCATTGGATTATTTTTTAATTATTTAATTTCCAAATATATCACATATTTGTCCAATAGTAATCCAAAGAGTATATATTTTATCCAAGCATCTACAAAGACTAACTCTTAGTTACCCTTACTACCAAAAGAACACACCAATAAGTCTTGGAATAATCTCATTACTATCATCAAATTATCTTCATGACCCCAAAAAAGCCACTCATGGATAGGTCTTGGTAATAGGCTCAATACTATCATCCTCAATAGCTGAGGCACATGTATCATCAAAAGGATAGGTCTTCAATATGCCTCAATGTATACCACTAGACTCAACTACTTAGTGCCATGGTCTCAACTAGTTTCCCAACTCACATGAAATTACAAATCAAAATCCAAGATAGGAAATCCATCCAAATCCTTGTTCCTATGGGGTGAGTCCCATCAAGGAACACTCCACTATTGCATGAAAATGGGAGCATCTAAAAGATTTGTAGCTTCCATTACCAATTAAGTAAAATTTTGTCACATAAATATTATTATCTTATCCAAAAATTCAAAAGATTTCTCAAATAGTCAAAATGCATGCAAAATCATGTTTATATTAATATCTAATCCAAAATAATCATAAAATATTAAAGAAGCAAGTTAATCAAAGTTTCCACAATTTAAAAAATTCATCAAAAAAATAGAAAATGATCAAGACAAGATTAAAATACTAATTTTCATATAAAAGGAAGTGAAAATTGATGAAAATTTGGCAAAGTATCAACATAATAATTAAAATTATGAAAAAATAATAAAAAACTAAAAAGCAAAGAGAAAGCATACAAAATCTACAATAATACAGGAGAGTGACATAAAAAGAAAAGTAAAATAGGTTTTTTTTACTGTGTTGGTAAGACTTTCAAAATCCTGTTATCACCTTTTTTTTTTCCATCCAATGCTCAAAATTAGTTTTTGCTTCGCTTAAATTTAACATGCCAAAACCCTTCACAACCCGAAATAAGATATACCGAAGACCATAATCTATTTATAAATGAAATAATCACATGCAACATGAATGTAAGCTTGATACATGTTTAGAAACAGAAGAAACAAGGGTAAAATTGGCTTGGAAATGAAGAAATAGGGTGAAAATTGATTTATGTTTGGAAAAATAGAAAAACCCAATACACAGGGCATGATAGTGTAAGTAAACAGAAGGAAGAAGATGATAATTGTAACTTGTATAAGCTTATTTATATATTTTATATAGCTATCTTTCCTTACATGCATGTTACATGCACCACCTTTTTCTTTTAAATATGGTTTTTCTTCTTTTTACCTTTTTATAATCATTTTTATTTTTAGAAGTCTATTTTCTATTTTTTCCTCTCAACTAATACGCTTCCCATTTAAACACATGTAACAACCATATATGGACTCCAAATTAAATTTCATTTGAACCTATGGAATTCTTATCAAGTGTTCTATCCAATTACATGCTGAAAACTTATATGAGCTTCACTTATTAAAGTCACTTGGCCCAAATGTTGAAATTTTTATGATATTTTTAGCAACAAAATGTGTGATATCTTGAGAATCATAACTCGAATTCTAATGAACCAAGGATCAAAACTAACATTTTAGAATGTCTTAGGCACATCAATAAAGTCAAATTCCAGGTAGAACATTATCCTAAGGTACTTCCTTAACAAAATTGATTTATGCAATATTTAATTTTAATTAAAAATGAACTTTAAATTCTAATTTAATGATAAAAAGTAAAAAGGGATATGATCTGGGTAGAATTAGGGTCCAAAATTACTCCATGAATAGATTAGTTTATAATCACATGTACATAATAAGAATAAAGGATGCATAACTGAATGTGCATAATAAAGATTAAATATACATAGCTGAATTTGCATAAAAACTAAAATATTCATAGCCAAATACCTCTAAAGACATAATAACTAACAAAAGAAAAACTTCTATGGGTAATTGAATTTTAACATTTTATCATAAAATATTTAAAGATCTATGACTAAGCTCTAATAGTAGTAAAACAAAGGATACAAAAATTTAACAAAATACCCTATTGAGAAGAATACATTTACTTATGTAGGAAATTAACAACAAAAACAATAATAATAGTAATGATAGTAATATAATCCTATGATTTAATCAAAAAAATTAGAACCAATCTATTGAAACATGCCTAACAGAATTAAAGAATTAATCACATTCATTAAATTAAATAACTAAATCTTTATAAATTATTAAGTTGTGACAATTTTTATTCTTGGTTTTCTAATTCTTAAAAAAAATTGGAATACATACTACAAGCTTAGTAAATATTGGAGTTACAATCATATTATAGTTTTAGAAGACATGCTTAAGCAAATTAGCCCATGGTGACTTCCTTTTAATGAAGGATCTTAGGCTACTAATGCGTCTAAATTAAATTGTATATGACTTGAAGTAGATTTGTTATCATTGTATTTTCTTGTCTATGTATGCATAATAGATGGATTACTTGGAATGAAGCTTCTAGCCTCTATAGTTTAAATAGAAAGAGAAAACATAATTTTGAAAAATTAATTTCTAATCATGAGAATGTATTTAAAGTTGACAACAATTTGCATTAAGCTTTTTCAAATATTTGTTAGAAGGATAGCAAATATTTTTTTCCTTTTAATTTGAAAGTTGCTTATGAGATTATAAGAAAAATTATTTTATTCATAACAAATTCAATAAGGATTAGAAAATGCAATTATAATCACACTTTTGGATGAGCATAAGAAAAGATATTTGGAGAGCTCCTACATTTCCTAAAATTTGTATTTCTTATGGTGTCTTATTCATCGAGGTCTTCCTATCAATAGTCATCTTAAACATATGAGAAATGTTGCTTCTCAATGTTCTCTTTGCAGAAGTGAAGACTCCTTTTCTCATATTTTGTTTTGAGTGTTCTATTACTCAACATGCTTGGAAATCGACATCCATAATTTTTATCAACTTTCAATTAAGCAGCAATGAAGTCATTCTTGATTATTAGCCTACCTTTTCTACTTTATTTCTTTGTATTTGGAATTGTGTTCAACCACTTGTTCTCTACTATATCTAGAAGTGTTAGTGTACAATTATTTTCTAGTAATAAGAGCATAACTATGATGTCTTATTAGGTCTCAAATACTAATTCTTAAAGATATTTCTTTTCAACTATAAATTCAAGCAAAAAAGCTCCATTTAAAATCCAAACAATTAATTTTTTTTAAAGTATTAATTTCTATTTGTTTTAAATGATCAAGAATGAGAAGCTTTCAACATTTTGCTATTTTTTCTTTATCAAGTGATGTATTCTTTTTTCTTTAGAGAGATTTTTCTCCTTCTCTTTACAAGAAACCCTTAAGTAAGAAGTAAAAATGTGTGAAGACACTTTTGAATAAGGATCAGGTTTGATCCTTTTCCTATTCTAGAGGGAAGGTTTTTAAGGATTGATTGTAAGGATGAAAACCTAAAAAGTTACCTTCAAAGCTTTTGGAATCTTTTTGTAGAATCTCCTTTGATGATCAAATGTAATTTAAATTTTTAAATATTATTAATCATTTTTTTGGATTCCAACACCCCTTAAGATGTTAACTAATAGTAAATAATGTTGCAACATCAAATCGGGCAAAGGTTATACACATCTTATACTCACATGTAAATACAATTGTATTGAAAAAATCTAAATGTAAGATGCTAATATAGCTACTAAGCTAAATAAGGTGACAAAGCATTAAAATACATTATACTTCTTAACTAAACTATAAATGCCATAAATCCATGTTCAATATCACTCATTGTTACAACAGTCATTCAACCTCTTCAATCATTGTTATAGTTGTCCCTAATCGAAGTTTTGTAGAAAAGTTATAGTGTAATTGATCATCTCATCTAATTACTTAACCTAAGGAGAAAATAAGCTACATAAAAAAATAATTTAGTTAATTACATGATTTGATCGACCAAATCTTAAAATAAGTAGAAACTAAATAATTAGTATGGTTGACTAATTAATGCAATTATCTACATCTAGGAAATTCCAAAAATTATAAAGCACATTGAAAAACACATAAACTAAGGTATAAAATCTGTAAATGAAAATTGTATAAATTCAACAAGGAATGAAAAGTTTGCATCAAGGTATATTACTCAAATAAGTCAAAGGGAAATTGAAAATATTTTCCTCTACCTTAATTATCTATAAATCTCTTAGGCTTTTTAACAAGAATGATAGGTTCCACAATCAATAAAGATTTGAGGTTTATTACAACATTGGTATGCTATGATCTCCAAGACAAACATACAAGATGTCTAGGAAAAATTTAAATGATCAAAAAAAGAACAAGCATCACCCCTCTTAAAGGATCGAAATTATATAATCAAGGATTAGAATCTCACTTTCTTTTTCTAATGGATTATTAGTAATTTAATTAGATAATTCAAAAAATTGAGAAAGTCTTTTTATAATATAAAGGTAACATCATTATACAAGTAAAGTCATATTATGCTACATACACACAAATGTTTTTTAAAAAATTAATTACACTGTATAACAAGGTTATGAGTTATACTTATCCAAGTATGGTTTGATAAGGTTTCATTAGTGAAAATGTGTTTTCCATATTCATCTTTTCTCCATGGGGAATTCTAAATGACTTCCAACTTCCTCTACTTATGCTAAATTTTCTACTTCTTATAATGACACTAAAATTTTTGTTGATTTTCAAAATGAAAATTTATAAGTTGGTGAGTAAAAATATATAATTCTTACGTATACTAATATTATTCCAAATTAGATGCCTAATTTTCCTCTTTCTAATGATATATATGAGTCACTGGTTACTGATGTTATATTATAATATGTATTCATTTAAATTTTAGATCACTCACCTAGTAATTAAAGTTTCACTTAATAATTAAATGATGTAATGTAAAAAACATAATATTCAAGCTATTAATGCTAACTATTATTCTTATTTTCTTACTACTTATTAAGCTAGATAATGCTTCAATGGTGCCAAATGCCCTAGATATAGGATCATTTATACATAAGCATGTAGTATTGATCATTCATAAGTGAACTCTAGATTTTTATGCCCAAAATGAATGATATTTTAAAGTTTCATTTTTTTGATCTATTTAATCTTTTGTTTATTTTTAGAAATCTAACCAAAAAATTGTTACTTTTGTTGATCCCATTAAACATATGGAATATATTTAAAATCCATTTTTTTGTAAATATTTGTTTTGTTGAAATTAGTTTTCTTAACCATAAAAAGGAATTGGTATATCAAGAAAGTAAAAGGACTTGTATTTATCTAATTGCATATTATAATCTTCCTAATTCTTGCAAATTTTATCATGACAAAGGACATATGTTTAATGCTTATCCTTTTCTGCTTAAGAAAAAGATGATAAGGAAAAGAAATAAACATAGTTGAAGATAAAAGAAAATAATATAAAGCTAAAGACATAAATAAAATAAAATTAATGTTAATGATAAAATAATTAAATAATAATTGATGAGTCTCAACTATAACAAGTTGTATTAATGGTGCAATGTTGATGCAATAGTGTAATGCATCAACGTTGACGTAACAGTGTAATGACATTGACACATGCTTTGCTTCGTTAACACATTAGCATTGATGCAAGTGTAATAAATACATCTATAAATGAATGTTAGCATCATATTTATGATACCATTTAGTCAATAGCTTAGCCAAACTCTTCTATTTTCCTCTTATAAAATTTAGAATTTTTCATTAAGTGCTAGTAGCATAAACTAGGTGGATTATACATAGCCTTATTCAAGTGATCATGTACTTGAACATATTTTCATATTGAAAATAAGATTAAGATCCATTTTTCATCATTTCAGCACTTGGCTTGTTAGGTGTATTTTTAATTTTAAATTTAAAACACCTTCATGTTGTAACGGTTTCTATGTTAGTTGAAAATAACAAAAGCCAAAGTATGTAATATACCAAAAGAATATGTAACTACTCACAGCCAATTTGGCCATGATTAATTATAGATTATAACTTAATAATATGGCTTTTACCCAAAGCGTGATATTATGACCAGTATATAAGTAGATGCTTGGGTGGCCTTAACATAATCACATCTTCATCAAATCAAAGGATGTATGAGGCATAATTCAAGTTGTAGTTTCTTCTTCTTATGAAAGCTTGATCTAAGATTATTGTACGTCTCAAAGTAAGAAGACTTAGATTTCTAAGGCTTGCTAGGGACTGGAGCCATTATTGGGGTTTTCATGTGCTTTCCCTAAGATAATTTTTTATGTTCTTGTTACATCTCTTCCAAATCCATAATTAAATTTCTATTTCTACTACTTGTTGCTGTTTTATTATCCTGCTTAATCAAAGTGTAAATTAATAAATTGGTATCAGAGTGAGGTTCATTTGATTCTCAAGGCTCTTATCTCTTTAAGTACATTAAGATGGAAAGTAATACTAAATACATTAAATAAATAGAAAATTCTAATAGAGGCACTATAATCTTTGGAAGCTCAAGGTGGAATATTTGCTAGTTGAAAAGAAACAAGATGTATGCATCACTGGAATTAAACTAGAGAGCATGAAAGCTAAAGACTGCAAAGGGATCATGGGATGCTATGGATAAGATATATCAGTCTAGTTCTTAATAAAATAAATTACATCTTAAAAGGTAATTATTATTGTTAAAAATGCCTGAAAATAATACTATTGCATCTCATCTTACTACTTTTAATACTATTATGAGATAATTATAATTAATTGGTAGTAAGATGGAAGAATAAGATCAATGTATTTTCTTCTCACAATCACTTCTTGATTCATAGGAAAATATTGTTCAAAATATTACCAATACAAGTACCTCTTATAATTTTGATGAAGTTGTAGGCTAGTTGATAACTAAAGAACTTAAAAGAAAGTGCTTTAAACCCACACCTACTAAAGCATTCATAATTAAAGGACCAGGAAAATAAAAATTGAGTGAATCATTTAGTAAGAATAGTTATAAAGTCAAGAAATTTTTTAATGATGCTCCCAAGAGAACACCAAAGTATTGGAACAATGGAAAGCATGGCCATTTTAAGAAGGATTATAAAGTTATAAAGCAAAAGGAGAAAGATGCTAGATCTAGTTCTTCTAAGAAAGATGTTGATTAAGAAATACTACATTTGTGAGTAGTCATAATTGGATGTAACTTTAATTGTAATTACTAGTATATTGGTTTAGGTTCTTCATATATCTTTACATCTAGAAGAAAATGATTTTCTGAATACCATGAAGCTCTATCTACTCCTACATTTTTGGGAAATGGTAAAACATATACTATTAAGGGCTATGATAAAGTAAAGTTATCCTATAATGGTAGAATAATTATAATTCCCAAGGTACATCATATTCTTTATCTCATCAAAAACTTATTATCTATGACTTATTTTGATGATTTTAACCTATTTGTATTATTTGAAAACAAGAGATGTAGAATTTTTTAGGAAAAATCCATCATAGCCATAGGATCTAGAGAAGGCAGTGGGAGACTATACCAGCTATATGGTGTTACATTGGCTAATAAAGTTGAAGCCTTTCATGCACAAAAAGAGAGCTTCACCATGGATCTATAACATAGAAGACTTAGGCATGTAAGAGGAAAGTCTATCTAGATTCTTAAAAAACAATAGATATAATTAAAGGTAATGTCCAAGGTCATTTATCACTTTGTGAACAACCATGAATAGAAAATAGCATTGTTTGAACTTTCCTACAAGTACTCAAAGAGCTGAAAATACATTGAACCTAGATCATAGTTGATGAGTCATCATTGTGTCAGCCCTGATATAGGATACCTAATATCAAGGCTTCAATATCAGATATGTGATATTGGACCCAAGAAACGATGTCAGATATCTGATATTGTCTCTTCTATGCTAGCCTATAAATACAACACTTAGGTACATGGTTGGGGAATAGTTTTAGTTCTCAGTTTTTGATAGTCTTTCTTAGATTTCAAAATTTGAGTTCTGTTATTCCTAGTGCATGCCCACAGTGTCATGTTTATAATCGTGCAACACCTTTGTTCGAGAGTGACATACTTGAACACATTACATGACTAGAAATAAAGATTGAGATTACTTCCATCATTTCTACATTCACTTAGATTTATTATTACTTTAATTATTTAGTTTAATTATTTACTATTTTCTCTAGTTAATGTTTCCATTTATTGTCATTTACTATTCTTGTCATTAAGTGGAATGAGTACAACTTAATCATGAGCGCTTAAGTGTAAGTACTTGGAAATCCAACAATGTATCATTTGGCACACCCAGTGACATATGCTTGGCAATCCTAGTAGTAGTTATATGAAGTCCAAGGCATGTACAGATGATTTGGGATGGATATTCATTGCACGTAGGCTAGTTTAGATCTTATTTTCTAGTGTTCATTATCTTAGTTGATTTATCTCTTTATCATCATTAGGAGTAGCATAGAATTAGACAACATCATATGCCTCACTTTGGACTAAACCATATGTGACAAAGCTACCACTAGTCAAAGTGAAGATAGCAAACTATGATCAAAGCATAATTTTTTAGATGCACAACTAATTCCCTCCATGGAATTCAATCAGATCATGCACGAACGATTGTGATTCATATGGTTGGATGTAGGGCTACCTCGCTACTCATCATTGGCACCATTACTATGGATGGTGCTAGTTATCTAGATTAGTTATATCATACATTATTGCTATAAAGGTATTAACGATATATCTTTTAGAAAATATTAAATCACAAACACCATAAGCCAACAACAATGTCTCTTTCACAAAGAAGTGATAATGCATTGTATAGTGAAAGCATTCATTAGATAACTAATGAGATATATGGTGAGGAAAATTGGAGTGACCAACCTTATGCAAGGATTTCTTATGTTCATGACTACCCTAACAACACTCAAAGACTACATTCACCTAAAGTAGACAACCTTGGAGGAGATGAAGTAAGCCCTAGACTAGGGAAGGACTCAAGGCCTAAGACCTCCTCAAATCCTAGAAAATATAAATAAAAGGACCTTAGGGAACACCATAGAAGCCATGGCAATCCTTATAGTCCCTCATCTTCATATTCCCCTTCAACATCTAGTTCTGATAAAGATGAATGTAGGTATGGAAATAAAGTTCCACTAGAAGGTTGGAATAAAAATAGAAGTCAGAGAATCAAAGACATCAACATGAACATAAACAACATCATCATGATCAAACAAATAGAAATAGAAATATCCCTCATAATCTATTTGATGATAATGAACCCTTGTTGGCCACTAAGAGCCTAATGCAAATCATAGAGGTAGTTAAGATCTCTCATAGGCATCAAAAAGAGAGTTACCTACCTAGGTTTGACATGAATAATATTTCTAAATTTGCAAGAAGCTATGATTTGGATCCATAACATCATTTACATGCCTTGCATGATGCTTAAATCTATTACAATGTTGAAAGTGGATAGCAAAAGCTTAAGCTCTTTCCTAGAACATTGTTTGATAGAGCTACAGTGTGGTACAAATCGTTGAAACCAGATTAAATTTGACAATGGTCCACAATGTTCAAACTCTTAAATGAGAAATACCAAACCTATGCAAGGGTGTCCCACTTGAGGAGACAAATCTAAGGATGAAGACAAGAACAACATGAACCCTTGGACATGGCCTTAGATAGATATTATTCCCTATTGAATAGATGCCTAAGCCATGGTTTCTCTGAGGAAAGGAAAATTTTTCACATCATAGATGGGCTTCATCATGAAACCAAGGAGACCCTTGGGATGTATGCCCTATGTCAATTATATGAGCTACAAGCCCATTAGATTTGAGAGCTAATTGAGCATGTGGAAAAAGAAGAAGGAGATATATGTAAATGGAAGAACATCAACAAATATCAGTGGGATCCAACTCTTCAACAAAAGGAGGTCCATATCTATGGTAAGGAGAAAGAAACCACTCTCAACAAGGTGATTCTGCAACAAACCTTGCTGATATAGAAGTCTATTGATGAAATTGAAGCAAATTTTAATAGGATTTCAAAATGGATATATGAAAACATTACAACTCTCGTTGAGATGGTCAAGGAGAAGATCATGCAAAACAAGTCAAGTGATCACAATGAACAAAGGATACAAAACCAAGAAACAACTAGCAATAGTTTTTGAAAAATAGGAAAAATGGCTAAAGAAAGTGAGGATATAGACTCAACCACAAATGAAGATAATGGATGTGACATCAACATATATGATCATCCAAAGGACCATTGCCTAGTCTTGTTGGATCTATGTGAGTATTGGGCATGTGTCTTAAATTCAATGTTTGTATAGAAGCACATGCCCAAGAGATTTCCTCTCCCACAAGGTAATTATAAATAGCCCCACAACCAACCATACTATTCTAAGGGGACTTATTACCAACCTTGACATTGTCATGAACCACAATGGCAACCATAGTCATGGGGGAGGTCATCACCAAATCAGCTCTATCATTCCTATCAACCAAAACCACATGGAAATTATGCTCAACACTCTATTTCTCCAACTAGTTGTACATCCTCTACTTCAAATTGCCATTATCACTCTCCCAAGTATCATCAACCCATGACATCTCCAAAGGGATGACAACCTCGTGCCTCTTACCATCCATCCTACCCTTAATATTCTCATACTCCACCTCATTACACCCCACCACCAATGACATAATAAGGTTTGGCATCACAATATCAACAAATAAATGCCACTTGTGCTATAAATGTGCATAGACATACTGACACTGATAGATCTCAACCACCACATCAAAAATGTTCCTTCTTTAGAAAAGGCCATAAGTTGAAGCAAAATACTCATGGATCTACCACATCATCCAAACTAGCACAATGCTAATCTGGTTTAACACCTCCCTTTTTACCACCATCATCCTCTAATCCTACCCAAGGGCCACCATCCATTGTTACTTCAATTCCAAACCAAAGCAATGAATCTACATGCATGGTGCATACCATATCATGATCAAGGGTGAAATCATGGGCTAGAAATCTATCATGTTAACACACATCATATCCTAATCCACCATACATTTAACAATCAAGTGTGTGATCAATGATTTGTCTACCCAACCATTGCAACATCAAAAGACACCCAATGGCTAGGAAATGAAAGGTAACCAATGTTTTATACATGCATGTATCCTATCTATCCACTTAGTAATCCTTATCACAACCAAATGTTTAGTTGTGGGGGACATCCCTCCTTCTAATGTTTAAGATTCATAAGTGTTTTTTCATCTTTTTGTTTTACAATTTTTTGTTATTTTCTTATTTCTTAATACAATTTTTCCAATTCCTTCCAATGTTTTCTATTTATTGTTTTCATTTTCTTTATTATTGTAATATTTCTTGTTTTTAAAACGATCATGTAGCCCATTGAGATGAGGTTTTCTCTATGTTGTCAAGTCATAAGGGACTAATTATTTGGACAATGAGACCATGTTATCCATCCACTCATTCCATTAATAAGAGGTTCTTACCCTAGTATAATGATATTCTTTTTCATCATTCAACCTAAAAATAAATTCATAATTATTGTAGAACCAAGGTGGAATGTAAAGGGTGTGACATCAAGGGGATTTGTGGATTCTCTTTGGCCAATTTTGTATGTTCTATCATGTTGCTAAGCTTGTAATTATATCCTTGTAGATCTAATGAAAAATGGAAGTAAGAGTACCATAAAAGGCACTAAATAATTTCTATGAGTTCCACTAGAAAGACATGTACCCATGCCTAAAGGTTGGTGGCTTCTCAAAATTCCATCAAAAACAAAAATCAAAAACAAAAACATGTGTGCCATAAATAAGCTCCTCCCTTGGACAAAATTCCAAGTGATGTTACACCTTGCAACTATGATCGTCTTATGGTTGTAAGCCAAAGTGATGAAATGGTGTGATGTCATTAAAATGTGGTTTGGACTTGGTTTGAATCTTGGATAGTAGGGCTAATGATTACTTAACCATTAATAACACATAAGGATTCATTGTGCTTCTAGTAAGACACCTCATGTCCCAATTTCAGCAATCCTTTCTACAACCCATCTCATCTCATTGTCTGTCTAATCCTAACTTGTGGTTTCATGTAACTTAGAGTTATTCTCTCAACTTGGTGGTTTTCACTTGTGTGTTTTTTTTGTAGGTATGTGTTACATTCAACCCCTTTAGTGCCTACAAACATTTTTAGGTGTGGTTACACAAGGGCATTATGGGTTGGAGCCTACTTTGGGGAGAATGCACTTGTATAACTTTTGTGACTTGTACTTGCTTAACCCAACCACATCATTCTTCACCTTCCAAGCACTTAATTGTTAAATTTCATCATTTCCCTTATCATGTAAATTGATTCGTCCACAACCTTGATCTAAATGCCCTTTTTTATTGCTTCTTCCAAAGCTTTTCACATCGACGACTCCATCTTCTCACACTTTCGGTGCCTCGAATTGATTTTTCACTTACCCCAGAACCATGGATCTACCCTCAAACCTTTTCATCAACCATAGAGCTTCATTTTTTTATGCTCAGTACTCCCATGAGATGCTCATCCATGAACCCCGATATCACGTACTTGATATTGGGTGGGATGCGATGTCGAATTCTTGATATCGGGTCACACAAAAACTATATATATGATCCCCATGATGCCCAAACTTCATTTTCATCATTTTCAGTTAGGGAAGTTGTTCAAATTTTCTCTTGTGACTCTAAGCTCTGCACAATCAACTACAACTTTTCCAAAATTTTCTATTTCCTGAAGGATATTTTAAGGGTAAGAACATTAAAAACCATAAGTGTTATACTAAAAAGTCACTCATGGTAATGCTAGAAACCTTAATCTTTTTACCCAAGGGACCATAACTGTTATAATAAGCCACACATAAGGAAAAAGGAACCAATTGCGAAGGGTTGTAAAAGCAAATAAACACTTTTTTAGGGATTTTTCCTAAAAAAATTTTCTAAATTTGCAATCATATAAACTAAAGAACTTAATGAAACTAAGGTCATAAGTATGATATACATCCATTAACGGTAAATATCGGCACCTTAGTAACACTTTATCTTTGATTGATTATAGATGGTCCCAAAAAGAGGAGCATAGGGAGAACCTTCATAGAGAGTAGCCAAACACCCAAGAGGTGGTAGGGGACAATAGGGTGAGCTAGTAGAGCACGAAGAGCAGGAAGCCCAATCTTTCAACATTCATCAAGAGGCTTCTGCTACTGGATAGTTGGTCTAAGGAGAGGCCACAGAACCAGTAGCTCCCATGTAGGGACAACATTTCATGTTGTCCCATAAATTCCTTAAGGCTATTCAAGAAAAGTCCACATTGACCATGGTTATTGTGGAGATGAACTTTGGTCCATTCATGGTGGTTTCCCTAGAAGTGGTTCGAACACAACTCTAGGCATCACCTCTGTGGCCTATTTTCTTAGATAGTGGCAATTGGTACCTTGAAGAGACCTACCAATTCTGGCACAACAAAGACAAAGGAAACACTATCAACATTCGTGGAGTCAATATCTCATTCTTCACCAAGGCAATTGTAGCAACTCTTAATTTGCAAAATAAAAAGGCTAAGGTAACTCATCTATCCACTAGGTCTAACCCCAACACTAGGATGTTGTGGCTGAAATGAGCATATGTCAAGGAGGAAAAAATGTATAATGAATTAACTTTGGAGGAAAGGACATGCTTTAAGATCGGCACATATCATCTCTTCCCGACCAAAGGACTTAATAGGATCTCAACATATGCGGCCAGGGGAAGTGCTATCTTAATGAATAAATACATGGTCAACCTTCCTCAATTCTATTTCAGAGAAATTTAAAGGTGGTTCCAGGAGAAAAAGGTAGGGAAGCCAACACTCCCATTGCCTTGCCTAATCAAAAAGCTATGCAAACATGCTAGAATCCTAGGGTACACAAATGATATTTCTAAGAAGGCTCAGAATGCCTCCTTCACTGAACTCCTCAAACCTATAGCACCAAGGAAAGACCTTGGTGAAGAACAAGAATCAGAGAAGGAAGCAAAACTAGAAACAAAAGTACAACATGAGCCTGAATAGCATCGTAAAACATAAGCTCTACCACCACCACCATCGCAAGATTACAGATCCTCAATGAGCCATCTACAAAAAATTGCTATAGCCATTAGTTGGGGAAACAGAGATGAGTCCAATCTTTTTAGAGTAATCAATGATGTTGTACAGCCCACCATTTCAACTGACTTGAAAAGTGGGTATATTTCACTACAATTAGGAGGAAAATCTCAATGGTCTAGGAAAATCTCTAAAAATGCTACATCCTTCCAAGTGATGTTCGAGATAGGCGAAGTTGCCATAGTCATGGTAATGCAACATCAGGATGCAACAAGCACAAAAAAAGTAATAACAGATCATATTAAGGAATCATTCAATGTGCTTTCCATGCCCGCAATAGATCTAACAAGGACCAGAGACACTTAAATGCTTTCTAGGAATTTGATGACTCTTGCAACACATGAGGATGTGTTAGATCGACTGCTACAAACAAGGCAAGTGATGACTACTTTGTTTGGCATTCCTAGTGATGTCACTGCAACACAAACAAACTTCATAGCCATCAAGAGGAAACTAATCATGACAAAGACCAAGGTGGAGCACATAGAAGCAAAAGTGCACAGGTTGCAACAAGAGCTATTCACCATGAGAGCTAAAAAATGATACCCTACCCAATTTATTGCACTTGACTAGCTAGAACAATTCAAGATGAAGTTGCAAACCAAGCTGATTGAGGAGAACAAAGCTACAAAGTAAGAGAAGAGAAAGGAAATTTGAAATTCCTTTGTAGCCAAACCATATGATGAGTCATGAATTTCCTGACAGCTGCGATAACACACCCATGATATTGCACCCGTGATATCGCAGCCTGCCTCAATTTCTATAAACAAGAGGCAGCTTTCCTTGTTCTAGCACTTAGATTTAGACCCTTAGCTAGAATCTTGCAGTTTTATCATTCTAGAGTTAGAATATTTCCCAGTGTATGCCCACAGTGTGGTGATTGTAATTGTACGGCATCCTTTATTTGAGTGTGATNGATAATACTAGTCTAGGTGGGAAGACAGTGAACTGCGACCTAAGGCTAACTGTCTAGGTGCCACAACTAGTCCATCTGTGCAGTTCGACCAGATCACATGTGAAAACGCTCGTATTCGTATGGTTGAGTGTAGGGGTACCTCGCCACTAATCATTGGCACCATTGTCAGGGACGGTGCTAGTTATCTAGATTAGTTATATCATACAAGGTTTCTACATAGGACTTAACGATATATCTTTTAGAACAAAATAATTATTAAAGAGTCACATATAAATTCACACATAACAATGCCTCTCCTACAAGATTACAATAATTTCACACTTAGTGAGGAAGTTCATTGGAGAACCAACGAACTATATGACGATGAAGATTGGAGTATACAACCTGAAGTGGGGGTTTCTTATAAACATGAAAGAAAGCAACATCATCCCAACACAAAAAAGCATAACTCACCCGATGACGATGAACCCCTATTGGCCACTACAAGCTTAACGCAAATACAGGAGGTTGTTCGAATCTCCCATAGGCATCGTAAAGAGAGCCGTCTACCCAGGCTCGATTTAAACAACTTCCCTACTTTTTTAAGAGGCTATGACTTAGATCCGTATCAACATTTGCAAGCCTTCTACGATGCTTGCACATGGAACAACATTGATAATAGTTGGCAAAAACTTAAGCTCTTATCTATGACACTCGTTGACCAAGCAAAAGTATGGTATAGATTGTTAAAACCAAATTCAATACGACGTTGGTCAACAATGGTAGAAGTCTTTAATGAAAAATATCAAACCTACGCAAGAGTGTCAGCCTTGAGGAAACAAATCCAAGGATGGAAACAAGAAGAAC
>MNCI01004071.1:0-15656 GCA_015680685.1 Gnetum montanum | reverse complement strand
TCAGTATGACCGCTTCGAGCACGTGCGTTATGTGTGGTAATCCCAGTAACGATTAGCATTTGGTAGCCACAATTGCACAGTTTAGGGTGTGTACAGCAAATGGGAATAGATGCTGACGCTAGGACTTAGTGTTGTAGTTAGAGTTAGTTTTAGTTTCTCAACCCTTCATCGTTTAGCATAGGAGATAAACTATAAAAGACCAGAAAAAATCATATACCTCGGACTTATTTAACCATACACCGTGACAACAACAAGTAAGTCTGGGAAGACAACGACTAATTAACCCCAAGTGTTCCTTGCAGCGTTTAGGCATTTAATCTGCGGAGTTCAACCGGATCATGCGTGCTACGCTCGTTTCGTATGGTTGAGTGTAGGGGTACCTCGCCACTCATCAAATATGGTATATGAAATTTGATTATTACATGATAAGGTTTAGTTTTGTAAGTGATGATAATGACCCTTGTATTTTTTTTATAGAAAAACTCACAAAGCTATTTAATACTTCTATTATATGTTGATGATATGTTGATAGCAAGGAATAGTATACAAGAAATTACTAATGTAAAATACTAGCTATCATCTCAATTTGAGATGAAGGACCTTTGTGATGCAAGAAAATTCTTGGACATGAAAATTAAAAGAGATAGCAAAGATCAAAAGTTATGGCTTAATCAATTTTCATACTTTAATAAACTTTTAGAAAAATTTCATATGTAAGATTGTAAGCTTGTAAACACTCCATTATTTGTGAACATGAAATTATCAATGGAGCAATGTCCTAGAAGAAATGAAGAAAAAGAGCAAAACCCCTATGCTAATGTTGTAGGCAAACTCATGTATGCAATGGTTTGTACTAGGATTGATATTACATATGCAATAGGAGCTATGAGTAGGTTTATGTCTAATCCTAGATAGGAACATTAGGTGGTTGTTAAAAGAATTCTTATGTATGTTCGAGGTACTATTAATTTTTCTATTTTCTATAAGAAAATTTCCTTTGGATTACATGGCCTTGTAGATGCAAATTAGGAAGGTGATCTAGATCACCAAAAATCCATAAGTGAATATGTTTTTAAAATAAACATAGGTGTGGCCAACTAGATTAGTAAAAGACAAAGCTATGTTGCATTTTCAACAATAGAGGTAAAGTATGTAGTAGCTTTGCAAGTAAGCAAAGAAGTGGTTTGGCTACAACAATTGATGAAAGACTTTCAACAAGAGTAAAAAAAAAAAGTAAACATCTCTTATAATAACTAAAGTATAATCCTTTCGTCGAAGAATCCTAGGTTTCATGTAAGGAAAAAAACATATTGAGATAAATTGTAATTTTATTCTAGATCAAACTAAAAAAGAAGGATTTCTCTAGAAAAGGTTCTTGCATTGGAAAATCCAGCAGATATGTTGACCAAGGCAATTCCTATGAATAAGTTTAACTAATGTAAAAAAAGAACTTGGATTGGTAAATTATGAAATGTAATGGTTGCTCCAAGATATAACGCCTTAAAAATAAATAACAAGTGGAAGAATTGTTAGGTGTGTTTTTAATTTTAAGTTTAATTCACCTTCATATTGTAAAGGTTGCCATGTTGACAAATTATTCTTGGCATGTTGGCTAAATATAACAAAAGCTAAAGTATGTAATATGTCAAAAGTATATGTAACCATTCACACCCAATTTTATCATGATTAATTATGGATTATAACTCCATAATTTGGCTTTTACCTAAAACATGACATTATGACCACCATATAAGTGAATGCTTGGATGATCTTAGCATAATCACATCATCACCAAATCAAAGGGTGTATGAGGAATAATTCAAGTTGCAATGTCTTCTTCTTGTGAAAGCTTGATATAAGCTTGTTGTAAGTTTTAAAGTAGGAAGACTTAAATTTCTAAGGCTTGTTAGGGGCTAGAGCCATTACTGGGATTTTCACATACATTCCCTAAGATAATCTCTTATGTTATTGTTGCATCTCTTCTAATTACATAATTGAATTTCTATTGCTACTACTTGCTATTATTTTATTATCTTCCTTAATCAAGGTGTAAATTAATACAGCATTAGTTTAACATTTTCTTTAATTAAAATTTAACTTTAATTATTCTTTTCATTCCAAGAATCTAGATATGTATGATAAGTTTGGAATAGATATTTTAGGAGCAGTATTATCATATGCCTCAATCACACTTAACCATGCAAACTAGCCTCACACAAATATGATTGGGAAGAAAATGATCAATGATCTACTACCTAGCTATCTAGAAAACTATACTAGTCTTAGTCTACAAAATTCAACCAAATTGCACATGAGCACTTATGGTTAGTATAGTTAGGCATAAGGTTTACTTTGTTGCTCATCAACAATAAAGAAATCAAAGAAGATAGAAGCTTTTTAGTTGTCCTATAGGAAGTAATCATTACTTTGAATAAATAACTCATAAAATAAATCTATCCTGATCTAATAATAATAATAATGCTAACTCAAAGATCAAAAGTAATGTTGAAAAGTAGATTAATGTTGATGATAAAAATTTTTAACTTAAGGTTAATAGATAAAGTAATAATGATGTACCATTTTTATGTGGATATAACCTTTCTATAAATGTCAGTATTTTTCCATAGATTCTTATTATTACCTAAATTTTCTTTTGGCCAAGAGGCCAAATTACCAACCTCATCCAAGAAAGTCTTTCTTTCTTACAATAAAAAAATTTTATCATCGTAATAATAAGGGAAAGATTTCTTGGTCATGTTTTTTATTTTGTTGGACTTTATCATGATAAATATATAATTGTTATCCTAAGGTTATGATAAAAGTTGAATTTTTCACAGGAATTATTATTTATGAGAGTTCAATGATTTTGTAACCTATAATTTATTCTTGAAAAATCAATTCTTAGTAAATTAATTTGATATTTTTGTAATTTAAAAAATATAAAAAATTCTCTCTATAAAATAATAGATATATATATATATATATCATAAATATATATAGCTAAAATAGTATTATTTTAACTTCAAGCAAAAATGTTGAAGGTGATGCCAATATTGTTAGGACTAGAACCTTTCTTTCTATTATTAATTAAATTTAATTTTTTAATTTTTCAAACTATCAATTGTAATATTATATACCTAAGTAGACATATCTAAACTTGAAAATATTTTTCTTTCCCCATTGAATTTGATGTTTTCTACTCATTTTTAAGCATGTGATGTATTCTTGATGAAGCGTGTGTCATTGGGCCACGTTGGCAAGATGCTATCAATGTGACACCATCAACAGGATCCCATCAATGTGGGGTTTGCTACATTGATGGGTACTTGTCGACATGGCACCATATCATTACCTATACATGTGTACCTACTCGTCACATTTATGACAATTCTTCCATTAGTTGTAGCGAAGCTTTTGTAGTTTGTTTCCTCCAAACTTAGAATATTATCTAAGTGTCTAGGAGTTAAACAAGTGTATAGATCTTTATTTGAGCATTGATGTACTTGAGCACTTTAGTGTAAATAGTAATAAAGACAAGTTTTTTTTATCAAACGTTGCAGCACTTGGAATAGATTAATGTTTCCCTTATGCATTTATTATTCATGCACTTTACTCTAATGAATTTTAATCAAGTAATTAATATCAATTAGATAACGAACATAAGTACAACCACTTCCAGCATACACTACACTTGGTAATCCCAGTAGTGTGGCTAATGCTTGGCAACCTAGTACTGTTGCAACATGTTTAGAATGTATATGGAAAGTGGAAATAGATGCTTATGTTGGGATTAGTTAAGTGTTTATTAGTTATTAGATTAATTAGATTAATCAAATATTAAATTTACTTTATTTCCATCACTTAGACGAATTTGGTTTAAAAGATAAAATGATAAAAATCATGTGCCTCAGTGACACTTAACCATACCTTTGCATAAAACAAATGAAACTTGGAAGGCAATGATCACATCCTTGATAT
Source organism: Gnetum montanum (assembly GCA_015680685.1). Taxonomy (NCBI): domain Eukaryota; kingdom Viridiplantae; phylum Streptophyta; class Gnetopsida; order Gnetales; family Gnetaceae; genus Gnetum; species Gnetum montanum. The sequence continues at coordinate 11,678 of MNCI01004071.1, read as the reverse complement.
TCACTTCCTAGACCCAGTGTACTTGGAGAGGTAAAGTTTACAGAATTCAACCAAATTTCTTAGTGAACGCTAGTGATTCGTATGTTTGGGCATAGGGACTACCTGCTACTCATCATTGGTACCATTGCAGGGGAATTTAGTTAGCTATGTGCACTATCTAGTAGTTAGTAAAATTGTTTACAAACATTGTAATGAACCTTGAAGTCACAATCATTCAAAGTAATAATAATAGTGAAAGCACATTAATTTTCTCTTCAAACTAAAATGGCTTCTTCTCACAAGGCTGACTCTCTAGCACTATTTGAGCATACATCCAATCAACAAAGACATGGGGGGTCAAGTCAATTAGTGCCCTAGCAATGTACAGTGGTATATACTCATCTTTATGAGTATGTGCTAGATTTCACCTTCATCCTACATTAAGATGAACAACTACGGTCAAGAGACATGGAGGGCAACATCGTGTTACCGCTCGATCGATCAATTCCTACAATGTTGCTCCAAAAATCATGTTGTTCAAGATCATGACTATTGAAACTACCATCCCACTAAAGCACAATAAAAAAGAAATTGACAATAGGAGAGATGCCATGAAGCATCGAAGGAAAAATAGTTTAATAATCCCTTGTTCTTGTTGGGTCGTAAAGAAGGAGATAATTCCTTATCTAGGAATTCTTAATTTATGAACTCACCTCCCCTTGGATTTGATGAGAGGGGACTGAACCAAAATTTACATTCACTATAAATAATCATGCTTCAAGCAAGAACGGGTCCCATGATCATGGAGGCTCCAAAGGTGGGAGTCAAGGTAGGAACGGGGACAAACATCATGATCATATTTGTGAGTGAAGAAGAGAGGATAGCAGGCACCATTTTGGCACTTGCTCTCCTCCCTCTTCTTCACCTTCAACATCCTCTTCTTCTTCCTCTAGCACTAACCAAAGTCGCAAAGGACATGACCATGATGGAGGTGACTAGCAGAACAGAGATGGTCATAGGGCCCACTGAACTAGTAGAGACTAGGAGCATGGGCAATCAAGGAAGGCCCACCATCATGAAAGGAGGGACAACATAGGACATCATGGTCAGCCCAGAGGCTATGACCATGATGAGCCTTTACTTGCAACAAGGAACATGTTGAACATTATAGAGACCATGAGAATCCCAATGAGGCATGTGAAAGATAGTAGAATTAAATGGTTGGATATGAACACTATCCCCAAGTTCAAAGGGGGATACAACTGAGATCCATAGAATCATCTTCAAGCCTTACACGATGCCTATGCCTTGTAGCATGTCAAAAATGAATGGCAAAAGTTAAATCTATTCCCAAACATACTCATTAAAGAAGCTAAAATCTGGCACTAGTTCTTAGAATAGAAATCAATCAAACATTGGAGTACGATGCTTGAGCTCTTCAACAACACGTATTAGACATACTCCAAAGTGTCTAATCTAAGAAAGTAGATCCAAGGTTGGAAACAAGAAAAACATGAACTTTTGGACATAGCCATGGGCAAGTACTATTCTCTCTTACATAGATGTCATGGCTATGGTTATTCTCAAAGGGAGTAGTTGCACCATATCATAAATGGATTTCAAACAAAAATGAAGATAACACTTAGGGTCTATGCCTAAGGTAGACTTTCAGAACTTAGAGTCCATCAGATTTGAAGGTTGATAAAGTAGCTTGCCAAAGAAGAAGGAGAGTTAAGAAAAGGAAAAATGTGGAAGAGTATAATTGAAATCCTTCCATTTACAAAAGGGAGGTCCAATTCTATGGCAATGAGAAGGATGCACTGCTTGATGAAGTCGTGTAGTGAAAGACCTTGCCGATTCAAAAGTATATTTCTAGAATTATAGCTAAGGTAGACAAAATGTGCCACTCTTTATATAAGAAGCTTCAAAATACTCTAGAAATAGGAAAGGAGTCCAAGGAGCAAAGTAGTGATCATGATCATAGGAGAAGAAAGGAAGTTGAACGTGCCCACCAAAGGGGCAAGGGCAAGGCTACTACCATAGAGGAGGTTATGGACTTTGAATCAAATGATGATGATGGATGTAACATCTACCAATATGAACATTCTAAGGGATGTTGTCTCATTGTGTCACACTTGCAAGAATATGAAGTGTATGCTCTAAATCCTCATTTGGAAAAAAGGCAAGCACCTAAAAGATTGCTTTATGCTCAAGGAAACCCCAAGAAATTCCACCAACAACAAGCCTATTATTCGAGCAGAGCTCTACCACTACCTTATGAGTAGTACCATTAATGGTAGCATCCACAGTCATGGGGGATGTCATCACCAAGGCAATAATACCCTTACCAATAACCTGATTAGATGGGTACTATGTTCAGTAGCCTATTTCTCTACATGACTCTTCTAGTCACACTTCATTCCAATATCACTACTACCCTCCTGAATACTATAAAGCCCAATCTCCAAGAGAGGAATCTCCAAGATAGATAGGAAGTGAGTTTCATGCATCGTGTATAGTGACATAGGATGCATTTATGTGTAGAAGTTATGATCTACAAAAACTACATCTATCACAACATGTAGACAGTGTCTAGATGTCACAAAAATTCAAAGGTGCTTATACGTAGCAACGACAAAATAGGAGGACACCCATTGGCTGACAGCTTATCTTGAAAGTAGCTCAAGAATATGCATGGAACCAACTAAGAGCCTAATGAGTGCCTATGTTGAAGGCATGGATGAACTAGAGCAATTCTATCACAAAATATCCAATGATGAATCTAATGACACCAACTAAGAAGAGTTGGAAATCCCTAAGAGCTTTAAACAAGAGCCCTTAGAATTGAAAACTCTATCAGCTAGAATGGAATATTCTTTCCTAGCAAATGGCAAGCTAGATATAATCAATGTTAATCTTGCTCCTGAACAAAAAGAGAAGCTATTGAAGATGATCAAAAAATGGCTAACAACCTTTGCCTAGTCATATCACGAATTTATTGAAATTGATCCATGAATATGCTAGCACCACATCTATATAGACACCTCCATGAATCCAAAGAGGTAGTTGCAGTGGCAATTGAACCGCAAACTGTAGCAAATTATCAAAGAGGAAATTGAACAACTCCTCAAGGAAGGGTTCATCTATCCCATTGCAAATAGTGAGTGGGTTAGCCCACTTGTGATAATGCTAAAGAATAATGGAAATTGGAGGGTTTTTATTAACNGGGGAACTTTTGCATACAGGAAAATGTCATTTTTTCTATGTAATGCCCCTACAACCTTCCAATGCCTTGTCTTGAGCATCTTTCAATGGTAGATTAGTAGTGGGGTGGAAATGTTCATGGATGACTTCTCCACATATGGGGCTACATTTGAGCAAGCCCTAGACTACCTTGAGAAAGTACCAAAAAGGTGTGTGGATTCCAACCTTTGGTTCAATTAGCAAAAGAGCCATCTAATGGTCTAGAAGGGCATTGTCTTGAGGCACAGAATATCACAAGAATAGATTGAGGTAGATCCTTAATAAGTAAGGGTCATCTAAGAAATTAATCACCAACCAAAAACTAACAAAGATATCTAGTCATTCCTTGGTCACATTAGCTACTACCGATGCTTCATGGAGGATTTCTCTAAGATAGCCAAATCATTGGTGGAGCTTACAAAGAAGGATGCTCTATTTGTCTAGATCAAGGAATGAGAGAATGCATTCTAGCAACTCAAGAAAAAGCTCATAGAAACTCCAATTCTACAAGCACATGATTGATCTAGACCATTTCATATCATGATGGATGCTTCCAATTATGCTTTGGAAGTCATGCTCACATAGTTGGATGATCAAAATTGTCCTTACTATATCCACTATATTACCCAAAGCATTATGGATGCATAACTAAATTACATCAAAATAAAGAAAGGATTGATGACAGTGGTGTATGCCTTGGATAAAATCAAGCACTATGTGCTTGGGTACAAGGTGTTTATGCACACAAACCAAAATGCAATCTAATTCCTTATGAACAAACCAACAATGAGCCCCTATGTCATATGGTGGCTAGTGATCTTATAGGAATTCAATCTCACAATGGTATATTGAAAGGAAACTAAGAACATGGTCACCAACCCCTTATCTTGGTTGATATGGGACAAATAAGAGGAGGAGAGTCCACTTTCTAATCAATTTCTTAATGAATTCCTCTTTGCTAGTGTTATAAATGAATAAATGCCTATTAAACCTAACTGGTGCGATGGCATCCTTACCTACCTTCTCACTGAAGAGATGCCACAAGGGTTTGACCACAGGAAGAAACAACAATTTCTTCACCAAGTGAAACACTTCATGAAGATCAACAGATAACTTTACAAGGTGTGTGCTAATGGCTTGGTTTATTGGTGTGTTCTTGATGCTGACCAACTATGCATCCTCCAGGATGTTCATGAGGGCCCTTGTGGGGGCCACTATGCTAGGAGACACATAGCCATTAAGTTCTTGATGGAAGGGTATTATTGGCCAACACTTTTATGGGACACTCATCAATCTGTTTACTCTTGTAAATGCTACCAATGCAATGGTGGGATGACTGCTCATATGGAGGGACATTAGTTTAGAACCCTTCAACATTTGGGGCATTGACTTCATGGTTCTCATCACACCCATGTCAAATGGAAAGATGTACATCATAGTCATTGTTGACTATTGTATGAAATGAATATAAATAGCAATTGTCATTGACTATATATCTCCTACAACTACTTGATTTGTACAATAAAATGTTATAAATAGGTTTGAAGTGCCACATGCACTAACTTCTAATAATGGTACTCATTTTACAGGCACCACCTTTCAAAAACTCGTGTAATGCCTGGGGGTAGAACATAAATTAACAACATGCTACCACCCCCAAGCCAATGGTCAAGCTAAGGTTACAAATAGGAAGATATCTAAGATCTTAATAAGACTAATTAGAAAATATAGGAGAGACTAGAGCACTAAACTAAATGATGCATTTTGGGCCTACCACTCAACCTAGAAACTCCCTATATTCTATTCTCCCTATGAGATAGTGTATAAAAAACTGGCAACTCTTCCTATTGAATCCAAGCTCTGTACACTTTCAACGACTTGTGGCCTTGACCTTGACTGTAGTCTAACACAGAAAGAAAGACTGATAAACCTTAATGTGTTAGATGAGAACCAATTGGTGGATCTATCCTTGAATGAAGTGCACAAGGAATTCAACAAGCAATGTCATGACCTCAAAATAAGGAAGATAAAATCTCAACCAAGAGACAAGGCCCTTTACTAGAACCCCACACATGTGCCATAAGGAACTAAGTTTCAAACTTTGTGGGAAGAGCCTTACATCATTTATGAAACCTTTCCTTCTAGGATCATGTTAATATACAAACTTGAAAGTCCACATAAGAAACTGCTAATCAACATAAAGAAAAATCAACCTTTTCATGAGCCTAAGAGAGCCAGTAATTACAACACCTCCTCATATGGATAGGCACACCCAATATTTTGGATCTCCTCCTTCCAACTCAATTTCAAGGAAGATGTCCATTCATATTAAATCATACAAAGTGGCTCCTCGTTTTTTTCATTTTTCTTGTTTTTCATCATTTTTTATTTTACACGATCTTTAGTATGCTTTATCTTTCTTTAATATTTTACAATTTATTTTATATTTTACTTTATTTGGATTTGTGTTTTTCTTATGTATGTTTTGTTTTTTCTTTTTTTCCAATAGGTCATAGTGATGTTGTAGCTGTTTTCTAATGGTGGTTTATACTATAATGTTATTTGATTGCTAATGTCTAGATTCTATCTTTGAATTTTGGTATTGATAACTAAGATGTGATTTCTTTTTCATGAACAGATGGTGATTCCATGTCATGCATCCATCCACAAACTCTATGGTGTTCCTTGTTTTGGAAATATGAGGTCCATTCCTTAATGCAACTTTTAACAAACTTGTGACCTTGGTAGTTTCCAAACTTGGAAAAGATTAAATCAATAGACAATGGTATGACTTCAGGAGGATTTAATGATCTTTATAATTTCCTATCCTCTTAGGTGCATGAGTGTTTTCATGAATTTCTCACCATTCTATTATCGACCAATAATAGGAAGTTAAAGTCTTAGCATGTTGTGATTCCCATATAAAAACATAAAAATATAAAATCAAAAAAATGATGGAAATTCAAAGTACACCCCTTAGACTCAATAATGGGCTACAAGCATTGGTTATGGGACTAGAAAGACATGTTACCCATGCCTAAATGTACCCTCTAATTAAGGTGCTCTCTCACTTCTTACTTCTCTTTTCTTCTCTTTAAGGAATGGTGATTGCTCTATTAGAAGGCTCTTGTGTCTTAAGGGGATGGACTAGTCTTAGGATGTTGATGCAAATTCATTGAAAGTGGTTAGTTTTAATTTGGACTAAGGATGATTATTATCATGTCATATTAACCATGAAATCCATAAGGGGCTCCATGTCACCATGATTCGGGACTCCATTCCACCTTCTCTCTCATATGCTACTTCTTGCCATAATTCACCTCACTATTGATTTTTCATGATTTCATTCGATGTCTTAGTTTGACATGTTGAAATTCTTAAGTAGATTCCTACAAGATTTAGTCCTTAACTTTCCACAACCATTAATCACCCATGGGACCTGCAACTCCTTTATTTGAAGGCATGCAAGGGTATTAAGGGCATGAGCCTACAATGGGGAGGACCCACTTGTATACCTCTTGGTTAGGCTAGTTAAGTTACTTATCGTTAGACATTTTTTGTAATTAAATCCTTTGTGTGCTCCACCAGTTGCATCCAACTATGCACTCCTTCAAATTTATTCTCTAGCTCAAAACTCCTTTGAATGATCTATCTAGTCCTCTTCCACTATTTCATCATGTTCAAAACTTTTCTAGCTCTCTAAGGATCCCAATTTCATGCTTTAACTCTCTCTATTTATCATAATTTTCAAATGTAAAAACATCTATGATAAGATCCATCAATGGGATCCCATCTACAAAGCTGGTTGTGTTCAAGAGATCCCATTGAAACAACAAAAAAATTCTATATATAGGCATGAACACTTAGCATTTTTCACATTAGCTCACAAATGATGGGGAATTTTTTTCATTTTTCAAAGCCCATAACTTTCAAACCATTTGTCTGATTACCCTTGTTCTTCAATCCTGTAGGTACCAGAGGTAAGCTCTATGTCGTGGGGGCCAAAAACCTTAGGTTTTTAATGATAAATTTTTCAAAATTTTCTAACTTCAACAAGGATTTAATGAATAAAATAATATTAAAATCATTGATCTATGAAAGTTAGACCCTTCCAACAAACTCTGGTAGCCATATTAATCAAATAATACCAAAATAACATTAAAATAATCAATCTGCCATAATTACAACTTTGCCAAGTATAACTAACCAATGAGATAAGGTACCTAAATGTTATAAATTATACATCACATGCTAATCCTTGGTACTATTGTGATCATAGATGACACTAAAGGGAAAGCATCCACAAGAAGGAGTACCATCCCAACCAAGGGACAAAGAACTAAGCATTGAAAGGGGCCAAGAACAGAATGAGAGCTCTTTGGAAGGAGTCCAAAGTAGAGTCTATTAAAAAATATTTCCGAAGTAGCTGCAACTAAACAATCTCATTGAGATGAGGCACTTGGTCCAAGAGCAAACCTTAAGGTCACCTTAACAGAGGCCTGCCTCAAGCAAATACCATCCAAGAAGGTTTAGATATCTATGCTTCAGGAGATGAACTTTGGAACCTTCTTAGAGTTTTCTCCTCCAAAAGTCAAGACATAACTTCAAAACTCTCCCATGTGGTCCATCCTCACTTCCAACCAAAAGTGGTACATGGGAGAGATATATCTCTTCTGGAACAATAAGTAGGTTGATGCCACAATTAACATCAAGGACATAACTATGTCTTACTTAGTGGAAGCAATCTCTTAGGCCTTGGGTTGCCTAAAATTGGGATCACTCTAGTTGAAATTCCAATGTAGGTAGAGCCAAGTGTGAAGAAAGAATGGATACAATGATGCTATGGAGTGGACCACAAGGAGTATGGTACACTCATGATGGTGGAATATGCTTATTTCAAAATCATATCATTTTACCTCAATCCAATAGTGAGCTCAGCAAGGTCATAGCCTTCTCCACTTGTGCATGCATTGTTCTAAGTAGAAAATTGTCCATCAACCTTCCACAGTTAATCTATCTAGAGATAGAACAATGCTTTAAGGAGAACGAACATGGAAGGAAGGCACTTCCCCTTCCATGCCTTATTATAAAATTATGTAAGAGGGGAGGCATAGCCCGTTAATGCAAATGACACTCCAACTATTTCATGGGTAGAGATAATGAAAGATAAAGTGGCTACAATAGTGGTCTAGGAAGATGAGCACCCACCATCACCTCTACCACCCACTCAAGAAACAACATCGGAGTCCTACACTACCATTAAGCACATGCAAAAACTCTATGATCAACTCCTACAGTAGTAGTAGGTAGGAACAAGTGTTGGTGATCCATCTATGTATCGACTAGCCATGAGACACCTCAATGAAGTGGCTTAAACCATAAGCTAGATGGAGGGAAGAATGCTAATTTTTTCTACCCAATAAATGCAAGTGCCCACAAGGTCAAATCCAAGTGCACAAAGGTAACGATGTCCCTCTAGCAATAGTAGCAATTCCCAAAAATCTCTAGAAATGTCACTACCTTTTCAGTGCATTTGGAAGAGGGTGAGGGGGCAACTGTTTTGGTGATGTAACACTAAGGATAGGAAATGGTGACCAAAGTGGTTGTTGATAGAGTGTTTGAAGCACTCAATGCCCCTACAACATTTATACTTGATGTTACTACCCTTGGAGATGTGTAGACATCTGCAAAAGCAATAGATGGAAGATTAAGTATAGCCTAGAATAAAGAATTGCTAGACTAACTAGTGGGAACTAGGCAATTGATTGTGGATGTCTTTGATCTTCTAGATACCATCACTACTACCCATTTGGAGCTACTCAAGGTAAGGGGTAGATGCATCATCATGGAGGGGTAACCTGAAATAGCTAGAGTAGAAAACCAATGCTTAGCTGCGAAAGTTATTGAACTAAGAGCCTACCTTGCTGATCCCATAGTGCTCAACTAAGCAATTACACAAGATGAAGCTTTTAACAACTTCAAGTCAAACATAAAGAGGCTACGTACACCAAGGAGTTAATGATCTTTGACCAATCCTTAGCCAATGTCACAACGCACAACATTCAAAAGGACTTGGTTCAGACTTACCAAAAGAATGAAACTCTAACCATTGAAAATCATCACCTGTGAAATGCTAATGCATAGAAACAAAAAATTTCTAAATTCATCCATCAGCAGTAGGAGCAGCTTACCAAGGTAAACATTGAACTAAGGAGGTTCATCGTAGAAAATAGAAATCTCTTGATGGAGGAGGTGTTTGCCCTTCACTAGAAATCTACAATAGAGATCATCGCCTGAAAGGATGAGACTCTCAAATTTAAGAGGATAAAGAATCATTACAGGGACCAGGTTGGCTTATAGAAGGAAATCAACAAAAAGCATATCCAACTAGTGAAGGCAAAGGTTAATAAGGTCCTTCAATTGCTCTAGCAAGGAGAAGATATTTGGTAGTCCATCTTTGATGGACTGAATGAATACAACAAAGCAAACATTTGCATGAAGGAGCTACAAATTGAGAAAATGATCAAATACATGGAGCTCACCAACCTCTAATGCACAAAACTAGTAATGATGACTACTGAAAGATCATGGTCAGAGTTGGAGAAGCAAGTGGCCAACTCATACTTGTTATATGAGGCAAAGTTCAAACACCATAAAGAGACCAAGTAGAAGCTTGAGGTTACAAATGCTAAACTTGACATTCTCAAGGAGCAACTCATTGATCAAAGATCAACTACTAAGAATCTGGCCAAGATATTGAATGACTACCAAGAGCTACAAAATGCTATCAAGGCATTTAATGTGGAACAAAAGCAATTTGCAGCCTAGTTCATCAATGTGAAGGACTTGTTTTCCATAATGCCCTATCCTTGGAATATTTTCATTCCAACCCACATAGGTGAAGCAAGGTGGATCATGAATGATCCCTAGAGTAAGGAGGAGAAGATTATTAGACACCTTCTATCTTCCATCAGCAATTATAGCTATAACAAGACAACCACAACCATAGCCTCCACAACAACCACCATGTGCTTTGGAAGTTGAAGAAGGTCCTTCAATGCCTTAGGAACTTCCATCACCTAGGAATGTTTGATCTTCTTCTTTCTTTTTAAGATACTAGAGGGTTGTATTGTCAATTTTTGTCATGATTTTCAATTTTTTTTTCATGAACATCCAATTTTTTAATGATTGTAAATCTATACATTGGGGCATTCAGCATCAATTATTTGTTTGTTTGTTTATCTATCTGTAGTTAGTCAATAATCCCATACCTTCCCAAAATTATGTAATGAACTTGTTTCTTCTTTTGGTCATTCAAGAATAGGTTTTCATTCAATCATAGGGGTATGATGAAGCATGTTTCATTGGGTTGCATCGATAGGATGTCATTGATGTGATCTCGTCAACGAGATCTTGTTGATGTGGGGTTTGCTACATTGATAGGTACTTGTCGATGTGGCATCCTATCATCACCTATAAATGTGTGCCTACCCACCGCATTTATGATAATTCTTACATTAGTTGTAGCAAAGATCTTGTAGTTTCTTTCCTTCAAACTTAGAATATTTTCTAAGTGCCCACAATAGGAGTCAATGAAGTGTACGGATCTTTATTCAAGCATTCATGTACTTGAGCACTTCAGTGTGAATAGTAATAAAGATGAGCTTTTCTAATCAAATCTTACAGTACTTGGAATAGATTAATTTTTTCTTTATGCATTTATTATTTATGCACTTTACTCTAATTAATTTTAATTAAGTAATTAATATTGATTAAATAACGAACATAAGTACCACCACCTTGAGCATACGTTACGCTTGGTAAACCAATAGCATTACAATGTGTTCAAGATATGTACAGAAAGTGGGAATAGATGCTTATGTTAGGATTAGTTAAGTGTTAGTTAGTTATTAGATTAATTAGATTAATTAAATATTAAATTTACTTTATGTCCAACACTTAGACGAATCAGGTGAAAAAGATAAAATAATAAAAATCATGTGCCTTAGTGACACTTAATCATACCTTTGCATTTCACAAGTGAAATTGGGAAGACAATGATCATGTCCTTGATATTCACTCTCTAGACCTAGTGTACCTAGAGAGCTAAAGTCTATAGAATTCAATCGAATTGCTTAGTGAATGCTAGTGATTTGTATGGTTGGGCATAGGGACTGCTCGTTGCTCATCAATTCTAAATCTTTTTTTTTCTTATTATTGATATTATTTTTGGGTCCAACACCATTCTAGACTTACCTGAGTATCTTGATCTTAAAGTAGAAATTTTTTACTTATCTTGCATACCTGATGAGACGCGACATGCATAGCGCTGCGATATCACGTACGCGATATCGCGGTCTGCTACCATATCTATAAATAAGAGGTGGCACTCCCTTCATTTCCCAATCCTAGCTACAAGTAGCAAAGCTCTGGCAGTTTGAACACTCCAGAGTTAG
>MNCI01004069.1:223080-236474 GCA_015680685.1 Gnetum montanum | reverse complement strand
AATTATAAAATTTCTTGCCCAACAAGTTAGGTAAGTTACAACAGTATTGGGTGGTTTTAACCACCAAAGAGATAAAAAGGTTACAATTGACAAGTGGCGTTGGTGGTTACAAACATCATAATAATCCTAATTAAAATTAATTATCAATATTATAGTTGTAACTATCATAGGAAGTTACAACTTCCATAGGAATAATAGCCAAATGTCTACGTTATATAAATATCCCACAAACCTCTTTTCTTTGTGAATAAAAATAACCCATTTTAAAGTGGATAAGAAAAGGCTGCCACTTTAATGATAAAACAAAAACCAACAATTCGATAGGCATATTCCTCAACTTAATTTAACAACCCAAACTACTAATGTTTTTCAGTTGATCCGTGATGTGTCCGTTATCAATGTTTTTGCCTTAACCACCCTTACCATTGCAGCAATAACAGTTATGACCAAATGCTAGGGTAGCGAGGTTCGTGGAAGTAGTTGTGTTGTTTCTTGTACAGAGCGCAGCCATGGATTACTTTCAACTTTCCATAGGACATCTTCTTCACCTGCCATTGCGACGGCTGATGTTGCTTCTACAAAATTTCCTCTGCTGCGTACCTCAACACCGGATCTGCCGCTAGGGTCTGCAAGAAGCATTTGTTAAAGCTTGCAATGTCTCTCACGTGTGCGGCTCTCTCTTTGCCACTCCGTTCCGCTCCGCCGGTTTTGATGTCTCTGTCCGTTGTTGCTCCTGCAACCTACAGCCGCTATTCATCCATTGTCTTCCGCCCTTCGCCGATGCGCAACCCTGCCCTTCTGTTTCTGTTGCGCCTGCAGGTGCTCGTGCTGTCGCTACTTCTGACGCCGCTGCTGCTAGCCATCCGTCTTTCGCAGACGCGCCATCCTCCCCTTCAGATTCTGTTGGTGTCTGTTCCATTTTCTTGCGTTTACACGCTATGGAGCAAGGACCTGGTGTTGACTCGTGCGTCTGGTGTGATAGAGGAAGTGCGGTAGGCAGCAGAAGATGATTTTTTGTAAGGAGAACAGGCATGAGTAGAGTATATTTTTTAGACAAGTAGGATTTTGATTTTTATTTTAATCTGGCCATGGGTTTCCTGGGTGCCTCCAACGACTCCACTTTCTCTGTAATTCATGTCGGACAGATTCATGGCGGAGGAGCATGAAAACGTAGCAGATCCGTTGTCCGAATTCCAGATGATTCCCTTCGGCAGAGGAAGAAGAATTTGCCCCGGCATGGCTGCGGCTTTGAAGCAGTTCAAGGTTACTCTTGGGGCTCTGGTTTTTCACTTTGACTGGCGTGTTGAGCTTGGATCTGATGCAGCTTAGCTGGATATGACCGAAGTTTATGGAATAACCATGAACAGAAAATATAATCTCATCCTCATCCCCACGCTTCGAAAGGAGCCTAATATATCTTAATTTATCTTGGTCGATAAGCTCGACAGATTAGCATTACGTAAAATAAGTCATAGGACTCTTTATTTTACTCCCATGATTCAGAGAAGTCGTTTGCCTCGGATGTAATAAAATTTCAATTTTTTTTAATTTCCGTTTGAGAAACAAGTTAGGATCAGACAAGCCTACGCACGTCTTTGTTTAAGTATCAGTATTATTATTCTTAGGTTTTATCGCTAACCGTCGCTGTTGTGTTTAATATATATTGGAACTTCAAATTTTTTTGCTTTCACTGGTGAGACCTTCGGACTACGCCATTTCAAATATTTGTATTATAATATTTCAGAAAATCTCAACCATCTCATGTCTCTGTTCCATACAATGGCTCAATGTGCCAACAATTAGCATCATCACTATAGTAATGATGATGAACCTTCATTGGCAACTCATAGTATGCTTAACATTGTAGAGGTAGTGAAAATACCAACCAAGCATATGAAGGATGGTCAAATCAAGCACCTAGATCTGAATAATATCCCCAGATTTGAGGGGGGATACAATTTTGATCCACAGACACATCTACAAGCTTTTCAAGATGCTTGTGCTTTGCAAAACATAGAGAACAAGTGGCAAAAACTGAAGCTTTTCCAAACACATTCATTATGAAAACTAAAAGTTGGTATCAGTCCATAGATGGAGTACCATGCTAGAACTATTCAATGACAAATACCAAATGTACTCTAGAGTGTCTAATCTAAAAAGGAAAATCTAAAAATGAAAACAAGGAGCACATAAACTGTTGGATGCTACCATGGGCTAATACTATTCAATCTACACCAATGCCCAAGCCATGGTTACTCTCAAAGGAAACAACTTCATCACATCATAGATGGGCTTAGAGTAGAAACAAGAAGAACCCTTCAGATGTATGCCCAAGGAAGATTGTTTGAAATGAGAGCTCATCAAATCCAAAGGTTAATTGAGTAGGTAGAAAAAGAAAAAAGGTGACCTACAAAAGAGGGAAAGTGCTAAGGAATATAATAGAAACCCTTCCATTATAAAATGAGAGGTATTATTTTGTAATGAGTAGGAGTTACCACTTGATGAAGTGGTGAACAAAAAGGCCTTGCCCATCCAAAAATCTATTTCTAACATTTCGACCAAGGTTGACAAGATATGGGATTCTTTGGATGAAAATTTTCAAATTGCTTTAAAGATTGCTGAAGAATCCAAAGAGAAACATAGTAATGATAATTATAGGAGGTAAAAGGAAGTTGGACATGCCCACCAAAGAGGTAAGGAAAAAGCTATTGTAGTAGAAGAAGTTATGAAGTTTGACTCTGATAATGAAACCAAATGTGAGATCTGTAAATATGAACATTAAAAGAGATGTTTCCCTATGTTTTCACACTTACAAGAGTTTGGAGTTTATGCATTGAATCCTCCCCTAGCATGTACATAAGCTCTAAGATTATTACCTTACCCTCAAGGTAGTCCAAGATAGTTCCACCAGCAACAAAAAACTTACTACCCAAGTGGAGCTCCTCCACAACCATACAAATAAAACCAACAATGGTATCAATCACAATCGTGGGGAATGCCACCACCAAGGTAGTAGTACCCTTATAGGCAACCAGATCCATATGGGTACTATGTTCAGTAGCCCATCTCCCCTAGAAGTTTTGCAAGTTATGCATCATTCTAGCATCATTATTATCCTCCAGAGCACCATTGAATACATTCATCATCTACTTGAGGGAGAAACCCATATCTATGTCCTTATCATCCTTCACATCCCTCTACACCTACACCTCAACCTTTAACTTAATTACCTTCTACTCCATCCATGTAGGATGAAATTCCTCCACATCCACAACAACGAAATGCTACAAGGGTTATGCACTCACAACCAAATTTTCAACCAAGTGGTCTACATAATTGATCAAGGAAACAACCTTTCTTCTATCCCAACAGCCATCTCCAGCCATCACAACCTACTCTAGCTGATCACCCTGCATCTCCAGCACCCTCATCCTTTACATCAAATACTTTTAAATGTGCTTCAAACCAAGTGCTACCTAAGATCCACAATGTAATGCTAACTCATGTTTTTCTGACTGGATTAAGACTAGCAATCTTCCTACAAAAGATCTGATCTAAGAAGTCCACTCATCTATCTACAAATTGCTAGACAAGAGTCATGCAAAGCTCTTATTAACTTTGGTTCTAAAGTTAACCTCATCTCCCATGATATGTACAAGGCCTAGAGCCTACCACCTCTCAAGAAGAGCAACATCCTTTTAGAATTATGAGATTAGTCAATTACTATGCCTTTGGGATTAGTAGAGGACATTATAACCATAGTCTATGGGTGGTCCTATCTTGCTGATTTTCTAGTAATCAAGGTGAACAATTACAAAAGTGAATTCCCTATCATTATGGAAAGGGCTTTGTTAAGCACAGTCGATGCATGAATGGGAATAAGGAACCTATCCTTAAAAATATCCAAGGAAAATGAGCTAGGAAAAATAGAGAAGAAGTGTATTCCATGCATCACATATAGTGATAACGGGTGTAATTGCACACAAAAGATTTGGTCCCTCAAGAGCACATATATTAAGTCATGTAATTAGTGTGCACAAGAAATTAATATTCAATGGTGTCTATACACTACAACCACAAAGTAAGAGGGCATCCAGTGGCTGCTAACTGATTCAGATACTAGCATAATATGCATGGAGCCAACCGAGTGTCTAACATGTGCATATGTTAAAGGCATGGAAAAAATTAAATAAGTTCATTTCCAACTCTCTAATGAAGATGATGATACCTATTTGGGAGAGTTGGAGATCCCTAATCACTTCAAGCATGAGCCCTTAGAACTAAAGACTTTACCAGCTTGTATGAAGTATGCATTTTTAAAAAATGAAAAATCAATCATCATCAATGTTAAACTTGCCTCTAAATAAAAAAATTTATTTAATGTGGTAAATAAATGTTCAACAACTTTTGCTTGATCATATCCAAAGCTAACAAGAATCAATATAAGGATATGTGAGCATCGCATCTACACTGACTCAACCATAAAGCCTAGAAGGTAGCCACAGAGGTGGTTGAACCCCAAATTAAAATAAATGATCAAGGAGGATATAGAACAACTCCTCAAGGTAGGGTTCATCTACCCAATCATGTATAGTGAGTGGGTTAGCCCACTCATATTAGTAACAAAGAAGGATGGAAAATGGTAGGCTTACATTAACTTTAGGCTATTAAATATGGCAACATTTAAGGATCATTTTCCTTTGTAATTTGTAGATCAAGTGTTAGATACCATATCTAGGAATTATTATTATAGTTTCTTGGATGGTTATAGTGAGTATAACCAAATCCAAATTGTGCTAGAAGACTAGGCCAAGACAACATTCATGAGTCCTTTGGAAACTTTTGCATACTGTAAGAAGCCATTTGGCCTATGCAATGCTCCTACAACATTTCAATGCTTGGTCCTAAGTATCTTTCAAGAAAAAATTGGTAGTGGTGTTGAAGTTTTTATGGATGACTTCTCCACCTATGGAACTACATTTGAGCATGCCTTAGACCAGCTTGAGCAAGTACTAAAGAGATGTGTAGAGACAAACCTATAGCTCCACTAGCAAAAGAGCCATCTCATGGTCCAAGAAGGAATTATGCTAGGACACCAAATTTCATAGACAGGGATTGAGGTAGACCTACAAAAGATAAGGATAATCTAAGGAATAGCACACTAACTAGAGATCATTAAAGATGTTCGATCATTGTGTAGACACACTAGTTACTATTGGTGATTTATTGAGAATTTCTCTAAAATTGCAAAGTCATTGGTAGAACTTACAAACAAGGATGCATCTTTCATTTGGACGAAGGAATGTGAACATGCATTCCAATAGTTAAAGGAGAAACTCATAGAAGCACTAATCCTACGAGCACCAAATTGGCCCAAACCATTCCATATCATGACAAATGCATCTAACCATGCTTTGGAACTAGTTTTCATCTAGCTAGATGATAAGAAACATCCATATTATATCCACTACATGAGTAGAAGCATTGTGGGGGCACAATTGAATTACACCATCACTCAAAAAAGGATTAATGGTAGTGATGTATACACTAGAAAAGTTTAGACATTATGTGCTAGGTCATAAGGTATTTGTAAATACAAATCATAGTGCAATTCACTTCCTTATGAATAAGCCAGCAATGGGCCCTCATGTTATACAGTGGCTTGTGATCATGTAGGAATTTGATCTTACTATGGTAGATCAAAAAGGAACTGAGAATGTGATTGCTGACCTCCTCTCTCACTTAAGATGGGATAATAAAGATGAGGAGAGCCCGCTCTCTGATCAGTTTCTAGAAAACTCCTCTTTACTAGAGCAATAAAAGAAGAAACACATAAAAAAGCAATATGGTATAATGACATCCTCACATATCTTCTCACTCAAGATATGCCACAACACTTGGGTTTTAGAAAAAAGCAACAATTTCTTCATCAAGTCAAACACTTCATGAGAATCAACAGACACCTTCACAAGGTGTGTACCGATGGCCTAATCCATTGGTATGTCCCTAATGAAGATTAACTATGCATTCTCTAGGATGCTCATGAAGGATCTTGCAAAGGCCATTATGTAGGGAGATGCATAGACATAAAAATCCTAATGGTAGGATAATATTGGCCTAGAATCTTTAGGAATTCTCACTATTTCTTCAAGTCCTGTGAATGTTGTCAACATGACAAGGGGATGACTACTCAAATGGAAGGTCCTCAATAGTGGATTCAACCACTAGAGCCTTTTGATACATGGGGCATTGACTTCATGGATTCCATCACACCCATGTCTAATGGGAAGGCATATATTATAGTAGTAGTTGACTACTACACAAAATGAATAGAAGCAGCAACTATTATTGATTTTACATCATCCACTGCTACCAAATTTATACAACAAAATATCATGAATAGGTTTGGGGTTCCATGTTCAGTAATTTCTTCTAATGGAACTCATTTCATAGGTTTGACATTTAGAAAATTAATGCAACACTTGGAGGTAGAAGATATATTAACAACACCTTACCATGTCCAAGCCAATAGTCAAGTAGAGGTAACCAACCATGAGATTACAAAAATACTAACACAAGCCATTAGCAAATATAGGAAGGACTAGAGTACAAAACATATTAATTCTCTCTAGGCTTATCATTCAACTTAGAAACTTCCTATTGGATATTCTCCCAATGAGTTAGTGTACAAGAAACTTCCAATGCTTCCAATTTAATCTAAGCTTTGTACACTCTCAACAACCTATGATCTAAACCTTAACCTAAGTGTAGCACAGAAAGAAAGATTGATCAATCTGAATCTGCTAGGAAAAAATTTCTTAGTGGCCCTATCCTTGAATGACGTGAACAAGGCATTTAGCAAGCAATGTCATAACCTTAAAATCAAAAAAGTAAAACTTCAACCTAGAGATAAGGTTCTTTACTAGAACCCCACACATGTACCCCAAAAAATAAAATTTCAAACATTATGTGAGGGACCTTATATAATTGATCAAGCCTTTCCATCTAGGGCCATTACAATTTACAAACTTGACAGCCCAAATAAAAAGGGCATGAACTTGCTATGGGGAGGAGCCACTTTCATAGCTTTTGGCTTGATTAGTTAAGGTTACTTACCTTTGACATTGCTACAATCCTATATTTTGTAATTTCCATTATGTAAACTGGTCAATACTCCTTAATCTTTCATTGCATTCATCTATTAAATTAATTTTTCTCCATTTTTTCAAATTTATGAACTTCAATGCCCTCTTCTCATGATTTCATACTATTCTTAATCTTCTAACCTTTCATTTAATCCCAATTTCATCAAAAAATTACTTGTATTTTTAAAGTTTGACCAAAGTCAATGGAAGTCAATGGTGGTCAATATCTACATTAATGAGGCAATGCAGCTAACCACGTCAATGAGGCCTCATCAATGAGGCCTTGTTGACATAGTGCAAGAATACTATATATACTATCGGACTCTTTGAAAGTTTTTGCAATTTGCTCATAACACACAGGGAATATTTGCAATTTTTCAAATCTCAAAAACTTTCAAAGCCCATAACTTTCAAACCATTTGTCCAAATCAGTCCATTTTTCAATCTTGCACTTACTAAATGTAAGATCTTTATTGTGGGGGTCACAAACCTTAAGATTTCCAATGAAATTTTCAAAAACATTTTCTAACTCCCTCCAAGGGTTAGTAACCTTAACAACATAAAATATCAACTCTTTTTATAGTTAACCCTTTCAACAACCTTTGAAATAATTTATCCATGGTAATGCATAAATAAAATTAATAATTGAGTTAATTAAATAAACCATAATCAAAACTTAGCCAAGTGTAACTACCCTCAAGAGTTAAGGCATTCCAATTTTTTAAGGTTACACAATGATTGCTAATCCATGTTCTTATTGTGATTATAGACAGCACCTAAACAAAAGCATATGGATGAAGGAGAATGCTCACAACCATGGGAGAAACAACCTAGAGCTAGAAGGGGCTTGCAGGAACAAGGCCAAAAATAATAGGAGGTGACCCATATAACCAAACCTCTTTGTGAGGAACCCAAAGTGGAATTTGTTTGACATATTCTAGAGGAAGAAGTGCCTATTGAATATTCCCAATGAGAAGAAGCACCTGGACCTATGCCAAGGCTTGAGGTCATTCTGACTCAAGCCTACCTAGGCATCATCAAGTCCTAAGAAATCCAAAGATTAGTTCTTCAAGAGATAAAATTTAGGCCATTTTGGAAAAATCTTCAAAAGATGTTAAGACACAATTGCAAAGCTCTCCCATGTGGCCAATCATCACATCTAGTGGAGAACAGTACATGGGAGAGACCTATCTCTTCTAGAATAGCTAAAGGCCAAGGTCTATTATAAAAATCAAGGACATTCAAGTGTCCTACTCAACAAAGGCTATTGCACATGCATTGGGGTTGCTAGATAGTGGAACATAGTTGGCAAAAACATCAACAAAAGGTGATCCTAAGGCAAAAAGAAAATGGACCTAGCAATGCTACATGGTGAACTACAAGGAGTATGCTACGCTCACATTGGCAAAGTGGATTTATTTCAAGATTGTGGCCTATCACCTTAATCCAATAGTGAGTCCAAGAAAAATGATTACTTTCTCTACCTAAGCATGCACTGCTCTAAGTAGGAAATTTCTTGTTAACCTTCCATAGTTGATTTATTTGGAGATTGAGAAGTGATTCAAGGAAAACGAACGTGGAAAGAAGACCCTACCCTTCTCATGCCTTATCAAGAAACTTTGCAAAAGGGTAGGCATTATTCACTATACTAATGATACTCTTAGGTATGCTGTCTTGGCCTCATGGGTAGAAATCATGAAGGATAAGATGTCAACAACCACTCAAGAAGAGGAGTTGTTGCCACCACCATCCACTTAGGAGCCAACATTGGAGGCTTGTGCAATCCTTAAGCATCTACATCAAATCTAAGAATAACACTTGAGTGAACAAGAGTAACAAGCAAGAACGAGTGGGGCAGATCCATTTGTATATCAACCAATGATGAGTCACCTTAATGAGGTGGCTTGAGCAATTAGTTAGATGAAGAGGGGTGGTTCCATTTTCTTTGCCCAAGGAATGCAACTACCTTTGAGGTTGGATCCTAATGCTCAATAGGTGGTGGTATCACTAGGAACACACCATCTATTTCCAAAAATCTTTGGTAATGCTGCCACTTTCTTGGTGTAGTTGGAGGAAGGAGAAGAGGCAACTATCTTGGTGATGTAGCGCCAAAGGTAGGATATAGTGGCAAAAGTGGTAGTTAGTCATGTAGCTAAAGCACTGAATGCATCTGCAGCATTTGTATGAGACGTATTTGCACTCCAAGATGTACAAACATTTGTAGGCATAATTAGTTAGAAATTGAATGTAGCCTAGCATGAACAATTACTGAAACAACTGGTAGGAATTGGACAACCGACTCTAGACATCTTTGGTCTCCTAGAGAACATCACCGCAACCCAATCAGAGCTACTAAATGCAAGTGGTTCATGCATCGTTTTGAAGGGGCAACTAGAAATGGCTCAAGAGAAAATCAACACTTGGTTGTGGAGGTTGCTGAATTTCATGCTTAACTTGTAGAACAAGCAATCCTCTGCTTGACAGTGACAAGAGATGAAGCTATTAAATAGCTTTAAGAATGATTTCAAAAGGCTAAGGAGAAAGCAATAATGGGCATCTTCAAACAATCCATGATAAAATTTGAAATGCACTTAATTAAAAAGAACTTGAATTAGATGTGCCAAAAGAATGAAGCACTGACTATGCAAAATCATTGCCTCTAAAATTTTAATGATCAAAGAGATCAAATGCAAAAGTTCATTCATCAACAGTAGGAGTAGCTTGCTAGGGTAAATGCTTAACTAAGAAAATTGTTCATAAAGAACCGTAATCTATCAATGAAGGAGGTACACACCTTATGACAAAAGTCTATCATCAAGATTGCTACCTAGAAGAATGAAGCCCTTAAATTTAAAAGAGTGAAAAATCACTATAGGGACCAAGTTGGTTTGCAAAAGGAAATTAATGAAAAATAAATCTAGATGGCAAAGATGAAAGTGAATGAATCTCTCCAACAACTCCAACAAGGAAGAGAGATGTGATAGCCCATCCTTGATGGGATTGATGCCTACAACAAAGTAGAGATCCACTTAAAGGAGTTGCAAATCGAGGAAATGATAGAGTATATGGAGTTGGCCAATCTTTTTTATGCAAACTTGGTAATGGTAATAGCCAAATGATAGTGGTTGGAATTAGAGAAATAAGTGGTTAGCTAGTATCTACTATACGAGGCCAAGTTAAAACACCACAAGAACACTAAGCAAAAGCTTGAGACTACTAACATAGAACTCGAAGTTCTTGAAGAATGATTCATAGATCAATGATCCATCACTAAGGACCTAGCCAAATGGATGAATGACTACTAAGAGCTAAAGAACATAGTGAGAGCATTCAACATTCAATGGAAAAAATTTTTTGTTTGGTTCATCAATGTCAAGGAGTTGTTTCCAGTGATCCCTTGTCCTTGGGATGTGCCCATTTCAACCCACATTGGGGAAGTTGTGTCGATAATGCATTATCTTAGGAGTAAGGACGAGAAAATGAAAGCACTACTGAATGTTTTTCACCTCCTTCCTGAAGTTGCAATAGTAGCAGGAAAACCATAGCCACCTCAACCACTACCAGTGTGTGAAGCCGATGAGGGTCCTTCATAGCCTTAGGAACCATCACCACCTGGGACCATTTGATCTTCTCCAGCAAGCTTCACACCATCAAGAAAATTATTGTCCAATTTTTGAAAAGTTATGTTATGATGTTCAATTTTATGTCCTAAACACCACCATGTTTTTAATGTATTTATCTATACACCTGGGCACTCCATTTTTTGTCAAATTCAATTAGTTGTTTTGTTGAAGAAAAGTCAGTCAATAATTCCATAACTTTCCAATTTTATAAAAGAACTTCAAGATGAGTTTTCATTCAATCATGGGGATATGATGAGTCCACCACATTAATTAGGCTTCATTAATGAGACCTCGTCGACACATATCACCCTACATCAATGAGGCCCTATCGATGTAGTGTCTGTCTATCACCTATAAATACGCACCTACTAGCTACATTTACGGTAATCTAGATTTTAGTAGCAATGAAACTCTTGCAATTTTTCCATTCAAAAGTTATAATTTTTTCTATGAGTGCCCATAGCAGGGATCATTAAGTGTATGGATCTTTATTCAAGCATTTTTGTACGTAAGCACAATAATGTGTGCAACAATAAAGATGAGCTTTCTGATAAACCTTGTAGCACTTTGGATAAATTAGCTATTTTATTTATGCATTCAATGTTTTGAATTATTTGTTAATTGTTCTTAATTATTTTGCAAATATATTTTAGAAATTGAGTTAGATGAGGTTATTAAGCTAGATAAATTAAATACATTAGTATGACTTCTTTGAGTGTAACATGTATTCACTTGGTAATCCTAACATCGTTATTGCTTGGTACCCCCAGTAGTGTAGCGCTTAGTCATTCATTAGTAGATACGTGGGTTCAGGATGGGTATGGAAAGTCAGAATAGATACTTATGTTAGGATTCATTAAATGCTAGTAAATTAGTTAATTTATATTTGTTAGTCAAATTACTTTTATCCATATTTGAGCACCGATCTGTGAAACATAAAAAATGAAAAAAATTGAATGTTTCAGTTACACTTAACAATAACAATGAATGTCATAAGTGTAATTGGGAAGACAATGATTAACCTTAAGGTTAGATTCACTTCCTAAAGGGCTAGTGCATTGGAAATGATGAAGTTTGAAAAATTCAACTGGATCGCACATGAGCACTTTGTGATTCATATGGTTGGGCGTAGGGGTACCTCGCCGCTCATCAACAGTAATCTAAGAGAATCCAAAAATTTCCTTGATGTCATACCCTTTGCATTCCTACTTGGTTCTTCACTCATCTATCTAGGCATAATGATCACAAGTTTATTCTTAGTGTTGTTATGAGAAGAATGTTATTATGATCACGGTAACATCCTCTTATTGTTGGAATGGGTGGATGAATGTTTGGATCACATCGTATAGGTAATTAGTCCCTTATGATTAATAATATAGAGAAATCTTCACCTTATTGGGGCTATATCTTACCTTATTCAATGTGTTTTATTGGAAATTGATAAAAATATGTACAAAAGAAATAAGGACAAAGTATGAAAAATTATGAAAGATATCAAAAATTAAGAAGATAAAAAGAATGAAAAATTATCAAAGAATATCAAAAATTTAAAAAAATAAAAAAGTATTAAAAAATTAGAAGATATAAAGAATGTAAAAAAAGTATTAAGAAAAGAAAAAGGTATAACAAAAATTATAAACTAGACAAATTAGAAAACAAAAAAGTTAAAAAGGTACTTGTAATTCCTAATTCAAGATAAGGCATCTCCCCTAGAACTGAACTCATGGGTGACTGTTCAAAAAATGCATCCTAGATCCCCTAGATCACACACTCTAGGCTGATTTCTTATCATCCTTAGTGATTTAGTTTTTTGATTATTGTCCCATGTAATCTTGATGGTAATCAAAGTTTGATCATCTAAGGATCTATATTTTGTTGGACTAGATGGTTCTTAAATCTTGAAAGGTTCAACTATACTCTTTTGTATATTCTTAAATACAAATTTTAATTCCTTAGTTTTTGTATTTTCCAGTGTATGATTATGGTTTAATATTTTCATTCGTGAGCTCTTAGTTTGGGTCATTTTCTTATAATAGGAGTTAATACATGGATCAGATATTTTTGTGCATGTTTTAGACAATTTTAGGTTCTCAATTTTTGGCAACAGTGTGTCTTTTGGTTTAGTGGCTCATGTTTCTTTTCATACACACAATTGTTTCTCACTTCTATTGTGAGTTTATGTAAAGCTTGCATTAACATTCTGAAGTGTTGGCCCACAACTATATCATTCTTTATCATTAGTAATGCATGGAATCCTTTTGTGTGTATGCCTCCTTGCATATCCTCCTTAGAGATTTCTATAGATAAGCCTTTCATCTTTGATGAGTGGCAAGGTACCCCTACACTCAACCATACAAATACGAGCGTGCACGCGCGATCCGGTCGAATTCCGCAGACTAAATGCCTTAACACCACAAGAAACACTTGGGGTTAATCATTTGTTGTCTTCCCAGGCTTGCTTGTAAGTGTCACAGTGTATGGTTAAGCAAGTCTGAGGTATGTGATTTTTTTGGTATTTTCACGGTTTATCTCCTATGCTATCAGAGGGAAGGGTTGAGAGAACTAAACTAATTCTAACTAATGTCCTAAGTCTAAGTTAACTAGCGTCAGCATCCGTTCCCACTTA
>MNCI01004069.1:174973-216851 GCA_015680685.1 Gnetum montanum | reverse complement strand
AAACCACGTGCTGCAAGGTTTATCCAATCAAGTTCGTCTTTATTGCCGTACACAACTTGGGTTCAGGTTACAAGCTGCTCGAATAAAGAGCCGTTCACTCTAGGACTCCTACTGCGGGCACATGGGAAAAATTCTAACTCTAGAGTGATCAATCTGCCAGAGCTTCGCTACTTCTAGCCAGGATTGGAAAATGAAGGGAGTGCCACCTCTTATTTATAGATATGGCGGCGGAACGCGATATCGCAGGGTACGACGTGATATCGCAGTGTACACGATATCGCGGCCCAGTGCATGTCACGTCTCATCAATCTTTAACCTACCATCTATTGTGCTAAGCCATGCTCTTCCCATTATAATGGGAAATTCCTTGTTATTATTCTTTATGTCAATCACCAAAAGGTCTACTAGATAGGACCATCCATTAATAGTGGTCACCACATCTTCTATCTATCCCAAAGAAACGGTGACAGATTGATCTACAAGCTTTAACTTTATGTTATAATTCTTTAAGGATAATAGGTTCCATGCCTTGTATGTTTCTTGACATATCAAACTTACTCCAAAACTTGAGTCTAGGATAGCTTTGCATGGAAAATTTCCAACTACTCATAAATAAATCAAAAGAACTCCTAGATCCATTCTTTTCTTGGGAAGTATCCCTACCTTAATTCAGTCTAATACTACATTTGTTAGCATGATAGTATTAAGTTCCTGACTTAGTTGTTATGGAATCAAAGTGTTGATAGGAGGATCTATCAGAGGAGAAACTAGTCTCAATGAAGTTCTAATTCCACTAGACTTTTTTGCACCTATCTTAAAGAAATGATGTTTTCTTCATTTTTCTTTAGCATCATTGGTATGATACTTCCTTTCTACATTCACTAACCTTATAGAACTTCTCTATGAAGGTTATGATGGTAGTTTGCCCTATATGATAGGTGGTGGCATTGGTGGTAAAGAATTGGAAGGGGGATTTGATGGGCCAACTACTAGTGAATGTGCATAAGGACTATGATCCAGCCTTCGAGTAGTAGATTTGTAGTATTCTGGTGGATAATAAGGAAAAGAAGTTTGAACTAAAGCATTCGTTGGAGATAGTGGACACTGAACATAATATCCGAAGATGTCTAGTTGCCTATATGTATATTATTGTATTGGTGGTGGCATTACCCATGTCTGTGGTTGCTACCACTATCACTGGTATTACACTTGTGGTTGTGGGTAGGCTCTGCTTGGGTAATATGTCAACTGGAATGGTTATCTTATATTACCTTGATGATAAGGTAGTCTTTTATATATTTATTTTTTGAGAAAGCTTGGATTGAGTGCATATACCCCAAATTCTTGCAAGTAGGCCATAATAGGGCAACCTCCCTTAAGATGTTCATACTGTCACACATTGTATGCTTCCTCTTTTCCTCTGAAATGGAGTTAGTATATCTTTCAATGGTAGCAACTTTTCCTTTGTTCTTATAACTTTCTTATCCATAGTCTCTTTTCTTCTTCCTTTTCTTTCCCTTGTTATGTGCTTGTTCAATCTTCTCTTTTACAATCTTTAGGCCTGTAGCAAATTTTTCATCCATTGAATCCCACATTTTTTCTACCTTAGTTACTATACCATTTACCAATTTTTGGATATCTAGAGTCTTTTTCTAGATAACATTTTCCAAGTTTCCTTATTGATGGCTCCCTATTATACTCTTCAACTAACTTTCTCTTCTTGATTACTCCTGCCTCTTTTGATACTTGATTAATTAACCTTTGAATCTGATGGATGATCATCTTTGATAGACATCCTTGGGCATAAACCCCAAGGATCTTTCTAGTTTTATTCCTCAATCCATCTACTATGTGTCTTAGTTGTTCCTTCTATAAGAATCCATGACTTGGACATCTATGTTGTAAGGAATAGTATCTATCCATTACTGCATCAAAGGATTCATGTGTCACTTGCTTTCATTGATTTTCTTCCTTATGTTTGACACTTGTGAGTAAGTCTGATATTTATCATTGAAGAGCTATAGCATGGTACTCCATCTTCAAATTGATTTTGTTTCTAGGAATCTGTACTAGCTCTCTACCTTTTTAATGAGTATTCGATGAAACTACGTAAGTTTCTATCATTCATTCTCTATATACTATAGGGCATAGGCATCATGGAATTCTTGAAGGTGGTGTTGAGGATCCACATTATATCCACCCTCAAATCTTAGCATGTTGTTCATGGATCAACAAGGTTCAACGAAACTATGTAAGTTTTTATCATTCATTCTCTATATACTATAGGGCATAGGCATCATGGAATGCATGAAGGTGGTGTTGAGGATCTGCATTATATCCACCCTTAAATATTAGCATGTTGTTCATGTCTAGTCACTTAATGTGGATGTCCCTTATGTGCCTGGTTGGAATGTAAATAGCTTCCCTTATATTTATCATGTTGCAAGTTGCCAACAAGGGTTCTTCATGCTTAGAGGATTTGTATGCTTTGTTGTAGTGGTGCCCCCTTTGATATCCATACCTCTCTCTTTCTTCATGTCTATCCCTATTTCTCCATGGCTCATGCTCTTCATTTTCTTCATTGAAGTATCTTGGGTGATAGTCATGTCAATCATGAGTCCAATGTCTTTCCCTATCATGATCTCTATACTTGTGTTTCCTTAGATAAGAGTCCATAAATGATTGTGAGAATGAATATGAAGTAGTGGGAGAGTGATGTCAACTAGTTCTCCTTCTATGACTTTGATATTCTTCCCTTTATGACCCAACAAAAGCTCTTAGCCTTAAGTCCTACATGTACTTAGAGTATGTTGCTTCTCTTCTTAGTGCCTCTCCTAAGGCTTAGTGTAACTACTTTGATAGGTTCTTCCAAATGAATAATAGGGGTTTGGAAATGAACTTCATGATCTTGGTGGAGTTTCTCCACTACAAATGCATCACCATTAAGTTATTCTAGGATAATAGGAGAGTTAATCTACTTTTCTTTGTTGTGCACATGTTTGGTCTTCAAAGTAGCATCTCTCTACACTTGTGCCTTTGTGGGTTGGTAGGGTCTCATCATGTGTTTGGTCACATGATACCCTTCTTGCACATGGCTCAGATTCATTTTCCTTAAGGTTTTTGAAGCATTGTTGGTGTTGAACATTTTTGAGGCAAAAAAATATTTTCCTATAGGTATCTTCACCTTAAATAGCCATCTTGGTGAAAGATGAAGGTGAAGTAAGGATAGTAAGGATCATTGTGAGCATATCAGATTCTTGTTTACATAAGAATACTCTAGTCTTCATTGTCATTTGTTTTATCATCACCTCTTTTTATCTTTTTGGAAAGTGATTGTTTTTCTTTAGTTGAAGCCATGTTATAGTTTTGATGTTTAACTTGTGTGTTATTAGAATTATTTAAAGATTATAAAGATCTACTTGATGGTTCTTAATACAACAAAATTTATAAGATCAATTACTTAGCATACATTAACACATCCCTAGCAACAATGCCAATGATGAGAGGTGAAGTATACCAACACTCTACCATACAAGTCATGACTGACAATGTGCAACTAGATTATAATCCATGGGTGGGCAATGTTATTATGTTAGTAATTAAGTTTAGATTTGAGATTGTTGTCTTCCCACCTTGATTTAGTGAGGTACAAGTATATGGCTTAGCCCTTAGTGAGGTGTATAATTAGCTAATGTTGTTTTGGCCATAAGTACTCCTAATCGTAAACATGGTAAAAATGAATATCAAATGCTAAGTCTAAGTAACAATAGAAATGCAATTCTATTCTATCATATAGTGATGGTCATTGATTCCTAGTCTACCATTCATGCCTTGGACTCATGGAGTTATCACGAAGATTACTAAGTGGAATTACTACTAGTTGAACCAAGTAATGTCACTAGTGGGTTACCAGATAACTACACTTAACAACAAAAACCAATTGTATGCATACTACTTACTAATGACCAAGTAAAGTAAAGTACTTTAGAAAGTAAAGTATTAAGCAAGGAAAAATAGTAAAAATTATGCTAAGTGAACAATTAGAAAACTAAGGAATGCTACAATGATGAAGAGCAATCTCAATCTTTATTTTCGTCATGAACTTTTTTCAAGCACAACTTATTGAAATAAAGACACCAATTAATTGCCAAACAACATACTATGGGCATTCACTTCTATTTTTAAGTCTACAGAAAAAAACTACAACAGTTTACCTAAGAGTGTAATGGAAAAGTTATTGGATTGTGTACCCAAGTGTTGTATTTATAAGGATACATACATCTCGAGACATCACATCAATGATGATGTAGCATAGATTATGACATTATATCTACAACATCATTACTACAATATTGTAGATACAATATTGCATTACTTCAAATTTTAGGTTTATCATGAATGACAAAAAGAATCATGTAGTCAACCCCATTTTGTTGGAACAAGGCTAGTGTGAAACACTTATAATTTTTTCTTGTGAGTTAAGTCATGTTGAGTTAAAATATTTTTCAATTATAAATAGTTCATTATTTCATAAAATATCAAGGATAAGTTTTGAGTTAGTAATGGGAAAATAATGAAGCTTAGTTACATTGACCATGTCAATGCGCTTGCATTAATGTACCAACATCAATTTTCTCATATCAATGTATTCACATGAATGTATAAGCATCCACACATTATTGACTTTAGTGACCCACTACCCATAAATACCTAACACATAGATTAAGGATGTGAGTTGGTTTTCCAAGTCTTAGCCAAACTCTTACAATTTCATTTCACAGTTTCTAGTAAGTCAACAATTTGACAAAGCCTAAATTAGATGTATTCTTTCATAGAAACAAGATTAAAATCATTTATTTTCATATAACATCAAAGTAATATTTATATTTTTTACATTTTTATATGATTACTTTTATAATTCATATATAATGTAACAATGCAAATGAACAAAGATTTAGCCTTTCATAGAGGAAAATGGTAAAAAGGAACTCATGTGGTTGACCCCATTTTGTTGGAACAAAGCTAGGATGATGATGATGATGATAATGATATATAATGTAATAATAAAGGGACCATTATTTGAAGTGATGATAAGGTATTTGTTTCTCAAAGTTTAAGACCTAAGTTTAAGCCTAAGTGTATCCACTTGAAAGAGATTAGGCTTTTCCTCATTCATTGACCTTCCTAGGATCCTACACTAGGGAGATAAACATTAAAGCTCTGGGTAATGATTTTTTTGATCAACTATAATTTGGAGTGATAGAAAAGTGATTCTTTTTCAAGTCATAAGACTTGGGTTCTAGCTTGGACGCCACTACTTGAAAAAGGTTAGACTTTTGTTCATTCACTAACTAGGACCCCACCTTGGTAGGAAAAGCATTTAGCCTTTGGGTGATGATCATTTATATATAATGAAATAATTAGTTCATAATGCTTATTTTTAAAATTGTTTATTAGTATTAAGAATTAATTACATTAGGATATTTAGTACTAAAACACTTAGCTTGATTTGCCAAGTTGTTATAGTACATTTCAAAAGTGTTGATTATAGCTGGCTCAAATGGTTAACTCATTATCTTGTCCTTATATATTTCAAGATAATGATAGAAGATAGAAGAAATTACTACTCAATGCACTTACATTTTTATTTTAGTTCATATTTGATAGTTAAAATAATCACATTTCATTATATTTACTCTATTTGATTTTTCTCTAGTAGATTAGATCTTTCTAATAGTGGTAAAAGTTTTGGCTTGGTAACTTGAAGTCATATGTTTAATCCTAATAGGTAGCACTAAGTTATAAATTAATAACAATTCTCTAAAAAGAATTCTAAAATTGGTTTGATAGATCCAATAGGTCTCAGTAAACGTAAGTAAAAAATTTCAATTTCAGTTTTAGAATTCCCCATAGAGCAATCCTATATTACCTCTAATTTTTCAACTAATGCCTAAATTTCTACTTCTATTGATGTAGAAATTTCTAGTAATTTTGAGAATGCAAATTTACAAGATGGTGAGTAAAAATTTGGCATTTTCTTCTACTAATGTTAATGCAACTAAAACACCTAATCTTTTTTCATGATGATATATATGAGTGACTACATGCTAATCTTACATCATAATATGTAATCAAATTTTGAATTACCTTACTCATACTCAAAGTTTTATCTTGTAGGTAAATGATGTGATGTAAACACATGACATTCAAGTTATTCATGCCAAGTATCATTCTTGTTTTTTTTTTCTTGTTATGCTCTGTAGTAATTCAATGGTGCAGCGCACCATAGATATAGGATCACTTATAAATAAGTATGCGGTATTGATTACTTGTAAGTGGACTTTAGATTTTAATATCAAATATGAAGAGTATTCTAAAGTTGCATATTTTGTTAAGTTATTTAATTGTTTGCTAATTTTTCAAAAAGTTGAGCAAGGTATTGTTCGTATTCTTTATCCCATTAATCATATAGAATCTATTTTCACACCATTTTGTTCTTGTAGATTTTCTTTGCTGAAATTAATCTTCTTAACAATGAAAAGAAATTAGGATTATAAGTGGACAATAAGACTTATATTTAGCTAATCATATATTATAATCTTCCTAATTTTTGAAACCTTTATCATTATGAAGAACATTTATTTAATGCTTGTCCTTTTATGCTCAAGAAAAAAGCTAATAAAGAAAAGAAAAAATGTGTTAATGTCAAGGAAAAGAAAAAGTGTACTGAAGCCAAGGATAGTAGAAAACAATTTCAAGCTAAAAAGATGAAAAATCTAGATAATGTTAATGATAAGAATGATCAAATGGCAATAAAAAACTAAAGAAGAGACAAGCTTAAGTGAATACTTTTATGACACAAAGTACTAATCAATCTAGACAGTTAGTACATAAGGTATGTAAGAAGACTACTATCTACCCAAAGATGACATCTTTTGTTGACAAGCGATCTTTATAAGATTACAAAGAGGTTCAACATAATGTTAATTGTGATGGACATTATGTGCTAGCAGTTACTTTCATACATTCCTCTCTTACAAAAGATTATCTTTCACTAAAGCTTTCTTTTATTACATAAAACCCTTTTGTTGTTTTAAGTTTAAGCATAAATATTAAAAATCATGTAAATATTGTCAGACATGGGACCATCCTCCCTAGTGACAATTAATTTTTCTCTCTTGTTTGCTTGAAGCATCCATTGTAAGATTGTTTGCTAAGTAGACATCCCTAAAATTAGAACATTTATATATTATTTTTGGGCCTTTCAACTAAGTGATTATGTAATGTACTTAAAATTTTTTTCATAAATATTTTTTGGTGTCCAACATAACTTCCAACACACATTTCATTATATTTTTTATTTGTCATTATTTATTTTTGAATTCTTTTTAATATGGATTAATAATATATTTGATCATATAGGTTAACTACACCTAGCCATACAACAAGATAATTACAAGTGTAAGACATCAATATAATCTTACTATTTAATAATTAATCTTGATTTTATTCTTATTGTGTATGCCTTTAACTTTATATCATTAATCATGAGGACTACTCATCATTTATTAGCAAGGTTTGCAAAGAATTTATATAAATATCCTTTTTTATTAACAAGTCATAGATTTCTACTTTATTATACAACATCATAGTCTTGTTCTTTCGATTTGCCTACAATTTGTATGTGAGTCCATTGTGGTCATGGTCTAATTATGATAGCCTAAAAAGTCTACTTAAAGTTTAATTACTATGATATCTTGAGGACATTTAAACTAATGTTATGATTGTAATGTGCTCTAAAATACATTACTTAAAATTCAAGATTTAAGTCTTTATGTGTGTGATCTTAGTAGAAAACATCAAGTACTTAAAAGTGTAGATCTAACATGCATAGACATTTGCAATAATATAATTTGAAAGAATTCATATGATTTTATCCTTTACACCAAGTTTCACTAATTAAAAAGTACAAAGACTAGATTTAGGATTCAACTGAAAAATCTTTCTTAGAAGTATTGCTAGAACATCAAATCCGTGCTCTATTAGAAATTATATATTGGATATGAGCAATAAAGTGTGTTGAAATTAAGTTTGTGAGAAGAATTTGGGGAAAAACTAGGGAGATCCCCTAAACCTTGATTTTGAAGACATCGTTAAATTATAATTAAGAACAAAATAAGATCTTAATATTTCTTTTCTATCTTAATAAGGAATGATGAATCCTTGCAATATAAAAATGAAATTATGCTTAGATTTGAAAAGTATTCATGCTATATGACATCAAATAAGCTTGGAATCAAAACATGCAAACTAATTGACTTTATATAAGACTATGTGAAAACATGAGTTAAGACTATGTGAAAACATGAGTAAATAATATGTAAGAATTATAATTCATGAGAAAAATTCTATATGCCATCGGTAGTTTCCAAAGATACGTTACATACTCGGTTATTGCATTTTCCGACCTCTGAAACCTCCTCTATGCTGTGGTTCGGCAGCAACTACAAGTTGTTTATTGTGAGAGTTCGGTCAACGACAACATTGAAAGTAATGGATTCCGTCGTATTGTCAACATCATTCATAAAAATAGAGCAGCAACAATGTTAGAAACCGGCATCACCATTTTTCAGAAATTTTCACCATTAGAGTGTTTGGAAATCCTGGTTTGCCAATTGAAATCACGTTCCCAAGTAATTTTCACTGTTAACGGACTTTGAATTTGAGATATATATATATATATAACTATTCCCAATAAACAGAAATAATGCTATAAAGATGTTTATTTGATTCATTTTACTTTTTAAACTTGATTTAATTTTACTTTTGAAATTTAATTTTAATATCTTATATCTAGAATTATAGTTTTACTTTTCAGGATTCTTTTGCAATTGTTTAATTTTTTGTGAATCTCTTAGAATCAAGATTCTTAGGATTC
Source organism: Gnetum montanum (assembly GCA_015680685.1). Classification (NCBI taxonomy): domain Eukaryota; kingdom Viridiplantae; phylum Streptophyta; class Gnetopsida; order Gnetales; family Gnetaceae; genus Gnetum; species Gnetum montanum. The sequence goes on along the minus strand of MNCI01004069.1, from coordinate 207,913 downwards.
TAAGCTGATGCCAATCCAAACCTTGTTCTGATTTAAAAGGCTTAAAGTCTTTCAAATCACTTAAGACTTACCTTACTTTTCCAGTTTTATTTCATTCCCTTTTGCTATTTTTTTTTTAAACTAACGAGAACTTGGAAAACCCCAATGTATAGAGAAGCGTACCTTACTCTTCTTCCGTCTTCTGTCTTCACCCACAATATCGAGTCTGGTGACCAGAGATGAAGTGTTCTCTATTTCAGTCACAGAGATCAATCCAACTAAGTAGATTTTCATGGACCACAGGTTCATCATCTTGACTGACAACGTCTTCCTTACTGAATATGAACAAATGCAGAGTTATGGACTTGGGCCCATGCAGCAATTAGTGATTACCTTTGTTTCTTGTGTGGAAATTAGGGTGTACAAACAATGGTACCCTTTGTTTCTTTTATGAAAAATAGCATGTACATAAGTCCCCTGATAATGCAGAAAATTACAGTTGAAAGGCTAAGTCAATTATTTAGTGATGTCCACTACATAATTGAAACTCTCATCAAGCAAGAGTAGGTTAGTGGCTCGTTATTAACTGTCTTGCCTATTGCATGCTGAAATCACAGATAAAAATATATTTTTAAACAATTCAGATTATGGAGGGTATTTAGCAGCTCAGGATGCTTTTGCAATTGTTTAAATTTTTGTGAATCTCTTAAAATCAAGATTCTCAGGATTCTAAGCTGATGCCAATCCAAATCTTGTTCTGATTTAAAAGGCTTAAAGTTTTTCAAATCACTTAGACTTACCTTAGGTTTTTTTTTTTTTTTTCCTTTTGGTATTTTTCTTTTTTTTTTAAATAACCAGAACTTGGAAAACCTAAATGTATCCAGAAGCCTACCTTACTCTTCCTTCATCTTACTCTATTTGAACCAGAGACCCAATCCTACTAAGTAGATTTTCATGCACCACAACTTGATCATCTTGACTGAAAATGTCTTCCTCACTGAATATGAACAAATGCAAAGGTATGGACTTGGGCCCATGCAGCAATTAGTTACTACCCTTGTGTGGAAATTAGCATGTACAAACAATGGTACCCTTTGTTTCTTCTATGGAAAATAGCGTATACATAGGTCCACCTGATAATGCATGGAATTACCCTTGAAAGGCTAACCGTTGAATTTGTCGTTTATTTAGTAATGTCCACTAGATAATTGAAACCCTGGTCAAGCAAAAGTTAACTGCTCGTTATTAACTGTCTTACCTATTGCATGCTAAAATCACAGGTTAAAATATATTTTAAACAATTTAGATTAAGGAGGGTATTTAACAGGGCTTCATGAGTATCCAGAATCTTTACAGCATCACATTATTATTGTGCAGTAGGAAAAGTGAAAGTGCTCAATGAAAGATAGTCACTGTAGGTACTTTACTACTTTTCAAATAAAATAAAATGTTCCCATTTTATAGATACTTTCATATACTAAATTGATAGGCTAGTGCATGTTTATTTATTAACCACGGTAAGTTTATGTGACCTTTTACTATTTTGAATATTCATAGTTATTCTATTAACGGTACACCATTTTTAAAATTCATGCAAATTGCTATAAACTCAAATATTTCATCCTACCTTTTACTATTTTGAATATTCATAGTTATTCTATTAACGGTACACCATTTTTAAAATTCATGCAAATTGCTATAAACTCAAATATTTCATCCTTGTTTTGAATCAGAAGGCTTTGCACCCTCGCAGACAACTTTCCAGACCCTAATTGATACTGCACAATGCTGAAAAAATTACCGTCCTTAATATGCCAAATAAATTTCTAAAATTTAACTTAAATCTTCTAAATATACAACCATAAATATCTAAACATTGCATTGGTGCCTTCATTCTCCATAAATTGTTCATGGATAGCTTTCGGAATAACTCCAAACCCAAGTACACTTCACTTAAATTGCATGCATTGTCTATGGACTTCACTTAAATTGCATGCATTGTCTCTGTTCCATAGGATCCTAATACCATGGCATTTCATTTTTAAATATCTTGTGGGTAATGCCTAGAGCCTACCGGACCAGTCATCTTGGTAATTGACCATAGGAATTAGTTTTTACCATCTAAGTCCCAAAAAGTTTTCATGAAAGTCTTCATGAAAGCTGGCATTGGAAGCTGAGTCCATGAGTATTCACATAACGCGAGTCCATGATTAAACGAAGCTGTGACATTTTACTTGTAAATTTCCCTTTCAAACGTGAGTCCACGATTAAACGAAGCTGCTCTGGATCCCCATTCTCACATATGGTTTTACCTGAGATTACAAATGGATTTCATTCACGTATTCAACTGCACAGAAATGATATTGAGATTCAAAGTTAATTTGTCACAGAATTGGTCAGAGCTCATACCCATCTCACAAGGTTGACTTGTTCATCATTTAACCTTGCCTCAATGGCCTGCCTACCACACACAAGTTCCAGAACCACGAGTCCAAAACTAAATACATCACTCTTGTTTGTAAGCCTGTGAGTGCTAAAACATCTGCAATCATGTAAACCGTATCATGTCATGTGTAATTAAAAGTCTTTCATTAACAAATAATGTAATTAAAATTTAGAAAGAAAGATGTACTATCTTTACTCAGGATCCAGGTAGCCTGCTGTTCCCTTCACGCTAGTCCTTATATGAGAGACTCCATCAATTGCCGCTCTTGAGAGACCCAGATCAGAAATCTTTGCATTCAAATCTTTGTCAAGTAAAATGTTAGCAGACTTGAGATCTCTGTGGAGGATCCAGGGATTACACTTCACATGCAAATATTCCAGACCTTCAATCCAAACAATAATTTAAATCAAACGCTTACTGTTGTATAAGTTTTGAAAATTAAAAGCAAAGTTTTGAAAATTAAAAGCAAACTGCAACAATGGATGTTTTTTCCATTTTTACCATGAGCTATGTCCAGGGCTATTTTGAGCCTATCTTTCCAAGTAAGCTCCAAATTGCCCAATTTGCAACCTTTGGACCTGCCAAGCCATACATGTTTCATTATTTCAAAATATTCTAAATATTCAAAACACTTTCAATTGCTCGAACAAAGCCATACCATAGAGATGATCTTTGAGGGATCCATGAAATATGTATTCATAAACCAGCATAAGTTGCTCTGAATCATCACAGTAGCCCAAAAGTTTTACCAAATTTTCATGATTCACCCGGGCTAAAAGCAGAAGCTGAAAATTTCAAATACTATAAAACCATTGATACTACTATTAGGAGCTTGCAAAAACAGAAACAATATGGTTCTCAACATATTGAGTAATAAGCTTAACCTCATTGAGAATCTCATCTTCCCCTTGAATAGAAAATGCTGATAAGACTTTGACTGCTATTTCAGTTCCATTGGGTAACTTTCCATAGAAAACAGATCCAAAGCCTCCACTGCCTATTTCACATGTGAATTGCTGTGTGGCTGAGATCATTTCTTTCATTGTGAATGATGTGCAGTGTGAACTCTTTGGTATTGCACCATTCAATGATGATCCTGCATTTCATTGACACTTTTTATGAAATAATTATGATAATACAGACAAGACTATAAAGGCCAGACGTCAACCAAAAGACACTACCACTTTTTTGTTTGATTTTACTTTCATAAGCTCTGTCCTTCCTGAGATACAACATGATGCCAATTGCGAATAAAGTAAACAATAGCAAGCTAACACCAATCGCTGCCCCAATTACCACACCTAGTTCTTTGAACTTGGAACCAAGAACTTGTTGCCAAAGAAGGTACAACATCCAAGAAATAAACCATTCATCTTCATTCATCTTAAAAAGTTCAGCCTTTTTCACTTTTAAGTTGCTACACTCTGAAATCCTACTCTGTTATGGAAACTCAAGAAAATTCTTAGTTTTTAAAATTAAGATATTCAAGCTGCCTTGGAATTTCACTGTTGAAGTTATTATTCTGCACAAACCTGTACAATAAAAAGGAATACACCTTGATAAACATTGTTTTTCTCAAATTTTAAGTTCTCTGAAATTGATGCTTACAATTCTCTTAGATTTTCCAGTTTAGTTAGCCAAGCTGGAAGGTGACCATTGAGATGGTTGTTGCTTAAATTCTTGCAAGACATCTAAACCCAATATAATGTCCAGTTAAAATCTAGAGACTAAAAGGAATGAATGTGAATTTAGAAAATGTCTCACATGGTCTGCAACATGGTCAGATTAGAGAGAGATTAGAGAGATCTGGCAAAGGTCCCTCCATCAAATTGTCAGAAAGATCTTTGCAAATATATAAATAGGTATCTTTTATAGAGATTTAGTTGCTTAAATCCACAGTTATGTTTAAATGTTGCATCATATACATAGTTCCCAGTAGTGTGACGGCAAAGGAAACATGATGGAAAATGCTCAAGAAAAAAGTTGCTGAAAAGAAACTGCATAAAGAATCCAAGAAAGAATCTAAAAGAATTTTTATATTTTTATGTCAAAATGAAACAGAAGTGATACATGGGAAAAGAAATACCAATATAACTCATATATTATGAAAGAAATTACAGTTTATGGCAAAATCTTCTTAATTTAACTGTATTTCATTAACTATTTGAAAACCTTTCAGTTTCCTTGGAAAAACATATTAATATGCCAGGAACAGTAAACACCCAAAGCAACAGCATTTTGAAACAGGTTGTGTACGGAAAACATGAAACACTGGCAATCCGTTACGTTTCTTGCAACTAGGATCATATTTGGCTTGCATTTATAAATATCGACACAAAAATTATCTGGGTTTATTAGATTTTACATTGTTTGCAACATGGTTATCTTAGAGAGGTCTGGCAGAGGGTCCCTCCAGTTTGTTTATTATTAGAAAGACCTCTGCAAAGAAAGCATACTTTAACAATTTCATAATCTAAATTTAGTGTCTAAAACATGATTCAACAATTCTCAACATACAGATATCTCAATCCTGTCAAAAGTGCAATGTTCTCTGGTACATGACCTGTCAATTTTTTCCCTGATAAGTACCTGGAACCATTTGTAAAAATACAAACCCACCTTGTTACAAGAGATACAAAACCTAAAACATTCAAAAGAGCATTCCCCTCAGAAAAGAAACTCACAGGTGGGAGACTCTTGTGCTTGTACAGTTGATATGCTGCCAGGGCACTACAAAGCATGGATCAGAAATCCAGGATATGAAGTTGAACCCAAATCTCCTCTTTAGATCGTTTAACACCTTCACTGTCAAAAGTTGCAAAATTTGGCAAATAACTCAACTACCAGTTACAAAACTCTGGCTGGCATAAAATTTACCAAAAAAAATGCAAAAAAGAATTTTTTGCAGATTAAAAAGAAACCAACCATCTTCCTCAGCTGTTCTCTGCTGCGTGTATATGGCAGAATAAGCTTCAATGGTGTTTAAAGGAACCGTGGCAGAGCCATCAGGAGCTTCCAATGAAAAGTCATAAGTGGAATTTGTATTCTGAAGCACTATGGGTACCTCAAAAGCTGTGTAGTAGGGAAATAAGGTAAGATTATCCTTAATTCTAATTCCATTTATAGAGATATGAAAACTGATGGATCCCTTTCCATCTTTAAGTTGAGCAAAGTAGAAAAGAAACAGTGCTTCTTTGGCTGTGGGGGGTTCGACAGGCCCTAGTGTTAAATTATATGGGCCGAAAAGTTGGGCCGTTTGCATAACAATAGAGGGAGGAAAATCAGATGTGGAGGCAGCAGAAACGTCTCTTGATGTACTTATGTTAGCTTCACCAAAATCTGTAGGATATCTGGATACCTGCACAAGCGTTAATGTTGTATGACCCAATCATTAATCTGATCATAACTCAGCCTATTAATGTTATTGCAATGTATATGAACGGTGCAATACTGGGAATTTCCAAATACTTGGCAATTGGCATGAATCTGTAAAATGTATAATGGGATACGACTCATTGAATTCCATATGGGTTTTTCTGATAACACCCAATCCAATAGAAAAGGAAAAGGTTAAATTTGTTTTTGTTTGTTTTTTTTATTTCAGTTAACATGAGAATTCAACTGTTTTAAGAGTACAACAATTTGCAGGGTACCGCTAATGAGTAATGACCAGCATTTGCACATAACGTACATGTAATGGGTTATGGTTTATTAATCCTCAACTCTGCTTTGCTCATGTACATAAAAAAAATGTTAATTTCCTTGTCAATAAACTTAAAAGTTTAACCATTTTTGCACATTACATGCATAGTGAGTTATCGTTCATCGATTCCAAACTCAGTCTTGTTAATAAACCCAAACAAACAAAAAGGTGAAAAAGCATTGAATCTGTGTCAATAAACAAAAAGGTTTAACCATTGTCAAGAGAAAAAAAGGTTTGGAGGCTGTACCTAATGCTGAACATTTGCACATTGCCACAAATATCTAATCTTGCCTGCAGTTTCAGTAGCAACCCTGGCCTTGCCCTGGTGTACATTCCCTGGCGTAGCTGAATCAGCTGAATCGACGATATAAATGGGTCTCCACCACCACCATTAGATATTCTGTTGAGGCAAATATACAGAATTCTTCCCATAATCACCAGTATATGTTCATACTCGTTATAAGAACCATCCAGGCAGTCTGATTGATAAAGAATATCTTGGGTCTCAACAGAGTACTTGAACAGAGCAGGCCAAACAACAGCACTATATATGAGATTATTGATAAAAGAGAGTCTCAGAAGATAGTGGACTGAAGGGGATACAGGGATTTGATAGCAGGATTTGGTGAGGGGTTTGGGAAAACTTCTCAAATTTCGGAAGTAATATACAGGGGATACATTATGGGGCAGGCTTTTCCAATGTTGATAAAATCTGTATCAGGTACCCAAATAATGCCCTTCTTAACTCTAAAATTGGATCTTGTTCCGCAAGCAATGTTTAAAAACCCTGTGATTTTTCGTTACAGAGTTAGAATTCAAACAAAAACACAACAAAAATCCAGTATAACGGTTCTGGGTTGATGGCGGGCACCTTTTTTAGCATGAATGGCATGTGCAGCAAAAAGCAGCATTAAATAACAGTAGAATGCCGTTCTGTAGCTCATCTGCTGCATTGCGCTGAACTCTGAGCTCTCCAGGAACATGCATTCAGCATTCAAATCTCTGACATCTGCACATTCGACAGAAACTTTGAACAGTTAAGAACAAATTTTCAGGCTAAAGATCTGCTTTTCTTAATTCCACGAATTCAAGCGTGTATGCTAACTTACACAGAACAGAGACAGCTTCAGTACAGAAAACGTGTGATAAAGCTGGAACAACTACTGCTAACAATGCAGAATGCAGAGCTTGGATCTTGTTTGGTTGCTTGGGCTTATCAGAAACCAGCGGTTCACGGGAATCTCAGTCGAGTAAAACCTGAATAAAAGCTGCCAACGTTCACATTGTGCTGCATTCCAAATGGGTTTATACATCCTGTCTCAAGTCATTTATGAGTCCTTTGAACTTTTCTTACTTTTTTGGAGTTAGTTTTGCTGCTGATAAAAGGAAATCTTGTATAGTTTGAAGCATCATGACCGGTTGTGCTTTTCAAAGAATCCAGTGGTTGCATTTCAAAAAATCATTGACAAAAGAGTGCGCGTAAAAATAAACAGAAAATCATCGATCTAAAGATTTGCGCGTAGGACTGTAGGAGAATTCAATCTTAACAAAGCTATGTGGGGACATCTTTTTTGGTATTTCAAAGAGGATTTGCTTGTCATCACGGACAGTTTTGACTTTTGCTCTTTGTCCGCTTCGCTGTATTAAAGAAGCAATTCATTCCCTGATCCGCATGTCATGCGCTAAAAGACGCACAATTTCTCCGCTCCCTGCGCTGCCTGAAATCTCACCTGTATCAGCAGTATGCTTAAATGTTGAGGTCTTTATTTCCGCTGCTATTTTGAATGAAACACTTTACCGCTGCTATTTTGAATAAAACATTTCAAAGGAACAGACGACTTATAAAAAATTGATATTGAAATTACCTTTTTTTGTGGTTTGCAACATGCACGGTGGAACTTTTCTTCCGCACAAGCTAATGTGAACGCTGGATTTTTTCTGTCCTCTTTTTTTTGTCAGGGGTGTGCTTACCGAATTGAGTGAGTGCGTTCCAAGGTGGTGAAAAGTTGTTCTGTGAAAGGGTTTAAGGAAAACTTTTTATTAAAGCATCAAAGCGGACATGCCCTGGAGTATTAAGCAGAAAGGCTATTCTTCACCTTTTAAATATATAAATCTAATCTTCACATTTTAAATAAATAAATGCAGCAGAAAGTCACCAAATACACTAAATATCTTGAAATGTGGAGGCAAGTGGAAAAACAAGAAGCTTCGGACTTAAATATGATTGCATGCTTCGAACTTAAATATGATTGCATCTATCCAAACTTTCGTTGTTTTTAAGCTTTCAGATTTCAAATAAGAATACAATAGACTCTTAGGTAGATTTATGCATTTTATAGAGTATGTATTCATGTAAAAGTTAAGGCACCTTTGCATTGAATGCAAATTGCAAATTTATTCCTAACCAAAATTTCTACATAGTTAATTTTAAAGTTGCATAATTCCATTGCTTTTAAATAAAAAAGAGATCATTATCACCCAAAGGCTCAATGCTTCCACTGGGACAAGTTTTAGGAGGGTCAATGGATGATCAACAAAACTAACTTTTTTTAAGTAGGTCTACCCAAGCTTGAACCTAGGTCTTAGAACTTGAACAAGCACCTTACCATCACTCCAAGTGGTGATCCCTAATTTGAGTCTTTTTAAATAATAGCATACTAATTCTATAATGGAGCTAAATCCACCCTAGTTTGAAACACCCACCACCTTTTAAAACATGATCAAGTTAATAATATAGAAATAAATTTAAGTTTCTTCAAAATAGTATGATGTCATAAGTTCAATCCTTAGTTGTGTATATAATGAGTAATTCAATTGTTAAGCTCATTCAATGTTACAAAAGACTTTATTTAAGCTTTTTCTTTCTTTATAAAAAAAATTAGGTGTATACTTGATTACATGTATTAATGTGTATATAGGGGAGGATGTTAGAACCTTGAAATAATTGTAATATAGCTACACCCCAATAGGTATGGTCCAATTAGAACTTTATAACTCAACATTACCCATCAAAATCAAACCCATGACTTGTTGCTTTAAGATCAAAAGTCTTACCACTAGGCTAACATCTCATTATTAATATCTCTATAGGTAAAGAGCTTATATTAATAAAGAGATCGTACCTTTAAGATAGTTAACAAGATAGACACCTTTGTATAAAGAAACTTCTACAAAATGTGGTTACATCATTACATTTAAATATGCAAAACTAGGGTATTAATCATTTGCAAGGCACAACTTGTATTTTATTGCTAAAGGATCTTGTCATATATAGATAATAATATTTCTAATCCACAGCAATGTAATGTACCCATTTTAAAAAAGAATGAGCAAATTCTAGTATCATGAAGAAGAAGCATATTCTATGTATATCTTTTAATGAAAATGAATGCAATTGTATGGGATGAATTTGGATAGTTCAAATAAAACCATATCTTAAACATGCAATTATTGTATTAAACAACAATTTGTACACTAGCGAGTGTATTTGGTAGCCATAAAATAAGAGGATGCAAGGGGGTTATCATAAGAAAAACCTAAAAATTCAATAGTATGCCTATAACCTATTGACCACATTATCTACTCCGACATTTTAAAAGTTAATCAATTAGAAGAATTGCATGAATAAGTTATTCATTTTAATATATAAAGGATTAAAAAATTGAATGAATGAGGAGAAATAGAAATTCTAAAGGAGAATGTACTTGAATCATTTGAAATAAAACATCTTCTTGATTCATTGGAATATTCATATTTAGACAATGAGAAATTTATCATTATTAGTGTTAAATTAACCATACAAAATAAGAGAAAATTGTTATAGATGGTAAATATAGGGTTAATAACTTTTGTATGATCATACAATGAGATTACATGAATGGATCCATGTATATGCCAATATCACATACACGTAAATTCATTAATCAATCCAAAAAGACTATCATAATGTCAGTTGAACATTAAGCTCAAAGATGTCAAGCAAGGAATTTAGAAATTGCTAATAGTATAATTCATTTAGTCAATTATTGATAGTGAATGGATTAGAAAAAGTTATGTGTTTATGTAAATTTCAAACTATTAAATGCTATCATATTCATAGATCACTTCTTGTTACCATTTATTCAAGGAGTTGTCCTCACCACCATTGCAAGACATGTATATTTTATATTTGTAGAAGAATATAATGGATATAATCACATATAGATGGCTTTTGAAGACTAACCTAAAACAACATTTAACAATCTAAAGGAAATATTTACATACCATAAGATGCCATTTGGATTATATAATGTGTTGGTCTCATTTCAATTTGTAGTTCTTAGCATTTTTCAAAAATAGGTTAGAGATTTTATAGATTATTTTTCAACATGTGGATTAGATTTTGACCAAGCTTTCAAAGATTGAAACAAGTATTAAAGAGATGTATCAATAGTGATGAAGTGTAGTCTACTAGCTGCTTCAATAGGCATACATTGACATAGCCTCATCGATGCAGATGTAAGTCAAGCCTATATAAATACATGTATGCATCGCATTTATGACATGTTAAGTTAGTAGTATAACAAAGCTCTTGTAGTTTGTAGTTTCCAGAGTTGGAATATTTTCTATCTGAGTGCTTGTAGCATGAATTAAGAGATTGTACAGATCTTTATTCGAGCATTATATACCTAAACACTTTGATGTGAACGACAATAAAGACCATATTTCTAATATTCATTGCAACACTTATAGTAGATTAATCTCTCTTAATTAGCACTTTACTTTACACACATTTTACATTCCATGTTATAGTCTTAAAGTAATTAATATAATTAATAATGAAAACATAAGTACGACCACTTTAAGCATAATGTATAATGCTTGGTAATCCCAATAGTGGCCATTTGGTATGCCTAGTAATTGCCACTTGGTAACCCAACAATGTTAATACAAGTTTAGAATGTTGATGAACCGTGATATCGCGTCCATGATATCGTGTCTGTGATATCGGATCTACCATGCAATGTTGAATACCTGATATTGCGGCATGTCTCCTTGCCTATAAATAAGAGGCGACGCCCTTGGTTTCAATAGTTAGAAGTTAGTCCCTTAGACAAACTCTTGCTATTTTCTCCCTCCAGAGTTAGAATTATTTTTGCATGCCCGCAGTAGGAGTCATAGAGTGAACAGATCTTTATTTGAGCATTGTGTACCTAAGCACACTTTTTGTACGGCAATAAAGAAGAACTTTATGATCAACCTTGCAGCATACAGAATAGATTAATTAGTGTTAATTATTATTTAATGCTTTCATAGTTAATTAATGATTTCTCTTACCCTACAACTCTCTTAGTTAAATACACTTATTACAATTGCTTTGAGCATGCGTGTAGTGCTTGGTAACCCAATAATGATTAGCATTTGGTAATCCCAGTAGCGTTGCACTAGTTCAGGATGTGTACGACAAGTGGGAACGGATACTGGTGTTAGTAGTACTTAGAACTTAGTTAATGAATAGTTAAATTAGATTAGTTACTTAGTTATTTCTCTCTCCCCTTCTTATTAGCGCAGGATATAAAACACATAAAAGCCATAAAAATCATATCCCTCAAGCTTACTTAACCATACAACCATAACATACAAGTAAGTTTGAGAAGACAACGATTAATCAACCCATGTTGTTCCACATAGGCGCATAGGCACTTAGTCATTGGAATTTGACTAGATCGTGCATGACATGCTCATATTTGTATGGTTGAGCGTAGGGGTAGCTCGCCGCTCATCATTGACACCGTTGCTGGGGACTTAGTTGTTTGTGTGCTAAGTAGAACTTAGGAAATCATTCACATCATTGGAACGAACCCTTAGGGTTGGTTAAGAAAAAGATAATAGTATGTTGCACACTGAACAAGATAAAATATCTTCTTCTTCACACAAAAGCACTTCACCACCTAGGACTAACACAAGAAGCAATCAGTGGCAAGTTACACATGATGTTGACCCACCAGTTCCTCAATAGTTTCGTGTGGTATATGTTCATCCTGATGAATATGTACCTAACTTCACCTTTATTTTCCACCAAGATGAGCAGCTGCGTTCGTGTGACTTGGAAGGTAACATAGTGTTACCTCCTGATAGTTCAGTCCCAAGTAAGCTTCTTCATGCTCACACACGAATGGGCATGCAACACTTACACGTAGAGTACATCGCACAGGACTATGATTTGAGAGCCTATCATCCCACTGAAGCACAACGTCAAAGGGACTTGCAATAGGAGAGATACCATAAGTTCTTAAAGGGAAAATGTTCTAAGGATGTCCCACATGTTTTAAGTGAAATTGAGGCTGATGAACTTGCTTCAGGTAGTCACCCACATAACGATGTTCCTCCCCTTGACTTTGGCTAAGGGGTTGTGTATTAGAACCTTCATTCTACTATTCACAACCTAGGTGCTAATACCAATGGACACAAAGAGTCTGAAAAAGGAACAAGGACACATGACAAAGGTGGGCATTCTGATCAAAATCATGATCGAGGGAGAGACCACTGAAGAGAAGGTAGTAGACATCATCATAATGGTAGTTCTCCTTCTTCTTCACCTCCATCATCTTCTTCACCCTCTCCTTCCATGTGTGGACGTAGCCATAGAGAAATAGATCATGAGAATAAGGGCAAACAAAGTGGAAGTCATAGATGAGATAATCAAGACAAAGGACGAGGGCACTCTAGGGAATAATGCCACAGAAGAAGGGAGAGTAGGGAACTGTGTAGACACCATAGATGCTACGAACGAGATGATCATGATGAACCCCTACTCACCATGTGAAGCATGCTAGATATAACTGAGGTTGTGAGAGTTCTAACAAGGCACAAAAAAGATAGTAGGATCAAGAGGCTAGACATGAATAACATCCCATGATTTGAAGGGGGATATAACGTTGATCCTCAAAATTACTTACAAGCATTTCATGATGCGTGTGCCTTGAAAAACATAGAAAACAACTGGCAAAAGCTTAAGTTGTTCCCACGAACACTAATAAAAGAAGCTGAAAGTTGGTACCATTCCTTAGAACTGGAATCCATTTGTAGGTGGAGTATGATGTTAGAACTGTTCAACGATAAGTACCAAATGTACTCTCGGGTATCTAACCTACGAAAGCAAATCCAAGGATGGAAACACGGAAATCATGAACCCTTGGGTGTTGCCATGAGCTGCTATTATGCACTCTTACATCGTTGTCCTGGCCATGGCTATTCGCAATAGGATCAAGTACGCCATCTCATAGATGGGCTTAGGCATGAAACAAGAAGAACCCTTGGGACTTATGCCCAGGGATGGTTATTGGAGCTTAGGCCCCATCAAATTCATAGACTGCTAGAGCAAGTAGCTAAAGAAGAAGGTGAGCTACAAAAAAGAGAGAGTGCAAAAGAATACAACTGAGATCCTTCCCTCTGAAAGAAAGGTGTAAGATTTTGTGAGGATGAGGTAGAGTCACCACTCGAAGAGATTGTGAATAGGAAAACCTTGCCTATTCAAAAGTTAGCATCCGAAGTATCAACAAAGGTAGACCAAATGTGGGACTCCCTAGATAGTAGGTTTCAAACTATGCTCAAAGTAGTACAGGAGTCTAGGGAGCGAGGTAGTGATCATGAAAAGAGGAAAAAGACAGAAGCAAAAATTGCACGTAATAAGGGTAAGGGAAAAGTTACTATCATTGAAGAGGTTGTGGACTCAGACATGGACGATGATAGTGGATGTGAGATCTGTCAATAAAACTATCCTAAGGGATGTTGCCTTGTAATCTCACATTTATAGGAGTCTGGGGTGTATGCACTTAATCCACATTTAAAAAGACGAAAAACATTCTAATGGTTACCTTATCCACAAGGTAACCTAAGGCAGTTTCACCAACCTTAAACGTATTATCCAGGTGGAACTCCACCACAACCAATTAAGCAACATCAACAGTGGTAGCATCCACAATTATGGGGAATGCCACCGCCAAGGCAACAATATCCTTACCAGCAACCTGATCCATATGGATACTACATGCAACATCCAATCTCTCCACATGACTCTGTTGGTCATGTTACTCCCCAACATCACTACCAAGCCTGCGAGTACTATAGGACTTCCTCTCGTAGGGGCGACATTCCACAAGTATACCATCCTTCCAATTCGATTGCATCTCTCCCACCAATAGCTCCATTACCACCTACTCCAGCAATGCAAGGTGAACTCCCTAATTAGCCACAACAACACAATGTCACAAGGGTTGTTAATCCTCAACCTACTATTAGTTTTGACAACTGTACAAAGAAAAGATCTTTCTTCAGAACCAACAGTCCAACCAAGCCTTTGCAACCCCAAGTGGCTGAGTCTTTGGATGCTTCTGTATCAACTAAAGCTTCAAAGCCCCCTTCGAACTTAACACCGGATTCAATGCATACGATCATGTTAACACATGTTGTTACTGATTGGATCAAAGCTGGCCACCTTTCCAGGAAATTCCCTAATCCTGGGAGTCCCCTAATCTATCTACAAATCACTAGGAATGAGCCATGCAAAGCTCTTTTGGCTTCAGGTTCCACTATCAACCTAATATCCCAAGAAATGTATAAGGCTTGTAACCTACCCCCATTGATTAGTGGAGGACATTGTTACCACTGTTTGTGAATGGTCGTATCCAGTTGACTTCCTGGTGATCCAACTGAATAACAGTAAGGGGAACTTCCTAATCATAATGGGAAGGGCATGGCTAAGCACTATTGATGTATGCCTAGGTATTCGTGATCTTTCCCTAGAAATATCTAAGGAAAAAATTTTTGGAAAGATCAAGAAGAAGAAGGTTCCATGCATCACATACAGTGACATAGGGTGCAATTGCTTGCAGAGATCATGGGTTGTACAAAGTTTAACATTACCTGCATGAAATTAGTGTGCAAAAACGATCAACATACAAAGATGCTTGTATGCAGCAGCCACAAGATAAGAAGACACCTAGTGGCTGATAGCTGATCAAGAAAGCAGCTCACTTCTATGCATGGAACTAACTAAGGGTTTGACTTGCGCCTATATAGATAGCATTGATGCATTAGAGCAAGTCGATTGCCAACTTCCCAGTCCTAACTTAGAAAACATCAACTAGGGAAAGTTGGAAATTCCCAAGAAATTTAAACAAGAGCCCCTAGAGCTAAAACCATTGCCCACCAATATGGAGTATACATTCCTTAAGAATGGAAAACCAGTAATCATAAACGTGAGACTTGCTTCGCAACAAAAAGAAAGTCTACTAAAGGTAATAAACAAGTGGTCAAAAGCCTTTGCCTAGTCATATCCAGAATTAACTGGAATAGATCCTAGGATGTGCTAGCACAAAATTTACAGTGACTCCTCCATGAAGCCTCAAAAATAACCACAGAGGTGATTAAACCCAAAGTTGAAGCAAGTAATAAAAGAAGAAATTGAACATGTTCTAAAGGTTGGGTTCATATACCCCATTGCTGATAGCGAATGGGTTAGCCCATTAGTAATTATGCCTAAAAAGGAAGGCAAGTGGAGGGTGTGCATAGATTTTAGGCTGCTAAATATAACAACATTCAAGGATCACTTTTCGTTGCCATTTGTTGACCAAGTCTTAGACACAATCGTAGGCCATTGCTATTATAGTTTTTTGGATCGCTATAGTGGATATAACCAAATACAAATAGCCCTTGGGGAATGTTTGCATATAAACAAATGCTATTTGGCTTGTGCAATGCCCCTGCCACATTTCAATTCTTAGTTCCAAGCATATTCCAGCAGTAGATAGGAAATGGTGTGGAAGTCTTTATGGATGACTTCTCCACTTACAGAGTAAGCTTTGATTAAGCCTTGGACCAGTTGGAGCAAGTGCTGAAAAGATGTGTAGAGACTAATCTAAGGCTCAACTAGAAAAAAGCCATTTAATGGTCCAACAAGGCATAGTACTTGGGCATAAAATTTCACATGCAAGGATAGAGGTAGACCCTGAGAAAATCAAAGTCATCCAAGGAATTGCCCATCAACCGGAAACTGTCAAGGACATTCAGTCATTCCTTGGACACATTGGCTACTATAGGAGATTCATAGAGAACTTTTCGAAGGTTGCTAAACCATTGGTAGAGTTAAAGAAAAAGGACATACCCTTCGAGTGGACCAGGGAATGGAAACTAGCCTTCCAAACTTTAAAGCAAAAGCTGGTAGAAACACCCATTCTACAAGCTCTTGACTGGTTCAAACCATTCCATGTCATGATTGATGCATCCAACTATGCCTTAGGAGCCGTACTTACACAATTAGATGATCAAAAACATCCTTATTACATCCACTATGCAAGTAGAAGTATAGCTAGTGCACAACTTAACTACACTACTATAGAAAAAGAATTAATGGTTATAGTGTTTGCACTAGAAAAATTTAGGCACTATGTATTGGGATACAAAGTATTCATAGACATAGATCATAGTGGAGTCCAGTTCCTCATGAATAAGCCAATGGTAAGCCCCCGTATTATACGATGGCTAGTAATCCTACAAGAGTTCAATCTAATGATGATCAATTGTAAAGGCACCGAGAATGTAGTTGCCGATCATTTATCTTGGTTGTGCTGGGATAGCAAAGAGGATGAGTATCCTATTTTCGATCACTTCCCTGATGAGTTCCTCTTTGCTAGTGTAGTGAATGATCAATCACCCATGGAGACAAACTGGTACAGTAGCATTCTAACCTATCTCCTTACCCAACAAACGCTGCAAGAATTAGACCTTAAGAAGAAAGAATAGTTTCTTCATAGGGCCAAGTACTTTATGAAAGTCAATGGACAACTTTACAAAGTATGTCTTGATGGCTTGGTTCGATGGTGTGTTCTCGATAGAGATCAACTGAGAGTTCTCCATGATGCTCATGAGGGCCCTTGTGGGGGTCACTATGTTGGGAGACAAACGGCTATTAAGATCCTGCTTGCAAGATATTATTGGCCTACCTTGCTTTTTGGACACCCATCAATTCATCCAATTTTGTGAGCATTGTCAATGTGATGGAGGAATGACTGCTAGAATGAAGAGTCCACAACAATGATTCAACCGTTAGGATCCTTTGACATTTGGGGAATTGATTTCATGGGGTCCATTACACCAATGTCCAATGGAAAAGCTTAAATCATAGTTGCCATAGACTACTTTACAAAATGGGTTGAAGCAGCTGCTGTTAAAGATTGCACATCATCTATAGCTACTCGATTTATTCAACAACAAGTCATCAACAGGTTTGGTGTGCCATGTACACTTATCTCAGATAATGGTACACACTTCACAGGTGCAAATTTTTGGAAGTTTATGCAATTCTTAGGGGTTGAGCACAAATTGACTACACCATACCATACCCAAGCAAATGGTCAAGTCGAGGTCACCAATAGGAAAATTACTAAGATATTGACCAGAACCATTAGCAAGTATAGGCAATACTAGAGCACTAAACTGAATGATGCTCTTTGGGCATACCACTCCACATGGAAAATCCATATAGGCTACTCTTCCTATGAGTTAGTGCATGGAAAATTTCAAATGCTTCCTATCCAAATTGAGCTCCGTACGCTAGCCACGGCATGTGACCTCAACCTTGACCTTGATCTAGCCCAAAAACAAAGGTTAACGACTCTTAACTTGCTATATGAGAACTGACTAGCTTCCCTATCATCTAATGAGTTGCACAAGGCATTTAATAAATAATGTAATGACCTAAAAATTAGGAGAGTTAAGTACCAGCTAGGAGATAAGGTTCTCTACTGGAACCCCACACATGTGTCACAATGTACCAAATTTCAAACACTGTGGGAAGGACCTTACATTATCTATGTAATGTTTCCTTTAGGGATCATGACCATATATAAACTTGAGAGCCCAGATAAGAGACTATTAGTCAATGTGCAATAAACAAAATCTTCCCATGAGTTTAGGTCATCCATAACATATGCTACCTCTATAAGTGGGTAACTTTGCTCATTATTTCAGATCTTCTCCTTCCAATTCAATCATGGGAGAGATGGCCACCCTTGCTAATCATTAAAGGCCCTCAGTTCTTTCTAAATTTTTGTTTTATACATTTTGGTTTTGCACATTTCTTTAATCTTCTTATTTTTTTTTTACATCATCGTTCATATTTTTACCATTTTTTTGTGTGATTACTTTATTTTGTTCATCACCCAATAAGTGTTCATGATGGTGGTATGAATAATATCATATTAATTGCTAATGTTTGGGTTTTACCTTTGAAGTTTGATGTTGATAATTAAGGTGTGGTTATTTTGATTAACAAGCAATGAGTTCATGTCGTTCATGCATTCATACAATCCTATGGTTTTCCTTGGCTTGGAACTATACAGTCCCTTCCTCTAATAAAACTGTTAACGAATTGATGATTGGGTATTTCTCAGACTAAGGAAAGACTCAAAAGATGAAAAGGGTGTGACTTCAAAGGGATTCTATGCATTTGTACTAGCTATTCTCTTGAGTGCTTGGATGCCTTTTCTTTAGGTTTTTCGCCATTTTGATCATTCACCAAATTATTGGAAGTTGAGTACATAAAAATAATTCTTTGGATGGTGCGGTTCTCACTCGAAAAACATAAACAAATAGTGAGAATTCAAAGCACACCCCTTAGACGCAATAATGAACTTGGGCTACATGCATTGGTTATGGCACTGTAAATACATGTTACCCATGCTTGATAGTTCCCTCTAACTACAACCCTTCTTGCTTCCTGGTTCTCCATCTTGTTCTTCTCAAAATGGTGGTGACTTTTTGTAGAGGCATTCTTGTTACTTCAAGGGGATGGGCTAGTCAAATGTGTTGATACAAGGTCACTAAATGTGGATTGTTGAGCCTAGATTTGGAATGAGTTCTACTCAGTTACATTAACCATGACACACATAAGGGACTTTACACAACCTTGTTCTTGGGTTTCCACTCCATTCTCTACTCTCCACCCTTCTTTTCCATTTCTCACCTCATTGTTGGTTTAATCATTAGTCTATATCTTTGTTGATTCATTGTTCTTCCTTGGTAATTTCTTGTGGGTAAGTTTTTAACTCTTGCCTCCAATTGACATTCCTAGAGCCTATGGACTCTTTGGTTTGTGGGTCTGTCAGGGCACTAAAGGCATGAGCCTACTTTGGGGAGGATCCACTGGCATTCCTTTTTGGGGCATTGGTTAACTTCTTTCCCTTAAAAATTTCCTGTAATCAACAGCTTTTTATTTCATCCCCATCCATGACATCCATTTTATTGGCGTTGTCATTGTTACTTTTTCTTTACTTTTCATATTCCTTATATTTTTCCACCCTTTCGCTATCAGAGGTTTGCTCTTAGTCATGGGGGCCCGAGCACAAAATTTTTCAATTTTTCCTAACCCCTACACCTGAGGTAGTCTTTAGTGTTAAAACTCTAGAATTAGTATTTGCCATAACCACAACTCAGCCAATGCACTTTACATTGAGGCAAGATATCAACTGCATTGTGAGTTATCTACCTTGCTCATTTGTGATTGTGTTGTGTGTGCAGATGGTGATAATACAACAATGGACTTGACTTGGAGGAAACACTCAAGATGGACTGGAACTGGAACATTTGCGAAAGGAGCAAGATTGATGGTGTGGCTATGGACGAACAATGGAAGGTGCAATAGTGGCATTGGCAGCAACATGTCTTATTCTTTTTCTCTCTCTCCTTCTTCTTTTCCAGTCACCAAATAAGGCTAGATGTCATTTATGTATAGTGTTAACTTTTGTGATCATGATCACTAATGCTGTCATATATTGTATTATTGATCCATTCACTGGGCACGTTGAGTTAGTCAACCTGTTCCACCATTAATGGTAATTCAGTTAATAATCCCATACCTTTCCAATATTTTGTAAGGAACTCAAGGATGATTTTTCATTCAGTCATGGGGGTATAATGAATTGTGATATTGCGTACGTGATATTGCATCCACAATATCAGATCTACCATGCGATGTCGAATACCCAATATCGCAGCCCGTCTCCTTGCCTATAAGTAAGAGGTGGCACCCTTGGTTTCAATAGAAGGTAGTCCCTTATCCAAACTCTTGCCATTTTCTCCCTCTAGAGTTAGAATAATTTTTGCATGCTCGTAGTAGGAGTCATAGAGTAAACGGATCTTTATTTGAGCATTGTGTACCTAAGAACACTTTGTGCACAATAATAAAGAAGAACTTTATGATCAACCTTGCAGCATACATAATAGATTAATTAGTGTTAATTATTATTTAATGCTTTCATAGTTAATTAATAATTTCTCTCACCCTACAACTCTCTTAGTTAAATACACTTAGTACGACTACTTCGAGCATGCGTGTAGCACTTGGTAACCCAGTAACGATTAGCGTTTGGTAATCTCAACAGCGTTGCACTGGTTCAAGATTTGTATAGCAAGTGGGAATGGATATTGATGTTAGGAGTACTTAGAACTTAGTTAATGAATAGTTAAATTAGATTAGTTACTTAGTTATTTCTCTCTCCCCTCCTTATTAGCGCAGGATATAAAACACATAAAAGCCATAAAAATCATATGCCTCAAGCTTACTTAATCATACAACCGTGACATACAAATAAGTTTGAGAAGACAACGATTAATCAATCGTATTGTTCCAGATAGGCGCATAGGCACTTAGTCCTTGGAATTCGACTAGATCGTGCATGATACGTTCATATTCATATGGTTGAGCGTAGGGGTACCTTGCCACTCATCAAATGTATACGATAAGTGGGTACAGATACTTATGTTAGGATAGTTAGCTTTAGAACCATTAGATAGTTAGAATAGTTAATTATCAATTATTAATCTTTCCACCCAACACTTAGGCTAAAAATATATATAAAAAATAAACATAGAGAAACATCCATGCCTTAACTCACACTTAGCCATGCATAAGAGTATATACAAGTGGGAGTTAGGAAGACAACAATCTTTGTCTATAAGCATACTTAGGAGCTAAGTCCATAAAATTTGACTAGATTGTTGGTGCATGCTTGTTATTTGTATGGTTGGGTGTAGGGACTACTTGTTGCTCATCATTGGCATCATTACAGGGGACCTATTTTAGCTAAGTATGATAAGTAGGAAAAGATAATAAAATTATACAAAGATGTTGTAAGGATAATCAATGATAAATCATTGAGGAAATGAGAGCAAGCAAACTATTTTTAGAAAAAGATAATATGGCTTCTTCTTGTAGGAATGATTTTCCACCCTTTACAGGAAGAACCAATCAATGAAAAGATGTCCAAAAAATGCCCTAACAACTTTGTGTTGCTTAGACCCATTTAGATCCCTACAATCTAGATTTCACTTTAATCTTGCATTAGGATGAGCAATTGCAATGGAGGAATATGGAAGGTAACATCCCAACCAATCTATTCTTGCCATGTTGATGAGTAATCTTACTAGGCTAGGCATCACTACACTTAACGCAGAGTACGAGGTCTAAAACCATACTTATCAGAAATATCACCTCATCGATGCCCAATGAAAGAAGGATTGATAGATGGAAGAACAATATGAGGCCTCTAAGGATAAGAGGATCCAAACCTAGTTATTCTTGTAGCAAAATACAGAAGTTAAGGACTTCTTTTAAGGCCAATCCCAATACACAGAATCTCCTCCTTTCTAGGATTAGAAGACCCTTATCTAATGGATGCAATCAATTGTGGACAACCTAGGTGAGGGAAAGAATGGTTTTCAAAACTAGGGGGCCTCAAAAGATAATGACTGAAGCCACTCATTCAAAAGCAAGGATAACAATAAGCATAAATATAAAGACAACCAAGATGATTGGGGTAGGGATCAATGGAGAGGAACTAGCAAGCATTGTTCTGATGCTAGTTCTCCTTCTTCCTCATCCTCATCATTATCTTCATCATCTTCCTCCTTCAACTTTGAAAAGAAAAGTAGAGGCTAAGATAGAAGAAAGAATAACCATGGTCGGGATGGAAATGAATGGTGGGATGGGAATTAATGTAGATCCCACCAAGATGATTGAGAACAGTGGCAAGGATAATAACAAAGGAAGGATCATCATCGAGAAAGAAGGCATAACATGACTCATCATAGACATCATGACCATGAAAAGGGTCACCAAGATCATTATGACTATGATGAGCCTTTGTTGGCATGTTAAACATTTAAGAGCTTGTTAGAAGCCTAACAAGGAACATGAAAGACATTTGAATCAAGATATTGGATATGAATAATATTCTCAAATTTGAACGGGAATATAACTCAGATCCACAGGACCATATGCAAGCCTTTCATGATGCTTGTGCTTTATAGAACATTGAAAATAAATGACAAAAGCTAAAAATATTTTTGAGGAAACTTATTAAGAAATATGAAAGCTGGTATTGGTTCTTAGAAATAGAATTTATTTGTTGATGGAGTATGATGCTGGAGCATTTCAATGACAAGTACCAAATCTACTCTAGAGTGTCCAACTTGTGGAAATAGATTCAAGAATGGAAACATATAAATCACGAGTCATTAATATTGGCACATTTTGGCCATTTAATGGACCAAGTTTTATGAGGTTACGACACTTATTAATAGAAGCTTTGAGAAGTTTGAGTTGCAAATTTAATATTTGAAGATTTTGAGGGAGGCAATATATGACAACACAAACTGTTTACTTTTAGTATTTGACAATGGGGCTATTGAAAAGTTCTCTTTAGTAATAATATGGGTTGCATTTATTCTCCCTAATTTTATTTCTTCAAATGATCACTTTTGCACAAAGTTAATGTGTCTCAAATGGTACTACAAAAATCACCATTGAGCTCAGCCACTACCACTGTGTCTCATTTAATGGCAATGAGGAGGCCTACTATGGGCAGATGTGGAATTCCCATCAGCTTATTATCCAACCACTTTAATGTTTGTTTTGCTAATCGTCAATATGCTTTTTCGTACCATGTTACCATTACTAATGACAATGGAAGGAGTAGAGGCACTATGTTTGTTTCTAGGAAAGAAATATTCTAAAAGATCATGGTTAATGTTAAAGAAGTGTATGATCAATTTGAGCTCAAAGATAAGCATTTTCCCTTTGATAAAAAAAAATATTATTCACCATTAGTGCTCTACCAAGAAACAACATTCAATGTGTTGTAGTGATGGAGCTTAATATAACAAGTAAAATGGAATGTTAATATTGTTGACTTTGGACTAATTAACATACTATGGGATGAACATTTTCTTAAATTCAACTATGGTAGTCCTAATTATGTAGCTCCAGAGGTGATCTCAGGAAACTTATACATAGCTAGTGAATTAATATCCCTAAATATTTGTAATACTGTTAACTTCTCATCATTATTGTAACTACCCTAAGGTCAATATAAGAGAACCTTCAAGGGTAGGATTTAAAGGAGGATTTGGAAGAAGCAAATTTGACGAATTCTTGTAAAGCATGACTTGATAAAGACATTAATTCAATTTCTTTTTAAACATTTTTTGAGTTCATTTCATTCCCATTTTATTTTAGTTACTTAGCTAATGGTTTAGATAGTATCGTGCTTGGCTTTTAATTTTGGGATTTTCCTAGGTTGCCTTTATAGCTCTATTTTTGTATAATATTAGACTTCTATTAAGGTTTTCCATGCAAGGCCTTATGTTGTAGAAAAACATCTTGAGCAATTTAATAATAATGTCTTAGCGAAATTATTTGTTTAAGTTTAGGAAATTTAGAAAATATTTGATATTTTGAGATAACTAAAATAGCTTCTTT
Source organism: Gnetum montanum (assembly GCA_015680685.1). Lineage (NCBI taxonomy): Eukaryota > Viridiplantae > Streptophyta > Gnetopsida > Gnetales > Gnetaceae > Gnetum > Gnetum montanum. The sequence goes on along the minus strand of MNCI01004069.1, from coordinate 183,988 downwards.
ATTTCTAAAGTTTATTACCTTAATATTACAAGAAGTTCTATTGTTTGTAATTATTGAACAATTTTAACTAGCCAAATAGAAGCTTGTACTTTGTCATTTATAAAGATTTTTGGTAGTTAAAAGATAGTGTCTTTTAGGAAATTGCTTTTTAAGCTCAAAGGGTTTGGACAATTCATAGTTAGACTGAATTGGAACAACTTTATTTTGAAGTGTTTTCTCGTGTCAATTTATCTTGCTTAAATATTTGAGATACCACACAAATATGTTTTCTTTTCTTTTCTCTTTCTAAGTCCATTGAATCTCACTCTATTTCTAATTTTCTTATGGAATTTTCTTTCTAGGGGAAATTAGGAGTAGATTGGTAGAATTGTTCTCAAATGTTTTTGTAAAATATTATTTGTTATAAGTAATGCACTATAGGGACTATATAGACTAAGTGACTTGACAAAATAGGAACCTTCAATAACTCCTAGTATTTAACAAAGTTAACTAAATTTCTTTAATGATAGCCAATTATAGTTTCATACACAACCCAACCATTTCAACATTTGCAACAACAAACACATACTCATGATTAGTTCATTTCATAACTATTGAGTTTATATGGAGGTATCTAGGCCTTAGTGTTGCTAGAGACTAGCTAGCACCTACACCCTATTTGAAGAACACCTTCGTTTCCTATGACCTAGGTCACAAGACTAAAGGCCCCAATGTTGGTGGTCTGAAACAGTCATCAACACTTGGATGAAGCATTGGATAGGTACTATGCTCTTTTTCATTGATGCCTAGGCCATGGATATTTCCAAAAAAATTAGCTGCACCATATCATAGATGGGCTCAAGAATGAAACAAGGAAAACTCTTAGGGTTTATACCTAAGGGAGGCTTTTTGAGCTACAGGCCCATCATATTGAAAGGTTGATAGATTAGGTGACCAAAGAAGAAGGTGAACTTAAAAACCATGAGAGTGTAGAAGAGTATAATAGGGATTCCTCAATTTGAAAAAGGAAGATTCATTTCTATGATACTGAGGAAGAGGCACCACTAGATAAAGTTCTGTAGAGGAAAACCTTACCAAAATAGAAATCGATCATTGAAATATTAACTAAGGTAAGATGTGGAACTCCTTGGATGAGAAGTTCAAAACAAATTTGCAAATTGCAGAGGAATGAAGAGACCAAGAAGGTAGTGGTCAAGAAAGAAGGAAGCAATAGGATGTAGAATAGGGATATTATAAGAACAAGGATAAAGTTGTAGTAGTAGAGGAGGTTACAAATGTAGAAATAGATGATGATGATTGTAACATTTTCCAATATGAACATCCTAAGAGATGTTATCTAGTGGCATCACATTTGTAAGAATCTAGGGATGTATGCTTTAAATCCTAGATTGGAAAAATGGCAAGCACTTTTGTGGTTACCTTATCCACAAGGCAACTATAGGAAATAGTTCCATCAATAAATGTATTATCTAAGTGAAGCACCTTCTCAACCTCAAGACCAATATCAATAGTGGCAACACCCATAGTCATGGTGGACACCACCACCACATCAGCAATATCCTTATCGGCAACCATAATCGTTATGGATACTATGTCTAGTAGTGTGTATCCCCACATGACTCCATTATCCATGCCTCCTTCCCTTACCACTAATACCCTCCAGAATTCTATAAAATACCTTCTCTAAGGGGGAATTTTTCTTTCCCTTCCATCCTCCTTAACACCCATTGATGAGCAACGAGGTACCCCTATGCCCAACCATATGAATCACAAGCATTCACGCATGATCTAGTTGAATTTCATGGATGGGAATAGCTGTGGCATCTAGATCGCTATGCCTTGCTTATAGTTTATTGTCTTCCCACTTAGACTAGTGGTAGCTTTGTCATGTATGGTTTAGTCTAGAGTGAGGTTTATGATTTATTATTTTATATTTTATTGTTCTACAATTAACAATAGGTTGAAACTCAATTTATAATTAATTCAACTAATCTAATTGCTAATTAATAATCAACTAGCCTAACATAACTATCTGATTCCACTTCCCATGCACATCCTAAACACATATAAGATTGCTGAGTTACTAAACGTTAAGTGTCGCTAGGATTTCCAAGAGTCATATGCATGCTTGAAGTGATCATACTTATGTGCTTAATTAATTAACATGCATGAAAATGTAAATATTAAATAAGTACATGAAAAGTAAATTGCATGAAAAGTAAATCTAATCTAAGTCAAAGTGCTACAATAAATAAGAATCAATCTCGATCTTATTATCATTCATGGAATATGTCCAGGTACATTGCCACTCGAATAAGACTTTATAAAACTGACTTAGATCCACTCTATGGATACTCATTGACTGTTCTTTAAGATTATAGAATAAAACTGCAAGAATTTGACTACTCTATTGACAAAACTATAAAAAAATAATGCAAAAATCATACCAAATCAGGAGCCCATGTGCTATATTTATAGGCTAGCATATATGCCTTGACGTCAGATACCTAGTGTCACATATGGACTCCGATGTTGAGGCTCCAATGTTAGATACTTGACATCAGAGCTAATGAAAAAAACATAGTTCATCATACGCCCATGACTGAATGAAAACTCATCCTCATGTGTAGAAGAGGAGGAACAAGTTTCTTACAAAATATTTGGAATGTATGGGATTATTGACTAATATGCAAACTATTTACTAACTTTGAGTGTCACATTACAAAATTTTATTCAAGTGGATGCATACAAAATGATAGAGTGACATAAAGATTGGATAGACATTGAAGATTACAAAATTTGTAGAGGTCTTCAAGAATTCGTTGAAGATGATTCTCCTTGTTATTACTAGCAGTGGTAGAGTTTTAACCTTGATTATTATGTCGATGCTTCTTTGGTTATGCAAAACATTCTTGAAGTGTGGATTGAAATCTCTTCTCATTTCCCCATGGATTTAGCAAACATGTGAAGCTTGAGCTACTATCTTGTATGTGCTATGATTTGTCTATGGACATATCCTTTGTTATTCCTCTCTTGGCTTTGTTTTCATGCTTGGAAAAAGACCTTCTTCCTTAGGTGTTTCTTTTAGCATCACTTGAAATCACCAAAGGATCAACATTAGTTTTGGTAAATTTTTTCTTAATAATCAATCCTTTTTAGATCTCTTAGTTTTCTTTTATGCACAAGGTAATTACAACATACTATGCCTAAGGCTATGAGGTAACTAAAATCATCAAGCTGTTCACATTATTTTGATCAATTACTATTAGTTACCATGATGTTCAAAAATAGGATGTTGGAAAATTTTACAGTAGGCATCTGTATCTCCCATGACTAATAAGCATAACTCCATAAGCACATAGGTTTTTGAATAATTGAAACTGAAGGTCCAATTCAGAAGAAAGCCAAGAAATATTAATGGATATTGAAATAGAAAAATAGGAAATTAATGAAAAGATGAGAAGTAGTTCCAAAATCATGCATAAATTCAGAGAAACCATCATTGATGTTCTAGAAGACATGAAGGTTAGTTCAAAGCCATGATTAACAAAATTTTTGCACATGGGTCCTCACCAAAGCAGGCTCTTACCATAATGCCCTTGCATAACCACTTCTATAGATGTCTGTGGGCACTCAAGAAGTTAAATGTAGATCATGCCTTTGTTCCAAACAACACACAACTACCGTGGTTAGGATCTTGAACTATACTACAAAAAACTAAAAGTCTCATAATCACATGCAGAAATGAGGTGAATAATGAGATGAGAAGGGATTGTAGAGATCGAGATGTAAGGTACTTGATCATGTCCTTAATAGGTTCTTGTGATAAGTGTGATTAAAATGATCAACATACCTATTCATCCAAGTTCAGACCAAGTCCATACCATGAATAGTGACCTTGCATTGATGTGTTCCATCTTGCCAACCACCATAAGTCCACAACCACCTCAAAGAACAATCATCACTTCAAAAAGTAAAAAAAAAAAGAGAAGAAGGAAGGAATGACCTTAGTTAGAGGGATGCCTTTGGGCATGGGTAACATGTCTTTCCAACCCCATAACCAGTGCTTGTAGCCCATTATTATGTCTAAGGGGTGTGCTTTGAATTTTCATAATTTTTTATTATTTTTTAATGTTTTTTTGTCTTTTTTTTTGGATGGGAACCACACCATGCAAAGACAAAGCTTCCTTTTTATTGGTCAATAGAGGAGTGATGATATGTTCCAAGAGGAGTTATGAACCACATGAAGGAAGTCAAAAAGAGAATCCAACAAGTCCCCTTGAGGTCACACCCTTTGCCATTTCCTCTTGGTCATTTCCTCTTTCTTCAAGGTATAATGATCATTGATTAATTTTAGTTTCATAAAATAAGAAGCAAATTGTTTCCATAAAAAGACCTTTTATTTAGAGAACTTGAGGGATGGATGAGGTGATCTCACTGCTTTACCTAATTACTTACTCAAGCATTTTGATAGCAGAGCATGAAAACCCAACACATAGCGTTAACTTTTGCATCATGACTTGGAAATTTTATTAATAAAAACATAAAAGTCATTCATAAAACATAAAGAGAATGACTCAAGAATAGAGAAAAATATTAAGAAATGGAAAACATATGAAGAATTAGAAAATTCTAGAACTGATATGCAAATTAGTTACTTCCATGCATCTTTGAGATAGTTTTATATTCTCATTTTCATGTCACAGGGTGTCTTCTAGTTTAGTGGCTACTGCATAGATTGGCTTTTGCTCACACACTTGCTCTTGAACTCTATGGTGGGTTGGTGTAGGAGCTATGTTAAGATTTTGAACTTTTGGCCCACAACTACATCCCTTATCATTATTGGTAATGCATGGATTCTTTTGTCTCTCCACAATGATAGGTTTATCATTTATGTTTTGTGTTGGAGTGGTGATGGTTATTGGATTTTGTGTATAATTAGGATACATCTTTTTGTAAGGAAGCTAGTTACATCAGATTGGCCTAGTGCTATTTCAAGTGATGTAGTAGATCCATGAGTGTTTTACTTCAGCTTATGACCTTTCCTTTAGAAGGGATGTTTTTGAAACTTTGGTTGAGATCTACTAGCGTTATCATTTATGTGTATGTTCATAGCACAAGTGGCATTCTCTCATTGATGTTATGATGTTGAACCTTCCTATGTTGTTGGAGGTGACATATGGTGGAGGTGAGTATGAGAATATTAAGGATATGATGTAGGGTGAGAGGTGTGAGGTGGTAATCTCGTATAAGATGTTGCGGGATAGTGATATTTGGGAGAGTGGTAGTAGTGATTTGAAGTACAGGAAGTAAAACTAGTTGGTGAAATAGTGTGTTGAACATAATATCCATATGGGTTTTGTTGGTAGGAAGGATAGGGCTAGTTTGGTGGTGGACTCCCCCACGACTATGGTTTTTGCCACTGCAGTTGATGCCGGTGTTGAGGCTAGTAATAAGTTTGCCTAAGATACTACGATTGGTTTTGGGGTTGTCTAAAATTACTATGCAGAAGAGGAAATATCTTGGGCATGTACTTCAATATAAACAATGGATTTAATGCCCCCACCCAACTCTTATGTAGATGTAACAAGATTGGGAAATTGCCCTTCGGATGGTCATATACACAGATGTTACATCCATTATCTTTGTTTGTGGTTGAGTCTATTGCATGACTTTCTTTAGCCATTTTTCCTTTGTGCTGAAAAGTGTTCCTAGTTGTCTCTTGGTTCTTTTTCCTCCATTTTTTGTGATCATTTGATTCATTTTGCGCTACTCTATGTTCTATGATTTCTTCGCAAGTTTTAACTCTCATTCATCAATTCTAACATCTTAAGCAACTTTGCTTCAAGCTCAATGAGAGAATTTTTTAATGGCAAGGTTTGTTGTAATATCATCTCATCAAGAGTTACCTCTTTTTCCTTATCATATATATGGATGCTTTTCTTTTACAAAGTTGGGTCCCAGTTATTTTCCTCTACATTCTCTTGTCTATATAGCTCTCCTTCTTCTTTCACCACATGCTTTATTAAATCTTAGATCTGATGGGTTCATAGCTCATATAATTGACCTGGAGCATACATCCCAAGGATCTCCCTTATTTCATTATGAAGCCCATCTATGATGTGGAAAAGTTGCCTTTCCTTAGAGAACCATGGCTTGGGCATCTATGTAGTAGTGAATAATATCTTTCCAAGGACACTTCCAAGGATTCATGATTTTCTTTCTTTCACTCTTGGATTTCTTTTCTTAGGTTGGACACTCTTGCATAGGTTTTGTATTTTTCATTAAAAAGTTCTAGCATTGTGGACAATTGGTGAATGGAACTTGGTCCTAACGATGTATACCAAGTTTTATCTTCATCGATTAGTGTCCTGGGAAAGAGCTTAAGCTTTTTCCATCCACTTTCAATGTTTTATAAGGTAGAGGCATCATGAAAAGCTTGTAGATGATGTTATGGATTAGAATCATAGCCTTTCACAAACTTAGGGATATTATTAATATTAAGCCTAGGTAGGTGACTTGTGATGCTTGTGAGGTATCTTAATTGCCTCTATGATTCGCATCAAGCTCTTAGTGGCCAATAAGGGTTCATCGTCATTAGACACATTGTGAGGAAAATTTCTATTTCTATTTGTATGATTACAACAATCTTAACTATGCTCATGGTGATGTCTTTGATTTTTCCCTTGGGTTTGATTTCTATTTTTGTCTTGACCCTATAGTGAAGCTCTATCTCTATACCTACATTCATCTTCATCAGAACTAGACATTGAAAAGGAAGAGGAAGATGAGGAGCTAGAAGAATCATCATGGCTTCTATAGTTCTTCCCAGGGTACCTTGATTTATCTTATTTATGTTTAGAGGATTTCTTAGGCCTTGAAGCCCTCCTTGATCTAGGATTTACTCCATATCTTCTAGGATTGTCTACCTTAGCTGGACATAGTCTTTAAGTGTAGTAAGCATCTAAATGAGCATAGAAAATCCCTGCTTGAGGTTGTTCACTCCAATTTTATTTAGTATATATCCTATCATTTCTCCTACAAGTGTTCCCATCATACAATGCATTATTGGTCCTATGTGAAGAAGACATGGTTTTTTCTAACAATGTGTGTGACTTAAAATATTAATGTTTTCTAAGAGCTAGATCATTAATACCTTTACAATGATCATGGATAGTATAACTAATCTAGATAACTAGCACCATCCTTGGTAACAATGCCAATGATGAGTGATGAGGTACCCCTACGCCCAACCATACAACTCATAAGAGTTCACGTATGATTCAGTCGAATTTCATGGATGGGACTAGTTGTGGCATTTAAATTGCTATGCCTTGATTGCAATTTGTTGTCTTTCCACTTGGACTAGTGGTAGATTTGTCATGTATGGTTTAGTCTAGAGTGAGGCATATGATTTTAATTATTTTATATTTTATTGTTCTATGATTAACAATAGGTTGAAACTCAATTTATAATCAATTCAAGTAATCTAATTGCTAATTAATGATCAACTACCCTAATATAAGTATCCGATTCCACTTCCTATGCACATCTTGAACACATATAATGTTTCTAGGTTACCAAACGTTAAGCATTGCTAAGATTACCAAGAGTCATATGCATGCTTGAAGCGATCGTACTTTGTGCTTAATTAATTAACATGCATGAAAATGTAAATATTAACTAAGTACATGAAAAGTAAATTGCATGAAAAGTAAATCTAATCTAAGTTAAAGTGTTGCAATGAATAAGAATTAATCTTAATCTTATTACCATTCATGGAATATGTCCAGGTACATTACCACTCGAATAAGACTTCGTACAACTGACTTAGATCCATTGTATGGGCACTCACTGATTATTCTCTAATATTATGGAATAAAATTGTAAGAATTTGACTACTTTATTTATAAAACTAAGAAAAAATAATGCAAATTCATACCAAATCGGGAGCCTAGGTACTATATTTATGGGCTAGTGTATACCCCTTGACATGGAATACCTGATGTTGAATCTGGACTCTAATGTTGGATACTTGATGTTTAGGCTTTGACGTTAGATTCCTGACATCGCATTTGGACTCTGATGTTAGATACTCGATGTTGAGGCTCCAACGTTAGATAACTGACATTGAAGTTGATGAAAAAAACATGTTTCATCACCATCAACTCCTACACCACAAACAACTACACCCTTGCCACATGTTTCATTCATGTAGGGTGAAATTCCCATGTATTCATAGCACGGAAATGTCACAAGGATAGTGAATTTATAGCTAAATATCCATGCAAGTGGTCCTAAATCCAAGCCTTATAAAAGGTCATTCTTTAGAACCAGCAACCGAATGAAACCCTCAAAAACACCTGTGGCTATCAACCCTATTGTTCATACCTTTGAAAATTCTATTGAGTTAACTTCAAATCAACCATCTTTCCAAATCCACACTATCATGTTGATCCATGTGGATATAGATTAGATAAAGGCTAGCCACTTTCCTAGGAAATGATTTGATATTGGAAGTCTTCTCATCTACTTTATGATTGCAGGAAATGAACTGATGAGTGGCAAGGTACCCCTACACTCAACCATACGAATACGAGCATGCACGTGCGATCTGGTCGAACTCCGCAGACTAAATGCCTTAACACCACAAGAAACGCTTGGGGTTAATCATTCGTTGTCTTCCCAGGCTTGCTTGTAAGTGTCACGGTGTATGGTTAAGCAAGTCTAAGGTATGTGATTTTTTTGGTATTTTTCAGTTTATCTTCTATGCTATCAGAAGAAAGGGTTGAGAAACTAAGCTAACTCTAACTAATGATCTAAGTCTAAATTAACTAGCGTCAGCATTCGTTCCCACTTACCGGACACACCCTGAACTATGCAACTGTGGCTTACCAAACACTAATTGTTACTGGGATCACCACACGTAACGCAAGTGCTCGAAGTGGTCGTACTGACGCACCTATTTAGCTTATGTGTGATAAGCAGCCGATTCCTTAGCCAGCCGTACACACC
>MNCI01004069.1:150200-169169 GCA_015680685.1 Gnetum montanum | reverse complement strand
AGGCACATGGGAAAAATTCTAACTCTGGAGTGATCAATCTGCCAGAGCTTCGCTACTTCTAGCCAGGATTGGGAAATTAAGGGAGTGCTACCTCTTATTTATAGATATGACGGTGCGACGCGATATCGCGTATGCAATATCGCATGGGATGCGATATCGCGTGATATCGTGGCGGCCGTGATATCGCGTACGCGATATCGCGGCACATGCAGGTCGCGTCTCATCATGAACCATGTAAGATTCTCTTGGATTTAGGTTCTAGAGTCAACTTGATTTTCATTGAAATGTACAATGCTTGGAACATGCCTCCTTTGAAAAAGAGCAAAATTAGATTAGAGGTGGATCAGTCCATCACTATCCCTTTAGGATTAGTGGAGGACATTGTGACCATTATCTATGGATGTTCCTATCCTGTTGATTTCCTAGTGATCCATGTCAAAAATTGTAAGGGGGATTTCCTTATCATTATGGAAAGGACATGGCTAAGCATAATAGATGCTAGGATGGGGATCAAAGATCTTTCATTGGAAATTTTCAAGGAAAATAAATTTGGTAAAGTTGAGAAGAAAAGAGTTCCATGCATTGCATACAATGACATAGGGTGCCATTGTGTGCAGAAACAATGGATCATCAATGACACATCACTTTAAGCATGCAATCAATGTGCTAAAACAATAGTGATTCAAAGCTGCATTTTTGTAATAGTCACAAGATAAGAAGGTACCCAATGGCTAATAAGCAATGATTAGACTGAATCAACCATATGCATGGAACTAACTAAGAGCCTTACCATCACCTATGTTGAAAGCATAGAGAAAATGGAGTAGCTCCATTGCCAAATTTCCAATGAGAAAAGGGAAATGGATTGGGGAGAGTTGGAGATCTCTAAAAAATTCAAGCAAGAGACCCTTGAACTAAAGGTCCTATTAGCAGGCATGGAATATGTTTTTCTCAATAATGGTAAGTTGGTGATCATTAATGCTAAACTTTCTTCTGAAAAAAATAGAAACTTTTGAAAGTGATAAACAAATGATCAACAATATTTTCTTGGTCATATCATGAGTTTACAGGAATAGATTCATGGATATGGTAGCACCATATCTACATGGACTCCTCCATGAAGCCAAAGAGGGAATTACAATGATGATTAAACCCCAAACTTAAGCAGGTGGTCAAGGAGGAGATTGAACAACTCCTCAAGGCTAGGTTCATCTACCTAATTGTGAATAGTAAATGGGTTAGTCCACTCATTATTGTTCTAAAGAAAAAAGAAAAATAAAGAGTCTGCATAGACTTTTGACTATTGAACATGGAAACTTACAAAGACCACTTTCCATTGTCATTTATGGACTAGGTGTAGGATAGCATATCAAAGCATTGCTACTATAGTTTCTAGGATGGTTATAATGGCTATAACCAAATCTAGATAGCACCAAAAGACTAAGCCAAAACTACATTCACAAGTTCTTTGGGACTTTTATATACAAGAAGATATCCTTTAGCCTGTGCAATGCCCTTGCTATATTCCAATGGTTGGTCCTCAATATCTTTCAATAACTAATTGGTAGTGGGATAGAAGTCTTCATGGATGACTTCTCTACCTACGGGGATACATTTAAGCAATTTTTGGATCATCTTAAGTAAATACTTCAAACGTGTGTAGAGATGGATTTAAGGCTCAATTGGAAAGAGAGCCATTTGATGGTCCCAGAAGGCATTGTCTTGGGACATAGAATTACCCAGATGGCCCCTTACTAGTCTAGTCCACTACACATCATGACTGATGCATCCAATTATGCTTTGGGGGTCATGCTTACACAATTGGATAATTAGAAACGTCCCTACTACATCTATTGTGCAAGCCAAAGCATTGTGGGTGTACAACTGAATTACACCACGACTGAAAAGTAGCTCATAATAGTGGTGTATACCTTAAAGAAATTCAAGCACTATGTGCTTCGATATTAAGTCTTTTTGCACACCAACCACAATGCTATTTGGTTCCTCATGAACAAACCAATAGTGAGACCTCGTGTCATATGGTGGCTGGTGATTCTTTAGGAGTTTGACCTTACTATGATGGAAAAAAAGAGGACTAAGAATATGGTCATTGATCACTTGTATAAGTTATAATGGGACAACAAGGAGGATGAAGGATCATTATTTGATCAAATTCTAAATGAACTTCTCTTTGCTGGAGCTTTTGAAGTTCAAAATCCTAAATATTCCTATCGATATGATCACATCCTCTTCTACCCACTCATTTAGGAGATGCCACATGTATAAGATTTCAAGAAGAAGCAATAGTTTCTTCACGAGGCTAAACACTACATGAAAATTAAGGGTAATCTTGACAAGAGTTTTGTTGATGACTTGGTACAATGGTGTGTACTTGATGGTAATCAACTTTGAGTTCTCCAAGATGCTCATGAAGGCCCTTGTGGGGCCCACTATGTTGGGAGAAGGAGAACCATTAAAATCCTCATGGTAGGATATTAGTAGCCAACGATCTTTAAGGATGCCCATAAATTCTTTTGTTCATGTGATAGATGCTAAAGAGGTGGAGGAATAACCACATGAATGGAATGAATCAAATAGTGCATTCAACCACTAGAGCTTTTTTATCATTGGAGCATTGACTTCATGGGGTCCATTAATCCCATGTCCAATAGAAAGGCATACATCATTGTCATTGTTAACTATTGCACTAAGTGGGTTGAAGCCATTGCTGTTATTAATTGTTCATCCTCTACAGTGACATAGTTTGTTCAAAAAAATTTGGTAAATAGGTTTGGTGTGCCAAAGGCATTAATTTATGATAATGGAATGCATTTTATAGGTCTTCTTTTCAAAAACTTATGCAATGCTTTGGGGTAGAACACAAACTCACAACTCTATACCATCGCCAAGCTAAAAATCAAGCATATATTACTAATAGGCAAATTACTAAAATACTAACTCATACAATTAGTAAGTATAGGAAAGACTAGAGCACCAAACTCAATGATGCCATTTGGGCTTATCAGTCAATATGGAAAACTCATATCTATTATTTCCCTTATGAGTTAGTGTACAAGAAACTTCCAACTCTTCCTATACAAGCAGAGCTTTGTACACTTTTAACAACTTCTGAACTTGACCTTGATTTAAGTCTGGTCCAAAGAGAAAGATTAATGATGTTAGATATGCTAGAATAAAATTGATTAGTAGTCCTATTCATAAATGAAGTGCACAAGGCACACAACAAACAATGTCATGACGTCAAAATAAGAAAAGTTCAATTTCAACCAGGAGATAAGGTTCTCTACTAGAATCCCATGCATGTACCCTAATGTATGAAATTTCAAATGCTATGGGAAGGACCTTATATTATTCATACAACTTTTCTATATAGGGTCATGATGATTTACCACCCTACTAGCCTGAACAAATGATTATTGGTCAATATGTAATAATTCAAACCTTTCCTAGAACCAAGGGTAACCAACAACAACAACACCTCAATTAATGGACAAGAATGTTCTATTTTTTGGATCTTCTCCTTCCAACTTAGACATGGGAGAGATGGCCATTCATGCTGAGATCTTATGATGCCTTTTGAATGTTGCAACTTTTTTGTTTTACACCATTCTATGGACATTTTCTATTTTCTTGAGTATTTAGCAACTTATTTTATATATTTTTTCATGTTTAATTTTCCTTACATGCATTTTCTTCTTTATTTCCATTTGGACTTTAGTGCTTAATATGATTGCTAATTACTAGAAGTTCAATTATCTATACCTCATGTCTAGATTAATTACTTAATAACTTTATTTCAGTTTTGAATTATGACATCGATTGATGGAACATTGATATTCTTATGTTATTAGGCAGCAAGCTGACATCATCCATCCATTTCATTAAACTCAATGAAGTTCTTTTGTGTTGGAAGCATGTAGGCATTTTTTAATTATAGGTTATAAAAAGAATCAATGACCTTGATACTTAACAAACTTAAAAAAAAATCAACTAGAATAGATAAGGGTGTGGCTTCAAGGGGACTTGTCACCTTTTGTACCTACCTACCTTCTTGAATTTTATGGGTGTTTTCATTGAGCCCTCATCATTTCTACTATTGACCACTCATAGGGAGAATGTATTTGCATGGTATGGTTCCCATGAAAAAAACATGGGAATTTAAAGCACACTCCTTGATACATAATGGACTACAAGCATTGGTTAGGGTGCTAGAAAGACATGTTACCCATGCCTAAAGACACTCATCTAACTAAGGTCTTTCCTAATTTCCTACTTCTCTTTTCTTCTCTATTTGGAATTTTGGATGATCTTTGGGAATGGTCATGAACTTTGGATGATTGAACAGTCTAAATGTGCCAATGCGAAATCACTAATGGACTTGGTTTCGACTAAGGATGGCAGAATATTAGGTCACATAACCACATGTCTTATAAGAACTTCATGTGATTGGGATGTAAGAATTCATTCCCATTTTCTCTTTCTTCCATCATTCAACTCTTGTCATCTACCACCTCACTGCTCTTATCATGCTTAATTAATGTGTATTTTTTGGTATGTCCTAATTATTTGATAATTTCTCATGTGGGTTCAATTTTTAACAGTCCATTACCATGAATCATCCTTGGTGCCTACAAACTCCTAGGTATGAGGGCATGCAAAGCCATTAATGACATGAGCATGCTATGGGGAGGACCCATTTTCATGCTCTTTGGTTTGGTTCTATTAAACTTCCTATGCCTTAGTTATTTTGCATTCACTTCCATTGGTTTACATAAGAAACATCTAGTTTTGAAACCCTTGGCATCTATAAGTTTCTTCAAATTTCCTTTTCTAAGCCAATCTCATGTCCTCTTCCATGATTTGTCATCATTCTAGGATTTTATAGCTTCCTTTGAGCCTTAATTTCATATAAAATTCTTCTTCAACACTTAGTTTTTAAATGTGAAAAATTGTTGCAAGTAGCTACATCGATGCATAGCAAAAATCCTATAAATATGCATAAACACTTAGCTATTTTTCACATTTTCATCCAAACACAAGAGGAGGTTTTACCCTTTTTAGAGCCTAGGGACCTTTTGAATGCCATAACTTTCACATTGGTTGTTTAATTAAGCTTATTTTTTGATCCCCTAGCTACCAGAGGTAAGCTTTGCATCGTGGGGGCCACAAATCTTTAGTTTATGACAAAAAAATTTTAAGAAATTTTTCTAACTCTCCAAGGTTTAACGATTAAAATAACATTAAAACTCTTATCTACACCAAGTTAAACCTCATAAACAAACTTTGGTGGTTGATAAGTAAAATAATAATAAAATAATGAACCTACCATAATCACAAATGAACATGAGTATAACTTAATCAAATGAGAAGGGTATTAAAAAGGAATTAAGGATTACACATTAATTACTAATCTTGGGTTATGTTTGTGATCATAGATGGTACCAAAAAGGGGAGCACCAACAGGAGGATCATCACAATTGAGGGAGAAGCAGCCATGAGAAAGAAAATGCCAAAATAGTCACAATAGCCCCAAGAATAGGAAGCTAAAGCAACTCATATGACAAGACCTCTTTAGGAGGATCTCGAAGTAGAATCTATTTGGTAGATTCCCATTATTGAAACTAGCCAATTGAGGTAAGATGAGATGCTAAGACCAAGATCCAATCTAGAGCTCACATTAACCAATGCCTATCTTGAAAAGATCCAAACTAAGAAAGGTTGCAGTCTAGTTTTTTAAGAACTCAAATTTGGACCTTCTTAGAACTAGGACCTAAGAAAGTCCATACATAATTATACGGGTTTTCATGTGGCTCATTCTCTTCTCTAGTGGGGAATGGTACATGAGGGAGACTAACCTATTTTGGAATAACCAATAGGGAGATGCATTGAGTAAAATCAACTACATCATCATCTCATACTCAATTGAGGCCATTGTAGAGGCCTTTTTCTTGCCTGATAGAGGGACAACTTTGGTGAAGATATCCACCTAGGCAAATCCTAAAGCTAAGAAAAGTGAATTTTCCATTCCTATGGGATGGACTGTAAAGAGTTTGGTCTACTCATCAAGGTAGAGCATGCATATTTCAAGATATCAACCTATTACTTAATCCGTTGATGAGGCTTAGCAAGATCACAACCTTCTCCACCTATGCATGCACTGCTCTAAGCGGTAAATTCCATATCGACCTTCCTTACCTCATTTATTTGGAGATAAAGAAGTAGTACAAAGAAAATGAGTGAGGAAGAAAAGCACCCCCCTTTTTGTGCCTCATTCAAAAACTCTACAAGAGGGGAGGCATAACACACTATGTAAATGATATACTTTTCAATGCTTCTACCACATCTTGGTAGGAGATGATGAAAGAAAAAGTAGTTGCAAAGCTACAAGAAGAGGAGCAACCATCACTACTACCTATCGAGGAGATCACATCATAAGCATGTGTAGCTGCATAAACGATCAGGAAACTCCATGAGGAGGTACTAACAACAATAACAAGTTTTGGCAAGTGGTTAGGAGCCATTAGTTTAAGCATCCAACATTGAGCCATCTCAATGAGGTCATTAGGAACATTAACTGGCTAGAGGAAACTACCATGTTGTTCTCAACAAAATGAACACAAGTGCCTATGAGAATGAATCCTAGCATCCAAGAAGTTACAGTGTCCATTCATGGATAAGAATTCCCTAAGATCTGTAGGAATGGCACAACATTCTCGGTGCACTTGGAAGAAGGTAAGGAGGCAACTGTCCTAGTGATGAAGCACCATGGAAAATAGATAGTGGCAAAAGTGGTGGCGGATACAATGGTTAATGCCTTAAATGCACCTTTAGTAATAGTACTAGACATTTCCATCATGGTAGATGTTCAACAATTTGTAGGAATGGGAAGTGGTTGACTAAGTGCAACCCAACATGAGTAAGTGTTGGAAAGATTGGTGGGAATTAGGCAACCACTTCTAGAAATCTTTGATCTCCCAAATGAAATTATAGTAATCTAGTGGAAGCTACTAAAGACTAAGGAAAAACTGATGATTGCCAACACCTAGTTATAGGTAGCTACCACTAAAGACCAATGATTTTTTGCTAAAGTTATGGAGTTTCAAGCTCATCTCTTCGACCCTATCATTCTCAACCTAGATATCAATCAAGATGAAGCTTTCTAGTAGCTTCAATAAAGAATCAAAGAGGTTGAGAATGCGAAGGAGACTATGGTATTTGATGCCTCCTCATTAGAAGCCTTAGCATTTCACATTGATAAGGATTTAGCTCAAGTCTGCAAAGAAAGCTTGGTCCTCATCAAGGAAATTCACCACCTATGTAATGTTGAATAACAAAAAGACTAGATGGTTGAATTCATCTAATAGTAGCAAGAGTAGCTAGCTAAGATGAACCTTGACTTGATGAGATTAACAGTAGAAAATTGAAATCTCTCCATGAAGGTAATTTGAGCACTTCACCAAAAAATGACCATTGAGGTAGCTGCATAGAGAAATCAAGCCCTAAAACTTGAATGATCCAAAAATTATTATAGGAACCAAGTTAGGATTTTCAAGGAAGTAAATAAGAAGGAGATTTAGTTGGCCAAGATGAAGATTAAGGAGACTCTCCAGGAACTCCAACAAAGGGATGATGTATGGCAACTAATCTTTGACAACTTAAATGTATATATCAAAGCTGAAATCTACCTAAAGGAGTTGTAGATCGAGGAGATGACAGAATATATGGAGCTCACCAACCTTCAGTACACAAAGTTTGCTATGTTGAATGTGGAGAGATGAACAATAGAATTGGAGAACTAGGTGGCTAATTCTTACCTCTTGTACAAGGTAGAATTTAAGCACCATAAAGGGAAAAAATAGGAGTTGGAGATAGCCAACATAGAGCTTGAAGTTCTTAGATGCCCATTCATTGATCAATGATTAGTTGCTAAGAACTTGAACAAGAGAATGAATGATGATCACAAGTTATAGAACTTTGTAAAGACATTCGGTATCAAATGAAAATAATCTGCAACATGGTTCATCAACACCAAGGAGCTATTCCCAATAATGCCATGCCTATGGTATATCCCTACACTAGCCAACATTGGCAAAGCTATGTGGACTACGTACAATCTATAAAGTAAGGAAGAAAGGATGAAAACATTGCTTGATACTTTCAAATTTTCACTAGAAGCAACAACAATAGTAGAATGGCCTCAATTACCTCCATTGACAAGAGCACCAAAGCTTGGCAAAGGACCTTTAGCACATTAGAAGCCTTCACCTCTTGACACCTTTTGAATTTCACCTCATCTTTGGTAATATGGGGGAACTTGCCATCATTTTTATAAGGGTCTCTGATGTTGTTGTCATTGACAACAATCTTGTAATTCCATACAATATGACACTTAGAGTCAATTAGTTTATAATTTCATACCTCCCTAATTTTGTAAAAAGTATGATCCTAATTTTTTTCACTCAAGGATGAGTTTCACTTAGTCATGGGATATATTGAAGTGTAGTCAATTGGTTGTGTTGATGCAGCCTTGTTCATGTAATCCAATTGATGCATGGTCACATTTGTCAGTGTAGATGTAAGTCAAGCTTATATAAATGTTCATACCCACCACATTTATGGCATGTTAGGTTAGTAGTATAGTAAAGCTCTTGTAGTTTGTAGTTTCTAGAGTTAGAATATTTTCCATTTTAGTGCCCACATCATGAATTAAGAGATTATACAGATCTTTATTCGAGCATCCTGTACTAGAACACTTTGATGTGAATGGTAATAAAGATGAGATTTTTGATATTTATTGTAGCACTTAGATTAGATTAATCTCTCTTAATTAAAACTTTTCTTTTCATAGATTTTACATTCCATGTTACAATAATTAAAGTAATTAATATAATTAGTAATGAACACATAAGTATGATCTCTTTGAACATAATGTATAATGCTTGGTAATCCTACCAGTTGCCATTTGGTAAGTCGACCAGTTGTAACTTGGTAATCTAGCAGTGTTAATACAAGTTCAGTATATGTATGGCAAGCTGGTACGGATACTTATGTTAGGATAGCTAACTTTAGAATCCTTTGATAGTTAAAATAGTTAATTATCAAGCATTAATCTTTCCACCCAACACTTAGACTAAAACTATATAAAAATATAAACATAAAGAAACATCACATGCCTTAAATCACACTTAACCATACATAAGGGCATACACAAGTGGAAGTTAGGAAGGTACCAATCATACACTTCCTTTAGTCATAGTCTTTGTCTATAGGCACACTTAGTAGCTAAGTCCATGAAATTCAACTAGATTACTTGTGCATGCTTGTTGATGAGTGGAGAGGTACCCCTACACTCAACCATAGAAATACGAGCGTTCACGCACGATCTAGTCGAACTCCGCAGACAGACTAGTTGTGGTATCTAGATAGTTATTTGTTGATCATAGTTCGTTGTCTTCCCATCTAAACTAGTATTTGCTTTGTCATGTATGGTTTAGTCTAGAGTGAGGTGTATGATGTGGTCCTAAACTAGCCTAAGAGGCAATGGGAAATAACTTTAATTAAGCTAAGAGGGAATAGGTGAAGAGAGTCTAAGCTAGCCTAAGTATGATGAGCATCCATCCTTCATCATTCGTACACATCTTGGACCTCATGTACTACCACTAGGATTACCAAGCGTATGTCCTAGGTATGCTACTGGGATACCAAGTAGTCACACTTAAATGCTCTTGATTAAGTTGTACTCATTCCACATTTACTAATAGGGATAGGAGATGAGGGTAGAGAAAGATTAATTATGAAAGTAATAAATGAAAATTAAAATTAAGTGAATTCTATAATGATGACGTAATCTCAATATTTATTGCTAGTCATGTGCATGTCCAAGTACGTCACACTTGAATACAGGCTCTATACAATTACAATCATCACACTGTAGGCATGCACTAGGAAAAGGGTTGAGAGGAAAAACTAACAAAAAGATCCTACTCTAACAATAACTTCCTATTACTCTCCCGTGCATCCCATTGTGTATTTATAGGCTCACATAGGACCCATGATATCGTGTATCCAATATTGCTTGCTAGGCTGCAATATCGCATATCTGATATCAAGGGTCCGATATCAGGGCCTAACAAATCATGGTTCATCATACCCCCATGACTGAATGCAAAGTTGTCCTCAAGTTGAGCAAAGTGAGAACAAGCCCCATTGATTACACAGTGGATAAGTATGGGATTATTAATTGACTAAGAGTTTATTCATGCCACAGTGAAGGATTGCATACAACAAAATTGGGACATGAACATAAAATTACAAAAGTACAAAACTTTGTTGGAACTCATGTAGTTATAGGTGATGTTGGTTCCTCCATGGGTTGCTTCCCCTTATCTTGTGCTCCAATTTTTTGAATTTGATGGCTCTGAAGGAGTGCCTGGAGTTTTTCCTCTTTAGTTCGTGGATCCTATGCTATCCATGTTGATGCTCCAATGTTTGATGGAGTCGACACCTCCCATGGACATGGCAGTTGTGGGAACATTTGATTTGCTTTGACATACCAGGCCATAAAAAATCGTCATTCCTCCTCATAGGCTTTGGCTTTATCCTTGTACTCCTGGTAATTTGTAAGTTATCGACCCAAGTTTTCTGTGACATATTTTTGTCCCTGGTAGCTGGTTCTGACCACCTCTAACTCAGAATTTGCCACTTCTAACTTCTACAACATCTTCTTCTGCCCTACAAATTCTATGTCATATTTTGCATAGGTGGTAGCTACCTAATTCTCTAGCTCTGTTGTTGGGCATCCTACTATTAACATGGCTAAATTGGAATGCTATAGGTTTGCCAATTCCATGTAATCCATAAGATCTTGTATTTGTAGGTCCCAGCTTTTGAGATCTGCTTGGTGGATGAATGCATAGGTGTCCAGTATGACCTGCCAATTAGCATGTTGAGCACTAAAGGTGTTAATGTGGGCCTTGGCCATATGGATATCTTTTTCAATGACTTGCTTATACATCCCCACCTAATATTTGAAGTGCTTCTTCAGTCTCTCATGTCACTTGGCCTCATTTTTCCATGTGCTTATTTTAATTTCCATCTTTTGATAGATTGCGCGTACCTCCTCCATTGAGAGGGTTCGATTCTCTTTGGCCAAGCGATTCATGTCCTAGTTGACCCTGACTAACTATTTTTGTAATCACTGAAAATTCTCTTGTTACAAGGCCTTAAGTGCTTTGGCATGTGCATATGTCTGCACTTGTGCTTTGGAAGCATCCCAATTGACCCACTCTTTCTCCTCCATCACTCTTTTATTGTTTGCTAATAATTTAGCGAGTTGCTCCATCTTGAAATATTCTAGCTAGTCTATGGGGATGAATTGAGATGGATCCCGTTGTGTAGCTTGCAGGGTGATGAGCCTTTCCTTGAGTCTTTCCAACTTTGCCTTTACATGCTTGGCCTTGATCTCTGCCATGACTAGCTTCTCTTTGGTGGAGATGAGATTTGATTGAATTGTTGTGACATCTTTCAGGATGTCAAACAAGGATGTCATCACTTGTCCTATATGTTGCAATCGATCAAGAACATCCTCATGCTGTATAGGAGTTATCGAGGGGCCAGCCAAAGTTTGAGCATCATGTGCTCCTGTGAAATCTACCATTGGCACAAAAGGGACATTTAAGGACTCTTTTATGTGGTCTGTGACCACTTCTATGGCTCCTGTTGCATCTTGGTGTTGCATGACCACAACTGTGGCACCTTCACCCATTTCCAATTGCACCTAAAAAATGTAGCATTTCCCAAGATTTTTTGTAACTAGTGTTTCTCCCCCCCTCTTGTTTGGATGGATATTTTTCCTTGTGCACAATCTATGGAAATCATGGGTCATACGACATTGTCGATGACCCAGAAGATATTGGTATCATCATGACTTCCCTAGTTGACCGTCTCAGAAATGGCCTTGAGATGGCCCATCGACGATTGATAATCTTCTGGTGGTGGTGGTAGTGAGTCTTGCTGGCCCGTGATGGGTCGTACTTCTTGTTGTTGACTGAGCCATGTTCTTGTGAGTTGGCTAGGCCCTGTAGTTTGAGTCGCAGTGGGCCCCACCATCTATTCTTGTTCTGGCTCTAGTGTCTCACCAACATTTTTTCTTGGGACTAGTGGTTTTAGCAATTCAACAAGTGAACCATTTTGGGCTCTTCTGGGGATGCCATTGGTGTACCCTAGAATTCTAACACATCGACACATCTTCCTAATGAGATAGGGGAAGGGCAATGCGAACTTCCCTGTCTTGCATTCCTCAAATTGCCTCAAAATCTTCGTGAGATACAGATGGGGGAGGTTAGCATTAATCTTGTCCATCAATATTGCACTTCCTCTGGCTACATACATTGATCTTCTGTTTAGTTCTTTCATGGGGAATATGTGATAAGTGTTGATCTTAAAATAAATCCTCTCTTCCAGAGTCAACTCTCTATATACCTTGTCTTCCTTGTTTTACATCCTTTTCAACCAAATTTTTCACACATTGTCATTGGAGTGAGTGGATAGCTGAGCAATTTTTGGCCCCGTATTTAGAAGATTCAACACTTTTGAAATGGTCTTGGCAGAAAAATCCACAAACACACCACCAATATTAACTATGGTGCCTTCTTCTTTATTGTGCCAAAATTGGTATGTCTCTCCTAAGTACCAGGTGCCACTTTCAGAAAGGATAGGCCATAATGGGGACCCTTTGAGTTGGTCCCTAACTACCTTAGGAGCAAACTCCGTGAAAGGTCCAAAATTTAGTTCCACAATCAGAGCTGGTAACGTGGACTAACACATTCTGGGGACAACATGAGACGTTGTCCTTGTTTAGGTGCTTCAGTGGCTCCTCTTTCAGCTTGTCCTAATTTCATAGTAATAGGAGGTTCTTGATGGATGCTACCTTAGAAGACACCTGGCCTCTACCTCTCCTTGGTCATTTGGACACACGTTGAGAGGGTTCTCCTTACTGTCCACATTTAGGGGCCATCTACAATCACATGAGGCCGTCCATTAGTAAGGTTTCTTACAAAGTTTGATTTATACCTTACTTCTTACCTTTCGGAGTTAGGAAATTTTATAAAAATGTTCCCTAAAAGTTTTGATATTGGGCGCAATTTGATTAGGTGGTTCCACAAATTAATTTCCCTGGTATGAGTGAAGAGATAAAGTTAATTTGGCAATGTGTTTAATAGTTTTCATGGTCTTTTACCCTTTATCATATCCTTCGAGTGATGATGAATTTTGAAAAATTATGCATGACTTAGAGTGTACCCTTTCCCATGACTAAGTTAAACACTTTGAGTTCATACGGGTTCAATCAGGATGGGAATCAAAGTGTTAATGAACAAGTTATGGATATTGGAATGAGAGGTGCACAAGTTAGCAAGTTCGTGGAGAAAAATTTGAACAACTCCCCTCTCGTGAACAGTGTAAAATGATGTTGGCATGTGCGAGGGGCCCATATATATAGGTTTTTTAGGGACAAGATATTGCATACCTAATAGTGTGGACCCAATATCACATTGGACCCGATATTGTAGCCCATTGAAAATAGGGTACTTAGTAAAATTAATAAATATCTAAATTTCCAAGGCCACAAATGAAGGAATTGAGGTTAATTGGAAAGGTGCAGGGTAGCATTGAATAGATCGAAAGGCACAAAAGGTATAATGGGATAGAATCTAAGAATGACATTCCTAAATGGGATGAGAAAAAAGGACATGAGATGGTATATAGGAACATTTGAACTTAGAAGGATGACAAAGGAAAGAATAGATTTGACAATGAAGTACTCAGAGGTTATAAAATGATGTGGTGGTGTGCAACAAGTACAAAGTACAAAAGTTACACAAGTGGGTCCTCCCCAAAGTAGGTTCCTACCTATAATGCCCTTACGTAACGATACCTTAAAATGTCCATAGGTACTAGAAGGGTTAAATGTAATCCACACTAGTTCCACAAAACACACACATGTAGATACCACCGTGATGAGGTATGGATTCAATGCTACACAAGACACAAGTCAAAAATACATGAATAGCAAGATGAGGTGAATTGTAGAAGGGATTGCAGAGATTGGGACATGAAGTAATTGACCTAGGGCATAATGAATCTTAAGTGTAGGACATGATTAATGTGTCATTCGCCCATCATTCCAAAATCAAGACCAAGTCAATTCCTCTGATTAGTGATATCACATTGTTTCATCCCATGATGGACAACTATAAGAGTACCATGACCACAAGGCATACGATCACTTGGTGTTTTGTTCAAGGGAGGAGTGATTTGGAATTGCTTTACGGCACTTTGAGCTTGATCTTTTCTTTTTCTTTTTGTGTGGCCACTTTGGCACACTCTTCTTGCTCTCTCTCTCTCTCTCTCTCTCTTATATTTTTTTTGAATGCTTAATCTAGAGAAGCCACCTACCTTTAGGCATGGGTGCATGTCTTTCCAGTGGAACCCCCTAGAATAACATTGGTTTTCTTAAGTGAGTGCCTTTATTACTCTTACTCCCATTTTTTGTTAGATCTATAAGGATCTTAGTACAACTATGCTGCATGGTAACTCCTATAGATGTCACCAAAGAGAATCCACAAGTCCCCTTAATGTCACACCCTAGTCATTCCCTCTTATTCCATCATTTTTCACTCTGGGCATAATGAGCATAAAATTACTTTAAGTTTTAATGATGTCAAGAATATCATCATACCTAGAGTAGAACCTCTTATTAATAGAATGTATGGGTGGATGTGATGGAGTTGTTGTCCAAGTAATTAGTCACCTAAGACTTAAGAGCATAGAATAACACCTCAACCAATGAGTCACATGAGTTTTTTATTCATAGATGAGATTACCCATAAAAAGATAAAAAAATAAATAAAAAAATGAAAGAACCAATAAAAAGATAAAACAAAAAAATTGAAAGATGAAAAACTAGAAAAAAAATTGTAAAATTAAAGAAAAGGAAAAACATTTATTAATTTTGTTTGTTAGAATGGGGGATATCCCCCATAAATAAACTTTTGATCATAGCGAGAATTAATAAATGGAAGGGTTGGATCCATGCATTTTGGAAATTTTGGGACTTGGTCATATCCAAACCACTAGGTGTCTTTTGATATGGTGGTTGGAATGTACTCAAATTGGGGTGCACACACTGTATTAAAGTTGAGATAGTGGGGCAAGCTAGGAGATGAGTTTAATTGATACGAAGTTGACCCACTATGGCACCCTTGACTATAAGATGGTATGCAAGGATCGATATGTCTCCCTACGTGGCTATATTCATTAGGTCGCATAGTCTTTGGAGTGTTGATTAGTGGCCTAGATAAAGTAACAAGAGGCGTTGAGTTCGAGGAGAAGGATACACCACAGTGTTAAACTTGTGTTGTATTGGAGGATGCAGTGGTCTCAAAACTGTGCTACCTCTTTTTACGGCCATGTCTAAAGAAGGGACACCTTCGATGTTGTGGAGGGTTCCCACTATTGTTGATAGTAGCAGCACAAGTAACATTCGTGAGTTGATGTTGTGGTGCAAACCCTTTGAGTACAATTGGTGGCGATGTAGAAAGAGGTGAAGGAGAAGAATATTGAGGGTGAGGAGAAGTGTAAGGAACATGAGGTGGTGTTCGTGTTGGATAGGATATGGATTGATAGTACTTAGAAGAATGATAACAATATGGTAAGATAGATGATGTTGACCTGATTTGGGAAACAAGATGCTGAACTTGATAAGCGCTTAGGTTCGGATGATATGAAGGGTGTGACCAGTTTGAGGATGGTCTCCCCAACAACTTGGATTTTTGCCACTGTGATTAAACACAGTATTTTTGTATGAACTCTGGATGTAGATATGAAGCATTTTTGCACATAAAAACATTGCATATTTAAGCAAATGATGACCTTTATTAATAAGGTACTTTAAGATAATGTCATTAGCATATAATTCAAATCATGTCTCATACTCTTTGTGTATATGGATCATAGTGTAATATTAAAAGGTATCAATAAGGTACTCTAAAATAGAGTTAGTTATTTGTTAATATTCTTTTTGATCCATGTTGTAATAGGTCTACATTAAAGGTTTGCACTTAGCACGTACTTATTTGTGATTGTTAAAGATGAATTAACAAAGGAAATATAAGATAAAATCCCTTGGTGTGTGTTTTTTGTAGATTATGTTATTTGAAGGATATAGCTCCAAAAAATATTGCTTCTAAAATGGATAAGTATAGACATGCTTTAGAATCAAAAGGCTTAAAAATTCATACAAGTAAGACTAAATATATGACATGCAATTTCAATAACACCATAAATAGTGGTAAAATAGTAGTGACAATTTAAGTTGAAATTGCAAAGACAATTAAATAAGATTTGAAGAAATGGAAAATAAAAAAAGATCTAGCTCTTCATATAGGTGAATGACAAAAAAAAAAAAAAAAAGATCATGTAGTCGACTCCATGTTGTTGGGTCAAGGCTAGTGTGCAATACTTATAATTCTATCTTATGAGTTTAGTCATGTTGAGTTAAAATATTTTGAGATTATAAAAAATTCATTATTTCATAAATTCTCAAGGATAAGTTTCGAGTTAGTAATCGAGAAATAATGAAGCTTTGTTACATGCACCATGTCAATATGCTTACATTAATGTACTAGCATCAATTTTCTTATATCAATGTACTAGCATCAATGTGTAAGCATCTACACATCATTGAATTTGGTGATCCACTACCCATAAATACCTAACACATAGATTCAGAAAGTAAGTTGGTTTTCCAAGTCTTACCCAAACTCTTACATTTAATTTCATAGTTTCTAGTGAGTCAACAATTTGACAAAGTCTAAATTAGATGTAGTCTTTCATTGAAATTATTTACTTTCACATTGCAAAAAATTGATATTTATATTTTTTGAATTTTTATATACTTAATTTTATAATTCATATATAATATAATGATGCAAATAAATAAAGATCTAGCTTTTCATAGAAGCAAATGGTGAAAAAGAACTCATGTGGCGGATCCCATTTTGTTAGGACAAGGCTAGGATGATCATGATGATGTATAATGTAATAATAAAGAGACCATCATTTGAAATGATGGTAAGGTATTTGTTTCTCAAATTGTAAGACCTAAGTTTAATCCTAAGTGTATCCACTTGAAAGAGATTAAGCATTTACTCATTCATTAAACTTCATAAGATCCTACCTTGGGAAGATAAGCATTAAAGCTTTGGGTGATGATTTTTATTGGTGGACTATCATTTGGAGTAATAGTAAAGTGCTTATTTTTCATGTCAAAAGACTTGGATTTTAGCTTTAATGCCACTATTTGAAAAGGTCAGACTTTTGTTCATTCACTAACTAGGGCCCTACCTTAGTAGGATAAGCATTTAGACTTTGGGTGATGATCCTTTATATGTAATCTAATAATTAGTTCATAAATTTTATTTTAAAAATTATTATTTAGTATTGAGAATTAAGTACATTGAGATCTTTAGTACTAAAACACTTAGCTTGATATGCCAAGTAATTATAGTATATTTAAAGAGTGCTAATGATAGCTAGCTCAAATGGTTAACTCATTATCTTGTCCTTGTATATTCCAAGATCATGATAGAAGATTGAGAAAATGACTACTCAATGCACTTAGGTTTTCATTTTAGTTCATATTTTATAGTTAAAATAATCAAATTTCATTATATTTACTCCATTTGATTTTTCTCTAGTAAATTAAATCTCTCTAATAGTGGTAAGGGTCTTAGCATGGTAACCCCAGGTCATAGGTTCAATCCTAATAGGTAGCACTGACTTATAAATTAACACAAATTCTATAAAAAGAATTCTAAAATTGGTTTGATAGATCCAATGAATCTTAGTAAACATAAGTAAAAACTTTTAATTTTAGTTTTAGAATTCCCCATAGATGAATTCTAAATTACCTTCAATTTCATCAACTAATGCCTAAATTTCAACTTCTTCTATTGATGTGGATATTGTTGTTAATTTTGAGAATGCAAGTTTACAAGATGGTGAGTAAAAATTTTAGACATCTTCTTCTACTAATGAGAATGCAGCTAAAACACTTAATTTTTTTCTTTGTGGTGACGTATACAATTTACTAGTAGTTAATCTTACATCATAATTTGTATTCACATTTTGAATTATCTTACTTATAATCAGAGTTTTTCGTTGTAGGTAAATGATGTGATGCAAAAACATGGCATTCAAGTCATTCATGCCAAGTATCATTATTTTTTTTCTTGTTGCACTAGGTAGTGCTTCAATGGTGTAGTGTGCCCTAAATATAGGATCATTTATACATAAGTATGTAGTATTGATTATTCATTAGTGGACTTTATATTTTAATGTCAAATATGAAAAAAATTCTAAATTTCCATGTTTTTGTTAAGTTATTTGATATTTTTTCAATTTTTCAAAACGTTGAGCAAAATATTATTTGTATTCTTGATCCCATTAAGTATATAGAATCTATTTTCACACCATTTTGTTCTTGTAGATGTGTTTTTCCTACTTGTAATCTTATTAACAATGAAAGGGAATTAGTATTATATCTTGACAAGAATACTTATATTCAACTAATCACATATTATAATCTTACTAAATATTGTAACTTTTATCATTGTGAAGAACATTTGTTTAATGCTTATCCTTTTGTGCTCGAGAAAAAAGCAAATGAGGAAAAGAAAAAATGTGTTGATGTCAAGGAAAAGAAAAAGTGATTTGAAGTCAAGGATAGTAGAAAATAGTTTGAAGCTAAAAAGATGAAAAATCTAGATAATGTCAATGATAAGAATGATCAAATGATAATAAAGAAACTAAAGAAGACACAAGCTTTAAGTGAATACTTTTACTTTTACTTTTATGATACAAAGTATTAATCAATTTAGATAGTTAGCA
>MNCI01004069.1:89889-147964 GCA_015680685.1 Gnetum montanum | reverse complement strand
TATATTCTATTAGTAAAATTTTATTAGACTTTGTAGGAGTAGGCATTAAAAGTGGGCTACTATGCTTTAGGAGTTATAAGAACCACACAATCAGTATAAAAAATTTGAACAATGTATAGTCCACTTTCTAAATTTTGAAAGCATGGTTAGATTATATAAAAGAGGGTGATGCACTTTAATGCAGAGATCTTTGTTTTTCACATAACACTTTAAAGTGACATTTTGTGTAACAATAGTCCTACACCCTAAAGAACTGCCTTAGATCTAGTGGATTTGGGGTGGAAGACCTAGGGAATACACCTCTAAACAATCATAGAAACCCTTTTAATACTTAGAAAGGAGCATGTGGCACAAAAGCTTCATAACAAGAGAGAGTACACCTCTAGGAGAACCTATAAACTCTGAACAAGGACTTAGCAAACAAGTACACATGCAACCTTGTAGACATCATTGGTGGAAGGGGAGATGATGTATCTACAAAGAATGATTCATCCACAGACCCCTCACAATCTGGTATGAGGTTTATTAGGACACGACACTAGAACTATCTAATCCTAGCTACCTACATATCTGCAACCATTGTAGAATTTGGATCATGTAGTTCTCCTAGTGAGGGTGAGTATGAAGATGGCTAAGAAGGAGAATAACAAGAGAGAGTCTTGTTTCTTGCTTGGTACCTCCAAGCTAGGATGAATTTTCTAAGACTTGAGTGCCAATCAACGACACGTAAAAGGGTTTCATGGCCCTCAAACCATGGGAAGGAACCAAGAAGACCTCTATCCTAAGAGCTCTCTCACAATCCTCGCTTGCACAAAAGAAGTGACATCGTTAGAGTAGAGCCTAGGATAAGCTTTGAGAGTACACTTCCTATGTAGTTTGAAGCTCTATCAAGTCCAAGGAGTCACTCAACTCAACTAATTCTAGACTTGAAGGAAGGTAACAACCCCAACACTTGATATATCCTTCCATCCAAAGCCTAGCATGAAACACAAAAGGGTACTTAGAGGAATCCAAAAACGTTTCCTACTCTATGACATAAGGGATAAGTCCAACCCAAAGGACCAATGTCTCTAAGGAATCTCCTAGATCTACCCCTTATTTAGGTCTAGAGACTTATCTTCCTACATAGACCCATACCTATGCAAGAAGACATGCCCTTCTTACATAAGTCCAGCTGAGTTCCATCATGAATGGTTTCTTGGAACCCATTGATTCTTAGATTTTCTATCATTGATTTTAAATGCTCATTAGGACTATTTTTAGCCTTGGTCACAGACTTGAAAAACTATATTTAAAAGAGTGAACATGCTACAAAAGAGGCATGCCTCAGTAAGTAACTCAAGCTTACCAGAAACCCAGGTTCTACTTTTGGCATCAAGACCCATGGGGTCTAACTAGTCCATCCATCTATGTTGTATATCACCATGTCTATACCATTAACATGCTTTTTTTTACCCATCAACATCCATCTATGTTGGTATGAAGGAAGTTGAACATGATCTCTCTTCAGAATAAGGATTAGAGGCAGATCTCTTGAATTTAAGCTTCTCATCGGTAGACGTACCAGCACTACAATCCATGTTTTCATCATTGAACACTATATCACATATTCACTCCAAGAGAGAAGATCCAAAATTTTGTTTGGAAGGCTTCTCCAGGATGCTATCATAACATCCTAACCCAGTCTATCATTGACACCCTTTGAGCATGTCTAACATCGAGAACACTTGCTTGAGTGCTTAAACAAGTGGAGGATGGGTTGGGAAGCCAACCTGAAGATAATCCCCATAAACATGTTTCATGCTAACTACTTCAACATCGTCCATTACAACTGTTGTGCCCCATTTATGGAAAAGGATGATCTACATTCACCTTTTATAGCATGTCCATATCTCTCCAAGAGGTGGAACAAGCAACGCTTTATAGGCATTTAGTCTAGGGAAGTATGTTGATTCACCTCTAAGGAAAACAACTATCATATGTTTCTAGGAAAAATCTAGGTTCCTAGAATTTGAAATTCTTGCCATACCAAGAACAACCACAACTCATGATCAACACATCTTATTGAAGTTTTCAACAGGAAGGGAAGATCCTCATTGAGAGGTTCCTCCCGTAAGTAAGTATAATAACTCAACTACTTTATATCCCTTGTACATGCCAAAGTAGATCACATAGCCAACACAACCATATTGTTCAATCGCTACCTGTTGAGAAATGACATAGATTCCTAGGTATTACCCACATTCTATTCTAGTTCAAGGATTGACTCAAAAAGCTAAAGAGTTCATTCCCAAACTTTCATAGAGAGAAGTTCCATTTCATCATAGGATGTCTAGGTTTTCATTTCATAATACCCAGTCCATCCCATTTACAACAATTGTGGTGGACAAGGCTACAGTACTGCCTATTACCATCATACACAAACCAACGATCTCATGAGTCATCGAGAATAGTTTACCCATAGGAGGACTAGGTCCTTGAGACAATTTGAAAATACAAAAAATGGGTATTACCAACATCAACTACCAACTTAGAATAATCCATGATTCAACCTTGAAGGATTTACAATAAGGAAGGTCTACCAGAGGATCCCAAACCAAAAAGTCCCTTTGGAGACCCAAATTTGGGAGAGAGCACATGAGATCACAACTTACTTACAAGAAAAGATGTATATGCATCAAACCTGTGTCAACCACATGGTCTCACAATGGAGATTCCTTGAATTTAAATGTGATAACAATATCCTATCTTTGAAAACTAGTTCCAAAATTGTAGGCACTTGGGACCACTACTTGAAATAAGTTCCAAACATTAATTACTTTTGAATCCCATGTATAAGAACAACTGTCTTAATACAACCTACATTGTTCTATCAACAACTAAAGAAAGTGTCCATCAGAAT
This sequence comes from Gnetum montanum, assembly GCA_015680685.1. NCBI lineage: Eukaryota > Viridiplantae > Streptophyta > Gnetopsida > Gnetales > Gnetaceae > Gnetum > Gnetum montanum. The sequence goes on along the minus strand of MNCI01004069.1, from coordinate 145,062 downwards.
GGAAATAGGCCATGCCATATGGCTAGAGAATCACTATGAAATAGAGTGCATGGTCATGTTATTCCATCATAGAGGTTGGAACACTAAAATAAACAAGGATACACTACACAGATGGGGTGATACACCATAGCCCATAAAAGTGTTAGGAGATCCAAGTCATGAGAGCTCAAGCTTGAGTATTTTTTAGAACATAGAGATCCATAATGTAGGGCCACTAAGAGAAATCAATGATTTGAGTAATTATAACATCATTTTTTCAAGGATGGACCACCATTCGAATGCTTGCAGAATTGCCCCAAAGATCATAACTAATAATGGGAGAAGGAGCCTAGGTATTGATACCCAGAACTCATCACTACACTATGATCAATCATGACAACATCACATTTGACTTGAATAATTAGTTTGCCATTGCAATTACATGGTCACCATGAACCACCTACTATCAAGAACAAGTTCATTGAATAAATTGTTTGAATTTAGGCTACACTCCACTATCAACCACATGTGAATAGGATTTTTGCCAATCAAGAAACCTGAAAGGTAGAGTTCCATAACTTATCCTATTTTGAGAATGACCACTAAAGGACATACCATCATGGCATGCCAAGATCACCTAGAAAACAAAGCATCTGTTTGAGAGCACCATAGACAAGGACATGCCATGGCCTCCTTATTAAAATACTATTTATGAAATAAGATTTGCCATAGAGCTTTTAGAAGATCTAATATCAAGGAACAAGGATCACTTTCAAGACATTGAGAGAAGGTGCTATAAGGATAAGCATAAGGAAATACTATACATTAAGGCTCACCCTGTCACAGAGTGTGGCACAAGCTTACAATAAGAAAACAAATGATCCACATAGGAAAACAACATCTAACACTTCTACATGCATGATTTGTCAAGGTTGAAGACATCATGACATTACAATATTACATACATGAAGGTATGAATGCATTTGGTAAGCATAATATATGACATTTTGGAATGATATGAAGGCCTAGAAGGCTATAGGACAAACTACCTAAGCCCATCCTAAGCTGAAAGGTTTAGGCCACTAGGAGTAATACCAAAGCTGCATCATGCTATTTTGAGAAAAATGTGTATCTTTCTTTGCACATACACAGATAATTGAAGCACTTAATCCACTTTAAGACTACCATAAAAAATAAATGAATTGGGACATGAATGCAACGATCAAATAACATGCCACAATGGGACCTTAAGGCATTGGCCACTTTTGGGCCATTAGTGTTTGACATGGTCAAAGATACTACTTTATGCCATCTACTAATCTAATATCTGTAGGGATCTAGAATGAACCACCATCTTATGTTAATGTCCATCTAGCATTAAGAGGCAAATAAATCATGATGTAACAGCTACTCAATAACAACAAGTGTACTGATAAATCCACAACCCAATGTCAAGATTCTGAGACCATGTAACCAATTCATTAAGGTATTGAGAGCACATATCTTCCCCATAGACATAGTGCTCACAGAATCAACTGAGGTCTCCACTATTTGCACCTTTATACCTATGCTGCTTGCAAGGTTGAGACAATAGCTAGGGAATAGAAGAGTTAGTAGGAACATGATCAACACATTAGCCTCATACATAACCATCAAGCATGATCACAACGTTATAGAAATAATAGTCTCATAATACAATAGAGAGCAAGATCTAAATATCATGGATTGAGATTAATCATGAAAAACTTGATAAATCAATTAGCTACACTCACATAAAAGAATTTGCTATGAGGCACACCAAGAGGAAGAATTGGAACACTCTCAAAATTCTAGAGATCCACATACAACAAATGTTCCTAGCCACTAACATTGTTTCCACTAGGATCAAAGTCTCATTTAAGCCACAAGAGGTACACATACTTGAAAATCATCATCTCATCCCAAAACATAAGGAGGGAGACTAAGATCTAGCCAACAATAGGTTTCAACAAGAACTAATAATAGGATGACTTACTCCAAAAGGTCTTCAAATCAAAATGCTTGAAAGAAGTGATGCCATGAAATCCTAGGGCAACACAACTAGCTCAAATGAGAAAATGCAACACCTAAAAGATCCGTAACAAGGGAAACCATACCCAGAGCATAAGAGGTTATCAAAATAAGGACCACAACAATTTGGTCTCTAGATGATACACATGGCTTCAAAATGCATCCTTAACAAATCCCAAAAACAAGTCATTACCCAACATAGAGCACAAAGCCTTGCATTAATGAAAGATAGGCACAACGAGAGGGACACACATGAAGAACTCAAAAATTGCAATGAAAGAAAGACATTCCTACACAACTAGACAAACATAGAACCACAAACACAAGCATAAGTAATTCTATAAGTGATGTTCTTAATCCAACCAGAAGAAGACTCGCCAGAAGTAGATGTTTGAAGGCCCTCCATCTTGAGGTACTTGGAAACTAACATGTCCCAGTTTGTAATTCCCACACTCACTGTATCTAAGGTAAGTGGGGGTGTAAGGATACCACATCCTGCACAATCCAATCAATGCCATATCGAAATATGTCATCTGGGTGGAGATTGAAGTGGAGATTAGGGCCAATCCATCCCAAATGAATCACTGAAGACTAGAGATGAAAGCTCCTCCAACAAAAATTTATAAGTTGCCAGTAGAAATCTCATTATCCATATCAAAGTAAAACCACAACTAGTCCCACCATAAGTAAATTAGTGGAGGACAACATCACAACACAATCACATACATCCTTTAGCAAGAACAACATACAAGGGTTGGTAACACTGTAGCATTGGCTCCATAATGAAAATATTATAAGAGTCTTACCATAAGGTGACTCCTTGAAGGATACATGAGGATATGATCCTATATCACCAAGATATATGATTGGAAAGATGGGTAAGAAAGCTTGAAGGCATAACAACACAAGAGAATATCACGCTTGTTACAACATGATACAAAAAATTCTTCGATATCATATGTAACAATGTTTCCTTGATGTTTTCTAACACCCTAAGGAATTCCCTTAGATCTAGTGGATCTAGGGTGGTAGAGCTAGGGAATATGCTTCTAGATAAGCATAGCAATCCTTCTGATACTTAGAAGGGAGCATGTGGCACAATAGCTTTGTAACAAGAAAGAGTACACCTCTAGGAGAACCTCTAAACTCCAAACAAGGAATTAGCGAAAAAGTACACATGCAACCCTATAGACATCATTGGTGGAAGGGGAGATGATGTATTTACAAGGGATGCCTCACCCCTAGACCCCTCACAATCTAGTACAAGGTTTAATAGGGCATTACATTAGAACTTTCTAATCCTAGCTACTTACATTTCTACGACCACCACAAGATCAATCCCATATAGTTTTCCAAGTGAGGATAAGTATGAAGAGTACTAAGAAGGGGAGTAATAGGAGGAAGTCTTGCTACTTGCTTGGTATTGCCAAAAGGGATGGATTTTCTAATACTTAAGTCTCACTCAAGGACATGTCAAAGTGCTCCATGACCCTTGAACCATGGGGAGGAAACAAGGAAGCCTCTACCCTAAGACCTCTCTCACATTTTGAGCCTATTTATCTAAATCAATAGAGATGCCGTATTGAACCCAAAGTCTATAGATTTTCCTCTCCCACAGCTGGATTTATCTTGGCTAAAAAAAGTCTCCAAAACTTTTTCAGGATGGAATTGGCCATGGGGGGTGAAGATTAGGACTTAACATGGTGGATAGTTGTTGGTCTTTGGTTTCTAATTTTCTCGTGTTACTTTTTTTCATAACTGATGGGATGCGATATCGCATGTGCCGTGATATCGCGTCAGTCGTGATATCACATCCCCCGCGATATCACGTACGCGATATCGCGTCATCCCCTGTGATATTGCATAAGCGATATCGCAGTGCGCCACCAAGTCTATAAATAAGAGGTGGCTCTCCCTTGTTTCTCCATCTAGATCTAGACCCTTAGCAAACCTTTGGCAATTTTACCTCTCTAGAGATAGAATAATTTCCATGTGCCCACAGTAGGAGCTCCAAAGTGAACGGATCTTTATTCGAGCAATTATTCTACCTGAATAGAAATTTGTGTATGGAAATAAAGACGCACTGTTGGATAAACCTTGTAGTGCATGGACTAAGCTAATTAGGATTTAAATTAATGTTATTTATTGTTTATCATTTAAATGCTTTATTAGTTAATTAAATCTTTCTCAACCCTTCTCCCATAGTTAAGTGCATTCAGTACAACCACTTCGAGCATGTGCGTTACGCTTGGTAATCCTAGTAACGACTAGCATTTGGTAATCCCAGAAGGTTACATTGGTTCAGGGTGTGAACGGTAAGTGGGAACGGATGCTGATGCTAGGTTAATTAAGGCTTAGTTAGTTAATTAGTCTCTTCACCCTTTACTTCATTAGCATAGGAGATAAAACATAAAAGATATAAAAATCACATACCTCAGACTTACTTAACCATACAACCGTGACAAATACAAGTAAGTCTGGGAAGACAACAAATGATTAACCTTGAGTGTTCCATAAGGCATGTAGGCACTTAGTCTACGGAGTTCGACCGGATAGCACATGCAACGCTCGTATTCGTATGGTTGAGTGTAGGGTTACCTCGCCACTCATCAACAACCATGTACATGATTGAATCTTGAGTTATCATTCCTAATGGTCTAATGTAGAGAAATTAATAAAGAATGTTTCATTCTAGTCTTTTTTAATGAAAGATTTGAAAAAAGGAAGTTTTTGTGAAAATGATCCCACAAGCTACTTTGGTCTAGCAAGTTCTTGCCCAACTGATGCATTTTAAATGCATTCAAGGCTTTAAGAGATATCACTTGAAGTTTAATGCTTATCCTAGTAAATGAAGTGTTGAGAGGGTTGGTATATGTGGTGAAGGGGGTTGTATAACTTCAAAAGAATTTGATTGTAAGTGTAGTTCAATACATATAGAAAATATGATGTATTAGAAGTATGATATGGAAGAATATAACCATGTTAAATTAGCAAACCTTGAGGATTCTAATAGCCCATCACAAGCTACATGATCGAAGTAAGTAATGCCTCACTAACTAAGGTGGTAGATGAGTAAAAACCTAACTTGTCTTTGAGTGGCTATACCTAGGCTTGAACCTAGGCTTTATGAGCTTTGAAACAAGCAACTTACCATCATTCTAAATAATGGCTTAATCTCCATTATCCTTAAGAATAACTTTAACTTCTATCATATTTATAAAATAACATAATCAATCTTTTTCTAGTCCTTGTGTTACCACATCATATAGCTTTAGTTCCATTATAGAAAGTCATTTACTCTCGAGGGCTTTGTTGTCACACAGAGAAATAAGGGTATTTTTATTAGTCAAAGAGATATGTATTTTTATGCTCTTTTTTAAAGGCAAATAAGAAGCCATTAGCTGAAAAGTAAGACTTTTAATTTAGAAACTTCAAGTCATAAGTTTGATTTCAGTGGATGGCATTAAGTTATAAACTTATACGAAGATAATCATGTTCCAATCACCCTAATAATTATTAGTTTTAATTTGAGTCACCCCTTTCCTCTTTATTAATGGTTTTCAAACTTCCTTTCTCATAAAATTTACCCTCGACAAAAGAAAATTTGTTATAAAGAAAAGGTTTTTACATTTAAATAAAGAAGATATGATTAATTATTATACAAGAACTCTTATATCTTATCACAAGCTTTTTTATCATCTTTTGATACCCTTCATATCCTTATGCAACCAACCTTTCATTGTTTTCATTTTTATTAAAAAATGTATACACTTCTTAAATATACTCCGTATTTTCAAGTCAACCAAAATAAAATATGAATGTCTTTCCATTTTTTAAAACTATACATATTACTACAATGGTAGGAAAGGGACGGGCCTGTACAATAGTGTAAAAGGGTTACATAGTGAGAATGATGGTGATGTTCATTAATGCAAACATCATAACTTTCCTGAACGTGGCAGCTTAGAGGGTCACAATGTTTTCTTTTTCAATTTCTTTTTCAAGCAAATGTTTGGTACACTTCAACGCATTTTGAATTTCTCTCCTGCTAAACATTTTAACTCGCACATAGCTACATGATGTATCAAGCACTTTGAGTATGAAATTACTATGCATATTCTGGGATTGAGTTTCTATTTCGCAGCGTATGGAGATTCCCTCATTCTGTATCTTCACCCGGACATTCTCTGATAATTCTACAGCCTTGAATGCTGCATCTTCTTTTCGTGGACAGAGTGCCACGCTGATGATCTTATGTATCACCTATCTCTTATCCTGGTGATCGACAGTAATTAATGTCATTGTTAAAGTTTCACTATCATTGAGTTATTTAATATTTGCTTTAATTAATAGTTCTCTGAACAAATTAATTTCTATACATCCAAATAATCTATCAGTTTACAGAAAATACATTAAGTTTAAGTATATTCAATTTTAATATAATTTACAATTTTCTTAATACTGCTTTAGAATCAACATTGGTAGAATAATTCATTGATGTGATGTTTAGCATTTTCATGTTTCATAATATTTTAAAAATGCATGTTGTTCATCTTTTTCTATCAGTAGGCATAATCATCTTAGTCTTCATATTACACATTATCTTACCTTTGAAGATGATGTTATATTACTTTTACTCATGTACACAAAGATACAGAAATGCCTAAATTCAAATACTCTACTTCATCTTCCTTCATCATGGAAGTTAAGTCTAATATTTTCCAATAAAATTTAGTTTTATTTTGCTATCTTTTCAAAACATTCTCTTTTATAATTTTTCAACAATGTCTTGAATTCATTATTGCATTAAAACTTTTAAAATTTTTCTTTTGTAGTGATAGTTTTATTTTATGATAACATCCTCACTATTGACATTTTTGGGTCATCCCTAGTGACATTTTTGGGTCATCCCTCCTGAAATCTTATTGCTTATTGTTATTTTCATTATTGAAATAAAATTTTAAGAAAAGTAAAAAATAATATTACCTCAGCTTTTAACCATAATGCAAGACTTATTTTAAACTTAAATGAACTTAACCTTTGAATTTTTTGGTTTTCCCTTTCGAATCCATTAAAAATAAAGTTAAATATAGAATGTTTGTTGCAGGTAACGGTGAGGCCATTTTGAATTTCTCACTCTACCTCAATTCAATTCTCATAAGTGGATTTGAAAACAACAACATACAGAGACATCTGTCTTGTATCAATCACTCGTAGGAAATTAGTCTCCATTCCATTTCCTGATCGAAGACCCCTTTTTCTTCCGAAATCGTTATATCTACCAGAAACAAATAAGTTTTTTACGAATAGTCCAAGTTACATGGTAACCCACACCACACAAATCTTACCAGAAGCACCGCAGTTGCAGAGATTTTTATCAACTGGAGCTGGATTATCTTGACATGAAAGGTCTACAAAACTTTTTACGAAATCGGTGGTGAGGGATGGAGATTAAGACGTGACATGCCAAATACTTGTTATAAGTTTATCTGTGCTTCTGTCCACAACCATTTAAATGACCAAATACGCCTCTTCAGTCTCTGATAGTTTGACTGGAGAAAGAAAACAAATTAGTGTTTTATTTCAGTATTTTATTAAAAAAACAATATTCTGTACAAATAATGCTATTCCCATTTTGAGTGCACTTGTTAGAAATTTGAAACCAGCTTCACTATGCATAGCAACTTGGACTCAACTTTTCCAATGAAAAAGAGGCAGCAACTCATGAACCGGTGTATCCTTGTTTTGCTTTTCCCTGCAAATTTCGTTCATGCCCAAAACGGTATTCATAATTCAGAATTTTTGTCCTTAAAGATTATGAAACTGGTTTTAGAAATTCTAAGTTTCTGACAGTGGAAAAAATTGCAGGGGTTTTGAATATTGCTTGCGGATCAAAATCCAATTTTACAGATGATAGAGGATTGGTTTGGGTGCCGGATACAAATTACATCCAACTCGGCCAAGCACAACGTGTCTCTGAAACCGTGTCCTCTGAGCATGTTTACATGCAAAATCTGAGAAAATTTCCCAAACCTCTGAACAAGTCGTGCTATGGGATCCCCTGGTCTTCAACTCACCCTTTCCTTCTCAGACTCTCCTACAGTAAGAATTGGCCCCATCCGTGGCCCGGTCTGTTCAATTATTCTGTTGAGACGACAGACATGCTTTATGAATCGAACAAGTTGGATGGAAGGTATTATGAATATGAACATATTCTGGTAACGATGGGAACAACGGTATATATATGCCTGAACAGAATGAGCGAGGCAACAGATCCATTCATATCTGCCATTCAGATGATCCAATTCAAGGATGGGATGTACAAGTGGGCAAAGCCAAAAGTTATGATGGAAATGCTCGACAGACTTGATCTTGGCGGCAAAGATCTCCCAGTAAGGTACGTTTCTCAACACATCCGTGTTTTCCAAGTGCTCGTTCAAAAATTAGAAAAGAAAGAAGAAGAAAAGGGGAAAAAAGAATTGAGGGAAAGGTATGGCTGAGTTATTAGTTGTGGGAAACTTTAACCCCTCTAGAATCACTGTAGAATAGAGAAGCAACACAAGCGTGGGGACTAAAAAAAAACTACTTTTAATATGCTTCACAAGATTTTGGTTTGCAACATTATAGAATCATAAGGATCTTGTTCGTAGAAGACTGAATTGAGACAGTGGTTACCAAAACTTTTAGGAATTGCAATCGGAAAAAGAAAGACGATAATTTTAGGTTCCCTAAAAGTTTTTACTCCTAAAATATTAAAATTACGTTTCAAAAGTAAAGTTTTCAATAAACAGCATTATATCATTGTTTATGTTTATGGAAAATAGATAATTAGATATATCTCTTTTTCTCAAAATATGAATTAAGCGTAAAAATATATGTTTAAAGTAAAAATTGTTTAGGAATGTAACTGAGGAAAGCGAGGGAGAATTCCGATCGCTCTGTTCGTACAGATTTTGGAAGAATCGCGATTCCGATGAACCATAATTTTTTTTCTTTAATATTCCTCTTTTAATTTATTGATTAGGTACCCAAACGATAATTTTGATCGCATCTGGTATGCTGCGATTTTGTCAACACCTGCGACTTCGATTTCTACCACTTCAGAAATTGATGCAAACTCCACTCCAGAAGTTCCTCCATCTGCTGTGATGCAAACAGCTGTACTTGTTAATGCTCCATACACTGTAGATTTGTTCACAGTTGATCCAACTTTGAGCATTTTGGTGCTGCTTTATTTTTATGATTTTGACAATACGACGGAATCCATTACTTTGAGTGTTGCCCTTGACGGATCTGACATAATAAACAACTTGTCGTTGCTGCCCAACCACAGCATAGTGGAGCTTGCAGTGCAGGGACAATGCAAGAAAAGCTACTGTGAACTAACTTTGCCAACTAAAGAGGGCACTGCTGCGGTTCCTTTAAATGCCGTTGAACTTTATGATTTTGTCGATTCAAAAAAGGCTACAGACCACTCTGAAGGTATAAATAAAATACTTGCCTTTTCATTATGTATGCTGTGCTTTTTAACTATCCTATTTTTTAATCACCACTGACGAATCCAGTGATGATTCCAGCCTTTAATGCTTTGAGAAACAGAGAGACTTTGGCTTTTCATAGTTTTGTAAACGCTGTTTGATGAATTGAAATCGAATAGTGATGTATGCCTGTGCGATGTGGTTATGAAAACGTGCAGTGCAGGTGCTGAATGAGCTGAGATCAAAATTTGAGTTGAACTTCACCTCGTGGGTTTCTGATCCATGTTTTGTAATTCCCTGGGAATGTATTAGCTGCACCAACATGACAGTTTCACATCTGTGAGCTTCTTCTTTTTTGATTCTTTGTTATTTATATAAATTTGGTGATTTAATCCTACTCAAAGTAACAGGTAATTTTCTTAAATGTCCAATAGCTCGAGACAGTTCACGGAGAAGATAAAATTTCAATTTTACTAATATTTCAAAATTTCTCCCATTCTATAAAAAGCCTGAAATGTGAATTCTTTTCAAGCCAAAATTAGTAGAATCCAATAAATGATGTCATGTTGGCAGTTACTTATCTGGCAAAAATCTCAGCGGGCGTATACCTCAGAGCATTGCAAAGCTGACTGGTTTAAAATACTTGTATGTATATACTGTGTTTCTCTTCCAATGGAATTTCTAGTCGCTATGATTTTTGCTTGTTAGGTGTATAAATGTGATCCACTGAACTTACAGAGACTTTTCCAACAATCAATTGGAAGGACCATTACCAGATTTGTCAAGACTCAGCCACTTGCAAACAATGTGAGCCGAAATTTCAACGAATTCATGTATGATCTGAATGTGTACCCAATCAGTATGTTGAAGTTGCAGCTATTTTGCAGAAATTTGGAAAATAACAAATTGAATGGAACTCTTCCTGCATGGTTATCTACCCTGAATAATCTTTGGGAGCTGTAAGTTGGCTTGATTATAAAATTGAAATTGAAATTGAATCTTCATTAGTAGATTCTTTAATTTATTGCACAGAGAAAATCATAATTTTTAAGTATTTAAACTGCAACGAGACTTCCATGAAATATTCCAGGTCTATTGCTAACAATAATTTTAGTGGAGAAGTCACACCTCAACTGGCTAAGCTGGGTCCCAAATTCAAGTAATGTTTTAAGTTTGTGTATAATGGCAATACCTTATAATGACAATACCTTATCTTTTGATAACTGAAGACAAAGGATGATATAAAGCGAAGTTAACTTATATGCAGCTTCTCTGGCAACCAATACCTTATTTCTAAATCAAAGGCCCCTGAATCAAAGGGGCACCGGATTCTCAAAGCCATACTTGTAGCAACAACTTGTGCAATTTTGCTTATAATCATAATGGAGATATCGTATGCTGGTTTCAGAAAATACAAGGCTAACAGGGCTAAAGGCAAAGGTATGGTCCATAACTCATAATTACTTTGTACAAAAAGTGTTTACCACACCAATTTTAAATTTTATACAGATAAAAATGATGATTTAAGAACCTTAATATAGCTATAAATTTATGAAGAATCATCATCAAAACTGAAGATACCCAAGTCATCACAGTGTAGATCATTCACAACAAAAGAGCTCATATTAGCTACTCAGGATTTCTCACATGAAATTGGACGGGGTGGATTTGGACCAGTCTTCCATGGAAATTTTCCTTATGGACAAGAAGTCGCTGTCAAAGTTCTATCAGCATTTTCTAATCAAGGAACCGATGAATTTCTTAACGAGGTAACTAAATTTAAGTGCTTTCGTTAGTATAAAACTATGGATGCTCTGGTAGGCATTATTGTTAGACCACATGTATTATCTTAACTCTTAAGCGTAATAAAATTAGAAGATCAGAGTATTAGATATGTTTAAACTTACAAATTTTGTAAATAACATTTCACAATTTACAATAGATAGATTCTGACTATAAAGGAACCATTTACATAGAAGTATAAACTAATTTATCTTACATGTCTTTTAATTTTATAAAAACATAATAGAAAGAAAAGGTTGGGAGAAATGTGGAAAGTTGTGGGAAAGGAAATTGTAAAGAGTAAGAGGTCTCAACACTCTATAGAACTGTAAATAAGATCATGCAATATTTAGTAAATATGGGTTGAATCATAATGGAAGCTGACTTGCTCTTTTGAAACATTCATAAAGTAACCTCAGACTTTGTGTGCCTAGGTATGAGTTGAAAATAACTTATTAATATTATTCATTTATTTAGTAAGGGAATTTTTGGTCCTTTTTTATGGCAGAAATCTTGGCAGGGAATACTTTTGGTTATTGAAGTAAGCCTATAGTTTTGGCAGTGATTCTTAAACTGAAAATTTTTAGTTACATACAATAGCACTCTCTAGTACTTTTTCTACAATAAAGGTAATTTTTTTCAAAATTTTTTTGAATTAGTTTAATTTGTTAATATATTTGTCCATTTCCACAAGGTTTAGCCTACTTATTAGAAGTTAAAATTTGCAGATCCTACTTTTGTCGGGATTAAGTCATGAGAATATAGTAAAGCTCCTGGGCTACTGCAATGATTCTGGTGAACTAATGTTGGTATACGAATACATGCCAAATGGATCTCTCAAAGATCATCTTTACGGTATTTGGTGCTTTTTTTTCCATGATCATTCTAGTTTCAATTTTTCTCTATATTAATTTGAAAATGTAGAGAGATGAGAAGGATAAGAGGACATATCTATAGGCATAGATGTCAATTCATTTAATTTTTATTTTTAATTCCCAGACAAGGGAGCTCTGAAGGTTGAACAAACATTTTTATTACAGATGAGGAAAAATGCCATTTGGAACTACGGTGGAAGGACAGACTTCAGATCACGCTCCATGCTGCTCTTGGTATATAAATGTCATTTATAACTACTGGCCTGTTTGAAGTTTTAACTTTTAATTCAAATACTAAAGTATGCCCTCGCTTTTGTCCCCGTTTTTTAAAAAATCATCTCTCAAGGGCTGCACTATCTGCACCTGGAATGCAAGCCCAGGATAATCCACAGAGACTTGAAATCTGCAAATATCTTGATTGACAGAACTTTCAACGGAAAACTCTCTGATTTGGGTATCTCCAGAGTACTTGAGAATGTTTCCCACATAACAACCACAGTTAAAGGCACACTCGGATACCTGGATCCACAGTAAAAACTCTGCCTGATCCCTGTTTGTAGACAGCAGATACTCTACAGTAAATCTATAATTGCAGTAATCTAATGTCATTTCTTCAGAAAAATGGAGAAAACCATATAATAATGAAGAACATTATATTGACAGGTATTACATGACACGCATGCTTACTGAAAAAAGTGATATATACAGCTTCGGAGTGGTGCTGCTGGAAATTGTGTGTGGCAGACAACCCATTGACGTCAGCTTAAGCGAAGACCAAATTAATATTGTCAGCTGGGTATTAACTAAGAACCACCAAAAACTGATTATTTGAATATTATTACCATTCCATGAAATTGTTAGATATTATTATTTAAAAGACAAATTATCATTTATCTTGAACAGGTAACGTCATGTATTGACACAGAGGACCCTGAGCATGTCCGGCTTTCCTCGATAGTTGACAGTAGATTGAAAGAAAAATTTGCAAGCATAAACTCTATAGCAATGGTGGCTGGGCTGGCCCTTAAATGTGTAAGATCGGAAGCACATTTGAGACCTGGTATTAAGGAAGTCATGGAAATATTAAGCGAGGCTTTGGCAGTTGAAAAGAATGCGTTGTCTGACATTGGTATTTCTGCAAACTCAGCTCCTTCTGCACTGCATTTGAGATTTAACAGAAGTACTAACTCTGGGTCCTGTAGCTTGAGCCAGTGCCCTGAATCTTCTTCTTCTGTGAAAAATTGTGTTGAATATGGACCTGCATTTGAACCTGTGTGATGCAGAACATTACATGTAAGTTGTAAAGCTGAGGTCTGTACACATTTCTAACATACAGAGTCTTCCATACTTTCAGCTTTGGTACATATTATTGAAAAACTAGATCAAGCTTGATGTCAAGCTCATTTCTGGACATAGGAAAACAGGGGATAACGATGAAACCGAAATTTCAAATTTGTAAGTCAACGCAGAGGAAAAGTTATTGTTTGTGATTTAAAAAAAAAAAAAACATTTCTGTCATTATAATTTAGAAGTCTTTTTCTGAAATCATAAAGCTATTTTAAATTTATTTTAATTTTTTTTTTGTTTTCATTATGGGCTTATGAGATATGATTAAAGTGATTAGCTTATTGTTTGACAAGTAAGGAAAGTGGGGGTTACATATAGTTAAAAACGTTTCAAGTTTGAGAGTCTCCTCCTCTAAAATAAAATTAGAAAAATAATATCTAAATCATAGTTTAGACATGTGCCACGAATACCAAATAACAAGCTTATAAAAAAAGGTTGCTACATCATTCTTCTAGGAAAGCAAGTAAGAGGAAGACCAAAAAAGACATAGTAAAAAAAGATTAAAGAGGATTTGAAGAAATTGTAAATAAACAAAGATATAACTCTTCATAGAAGTGAATGACCAAAAAGAACTCATGTAGCCAACCCTATTTTGTTGGGACAAGGTTATAATGATGATGAATATTTAAATCATAGACAACAAGGTAAGATGCTTCTTCTAATTCTTCGAGATATGGATTAAATGATAGATAGTATCAATAGAATATAACTTATTCATGATACCTATTTTTTAAATATAATACAATACACGATGTTTGAAGGTATACAATGGGTTGGAGTTATATTTTGCAAGCTAAGTATTTGAAATTTTCAAGGGTTTCTTTCTAATGAGTGGCAAGATACCCCTACACCCACCTATATGAATCATTAAGCGCTCATGCGTGATTTGGTCGAATTCCATGGACCGTACAGTTTTTTGATGCACTAGTTCTCTAGGAAGTAAATTAGACATTGAGGATGTTTGTTATCCTCCCAACTACACTTGTGAAGCTCAGGGGTATGGTTTAAGTGTAATTGAGGCACATGATTTTTATCATTTTATGTTTTATAGTTTTGGTGTTTGGAATAAACAAGATAGAGAATAAAGTAACTTAACACCTACTTTAATCTAATGGGCTAATTATTATTCAACAAGTCCTATCATAAGTATCTTGTCTCACTTACTATACACATCCTAAACACATATGATGTTGCTGAGTTACCAAGTGTTAAGTGCTATTGAGATTACCAAATGTCATACACATGCTCAAAGTGGTCGTACTTATGAGTTTACTTAATTACTATTTAGCTTATCTTGATTAATTACTTAATTAGCTTAATTATTAAAGAACATTGAATAAATAACTAAAAACATTAAATGCATAAGTAAAACATTTAAACTATCTAAAATGTTGTAAGGTTTATCAAGAAGTTCATCTTTATTGCCACACACATTATCATGCATAGGTACAACAGTGCTCGAATAAAGATTTGTACACTCAATGACTCTTGTTGTGGACATTAAAGAAAATATTCTAATTCTTGAATCTAAAAATTGCAAGAGCTTTACTACACTATGATAGAATGATGCCTAAACATGATGGGTTGACACATATTTATATGCGAGAATAGACCCTACATTGATGAGGCCACGTCAACACATGAAATAATGCATTGATAGGGTCTAGTCAATGGGGCCAAGTCGACAAGGCCTTATCGATGCAGCCAATCTGTAACTCATCATACCCCCACGATTGAATGAAAACTCGTCCTTGAGTTCTTTACAAAATTGAAAAGGTATAGGATTATTGACTAACATAGGACACAACATGACTAACATGATAAAACTGAGTGCCCAAGTGTATGGATCAACAAAATTACAAATTGTGGTGTTTACAAGACAAAATTAAATACTAAACAAAAAAATCAGATAACATGTCCTCAGATGGCATAAAGACAATTGAAAATATCATATGGTTTTAGGCAGTGAAGGCTTCTGGGGCTCCGACAGACCTTCTCTAGCTTTAGGCACATGCGACGGTTGAGGCTATTGTCGCTATCCAACTGCTGCTACAACTTCTAGTAGAAGGTAGAAAGAATCCAAAAATGCTTTCATTTTCTCCTCCTTACTCTTGGAATCACACATGTTTCACATAGCTTTGCTAATGTAGGCCAGAATAGGCACATCCCAAGGATAGGGTATTGCTAGGAATAGCTTCTTAACATTGATGAATCAAGTAGCGAATTGTTTATGCTTCTTGTCAAATGTCTTGATTTCATTCTACAACTCCTAGTAATCATTCATGCTCCTAGCTAGGTTCTTGATAGTTGATCATTGATCAATGAATTGTGCCTTGAGAACTTCGAGTTTAATGTTTACCATCTCAAGCTTTTGCTTAGTGTCTTTGTGGTGCTTGAACTCGGCCTTGGATAATAAGTATGAGCTGGCCACCTACTTTTCAAGTTTTGATTACGGTTGTCCAACAGTTAGCATCATTAGATTTGCATATTAGAGATTGGCCAACTCCATATACTCTGTCATTTCTTCAATTTGTAACTCCTTCAGAAAGATCTCTACTTTGTTGTAGGCATCTATCCCATTAATGATGGGCTGCCACACCTCTCTTCTTTGTTGGAAGGCATCATTCACTTTTACTTTAGCCACTTGGATATGTTTTTCATTCACTTCTTTTTACAAGCCAACATGGTCACGGTAATGATTCTTAACTCTCTTAAATGTAAGAGCCTCATTTTTATAGGTACTGATTTCAACGGTAGATTTCTAGCATAAGGCACGAACTTCCTCCATAGATAGATTACGATTCTCTATAGCCAATTTCCTTAATTCTGTGTTCACTCTGCTGAGTTGTTCCTACTATGGATGAATAAATCCCTGCATCTATTATTTTTGTGCATCAACATTTCATAAGCCATGGTTTTCTGTAGTTAGTGTTTTATTTTCTTGGTGCATCTGAACCAAGTATTTTTGAACTAAGTAGGTTTTTTCTTCTACTATTGGTTAGTTGAAGATGGCTATTACCATTCCCTTCTCAACTTGTTTTAATCATTCTTGAAGCTATTGAAAAGCTTCATCTCTAGTTATTGCTAGGCTAAGGAGTGCGAGATTAGCAAAATGAGCACATAGTTTAGCAACCTTTGTAGCCAAGCATTGGTTTTGTGCTTGAGCTCTTTCAAGTTTCCCTTCCAAGATAATGCATTTTCTTTTTACTTCGAGTAGCTCTAACTAGGTTGCAGTAATGTTAGTTGAAAAATCAAAGATGTCTAGAATTGGTTGCCTAGTCCCCACTAGTCAGTCTAGTAATTCTTTATGTTGGGCTACACTCAATCTTTCATTGATAATTTTTGTGGATGTCTGCACATCTTGAAGTGGAGATATATTTGGTACAGATGTTGCATGTGTGTTAAGTGCTTCTGCAATTTGGTTAGCAACCACTTCTGTAGCTATCTCCTACCCTTGGTATTACATCACCAATATAGTTGGCCCTCGCACTCCTCCAAATGCACCAAAAGAAGGCAACATTCCCAAAGATTTTTGGGAATAAATGGTGTTGAGATAGAGATACCATCCCCTCTTAAGCATTGGGATTTGAGCTCATGGGCAAGTATATTCATTGGGCCAAAAACATTGATCCACCTGCTTCCATCTGGCTAATTTCTTGAGCCATTAAGGTGACTCATTGTAGGTCAATATAAAAATGGATCTCCACCACTCATTCCTGCTCGCTACTCTTGCTTACTCAAGAGCTATTCTCAAATTTCATGCAAGCATTCAATGGATACGTTGGCCTTCGATGTTGTTTCTTGAATGGGTGGTAGAGGTGGTGGCTATTGCTCCTCTTATTTAGACACGACAGGTATCTTGTCCTTCATCATTTTGAACCAAGAGGCTACAAGAGTATGCTTGATTGTGTCATTGGCATAGCGAATTATCCATACCCTTTTACAAAGTTTTCAAATGAGGCATAGGAAAGGCAGGGTTTTCCTTCCATGTTCATTTTCTTTGAAATGATTTTTTATTTTTAGATAGATCAATTGTGGAAGGTTTGCTGGAAATCTCTCACTTCGAGAAGCACATGCTTAGGCAGAGAAGGAAATCACCTTATTGGGCCTCATCATTGGATTGAGGTGATAAGCTATTATCTTGAAGTATACACGTTTTGCTGATGTGAGTGCACTAAACTCCTTATAGTCAACCCCATAACACTGCTAGGTCCACTCCTTTTTAGGCTTTGGATTAGCTTACATAAATAACTTTGCTAGTTGTGTTGCAAAATTAGACAACCTAAGTGCTTGCATGATGGATTTAGCTGAGTAGGACACTTGAATGTTCTTGATCTTCTTAGTGGAGCTTGTCCTTCTATTATTCCAGAATAGGTATGTCTCTTCCATGTATTACTTTATGCTAGAAGTGATGATTGGCCACATAGGAGAGGTTTGCAACTATGTCTTCACCTCTGCTAGAGCATGTTCTAAGAATGATCCAAAGTTTAGTGCCTGGAGAACTAAGCATTGAACATCATTTGGTCTGATTGTGTCAAGGCAGGCTTGTGTTAATTGACTTCAAGTCTCAGTATGGGCCTTGATGCCTCTCTTGGTAGCAATTGTTTTGTTGTAGCCTCTTCTTCGAGAATCTATCTAACAGATTCCACTTCAAGCTCCTCCTAAAGAGGTCCTGTTGCATGGGTTTCTTCTACCTATTCCTGGGCTTGCTTTTGTTGGCCTCTTCCAGTTCTAGGTCATTTCTCCTTTTGTTGAGATAGTCCTCCTTCTTATAGTCATTTTGATCTTGGTGCCATCTATAACCCCAACATGACCATGGATTAGCACTTATTGTATAATGTGAAACAATTTGTGATACCTTATCTTGTTAGTAGCACTACACCTAGGTAAGTTGTGATTATGGTTGATTTGATCAATTTTAATTGTTAAATTATTTTTTTAATGTTGATAAATGATTATAGTTACACTAGAGGTTGTTGAAAGGGTTAAACTCTCAAAAATAACGGTTTTCATTATTGTTGTATACATTGGTCTTTTTGGGGGAAAATTTTTTTTGTTAAAAACCTTAAGGTTTGTAGCCTCCATGATGAAGAGCTTACCTTCGGTAGCTATAGGATTAAAGAATGGAGTGATTTGGATAAACAATTGGAATGTTATAGGCTCTAGAAGGTTTTGGGCTTTGAAAAATGGCAAAAACTTCCCTCTTGTTGTAAAGCAAATGATAAAAAATTACAAAGTGTTTGGTGGTATTTATAGACTTTTTGCATGGTCGGCTACATTGACTAGGCTTAGTCAACATGGCTATTGACCATCATTGACTTTGGTTGAATTTAGTAAAACTTGGAAAATACAAGGAATTTTTGAATGAAATTGGAGTCAAATGGAAGCCTAAAAAGCCACGAACATGATGAAAATGGTAGAAGAGGATGTTAGAGTTTAAAAAATTCTAAAAATTAAGAAAATGTTAGAGAATGAAGTTTTATGAAGGTTTTAAGAAGCACAGAGTTGGATGTACAATGGGGTATGTGAAAGATATGATTACAACAATGTTTAAGGTAAGGGGCTTAACTATCCAAACCAAGAGATATATAAGTGGGTCCTTCCCATAGTAGTCACATGCCCTTTTTACCCTTGCATAACCTCAACTAAGGATTCTGTGGGCCCCATAGCCAATTAATGGTCATGAAAAGTTAAGGACCAACCTGGAAGAATCTGTCCAAGAAGTCCAACACGTCAAAGTAAGACATTGAGCATAACATAGAAACCAATAGTGAGGTGAGTTATGGGTAGCACAAATGAATGACTAGGATGGTGGGATGAAGTCTCGAATTGAGTTCATAAGAAGTCCCTTGTGGAATTTGTGTTTAAATGACCCGAGAAGATCCATCCTTAGTCCATATCAAAACCAATTGCTTCCAGTGACTTCACATTGCCACTCTAAGATTGATCCATCCCCTTAAGACACAAGAGTGCTCTCATAAAAGAACCACTGCACCATAAAGAAAAGAAAAGAGAAGTAGGAAGTGAGAGAGGACCTTAGTTAGAGGGGACCCTCAAGCATGGGTACCATGTCTTTCTAGTTCCATAACTAGTCCTATTTTATTTATCTAAGGGGTTTGCTTTGAATGTTTATCATGTTTTTTTTTGTTTTTTTTTTCTTGTTTTGGATGGGAACCACACCATGCAAAGAATTTATTTGACTTCCTATGATTGGTTGATATGGAATGGTAAGAAGTCAATGAAAATACTTAATCACCCAAGTAAGTAGAAAAGTACAAAGAGTATTGAGTCCCCTTGAAGTCACACCGTATGCAAACCTTTAAATACTTCCCAATTCTAGAAACTACCAGGGTCATCAATTTATTAAAAATTTATTTAATGAAAGGGGCCTCAAACTTTCAGAACAACAAAAACCATAGAGTTTGTGGATGGGTAGATGATGTGGACTCACTACATGTTCCATGAAAAATAAACTTTGTCTTAGTCTTTAGACATCAAAATTCAAAAATAAAAACCAGAAATTAACAATCATAACAATAAGCATAAACCACCATTAGTAAATAGCAAGAGTGGCAC
The DNA here is from genome assembly GCA_015680685.1 of Gnetum montanum. Taxonomy (NCBI): domain Eukaryota; kingdom Viridiplantae; phylum Streptophyta; class Gnetopsida; order Gnetales; family Gnetaceae; genus Gnetum; species Gnetum montanum. The sequence goes on along the minus strand of MNCI01004069.1, from coordinate 124,976 downwards.
TGTGTCCTATTGTAATAAAGCAATTTTATTAGAAAAATAGTGGAAATTCACACAAAAATAAAATAAAGTGCAATGTATAAAAAAGTATAAAATATTCAAGAAAGATAAAACACACTAACGATGTTGTAAAAAAATTGAGAAGATGGACAAAAATTAACAAGGTGTAAAATAAAAAATGTGTAAAACAAACATGATGAAAAATAAAAAGGTGAAAAATTGAGGAGCCATGTGTATGATTAGCATAGATGGCTATCTCCCCCATGACTAAGTTGGAAGGAGGATATCTAGAATATAGAGAGTAGTTGTTCATCTGATGATGTAGTAGTTACACTACCTTGTCTTGGCTCTAGGAAAAGTTTCACTTGTTGGATGTTGACCAAAGCTTTCTATGTGGGATCTTAGGTTTGTATATTAACATGGTTCCAAAAGGAAATGTTTTTTCAATTATACAAGATCCCTTCCAAAATGTTTGAAACTTTATTTTCTAGGGTACATGTGTGGGATTCAAGTAGAGAACCTTATCTCCATGTTGAAATCTTACTTTCTGTATTCTAAGGTCATGATGCTTCTTGTTGTATGCCTTATGTACTTCATTCAAAAATACGGCCATTAATCAATTTTCATTTAGCACATTTAGGTTGATTAGTCTTTCTCTTTATGCTAGGCTCAGGTTAAGGTCCAAGTCATAGGCTGTTGAAAGTGTATGGAGCTCAGATTGGATTGAGAGTATTGGATGTTTCTCCTACACTAACTCATAGGGAGAGTAGCCAATAGGGAGTTTCCATGCTGAGTGGTAGATTGAAAGGGCATCGTTGAGTTTTGTGCTTCAGTCTCTCCTATACTTGTTGATAGTTTGTGTTAGAATCTTTGTAATCTCCTTGTTAGTCACCTTTGCTTGATCATTAGCTTGGGGATGGTAGGGTGTTGTTAATTTATGTTTAACCCCCAAGTGTTGCATCAACTTTCAAAAAATGACCTTTGTAAAATGGGTTCCATTGTCAAAAATCACTGCATGTGGCATTCCAAACCTATTTACAATTTTTTGTTGTACAAATCAAGCAATAGTAGGTGATGTATAGTCAGTGATAGCTACTACTTCTACCCATTTGGTGCAGTAATCAACTGTTACGATGATATATGTCTTTTAATTGGACATGGGTATGATGGGACTCATGAAGTCTATGGCCCATATGTCAAAGGGCTCTAGTGGTTAAATCCATTATTGAGGATCCTCCATTCATGTGTTTATCGCACCATCTCTTTCACAATGTTTACAAGATCAGAAAAACTGGTGGGCATCCTTGAAGATTGTAGGTCATTAGTGTCTTGCCATCAGGATTTTTATCCCTATGCATCTTCCTACATAGTGGCCTTTGCAAGGGCCTTTGTGTGCATCCTAGAGAACATGTAGTTGATTTTCATCAGAGACATACCAATGAACTAGGCCATCAGTGCACACCTTGTAAAGATGTCCATTGATTTTCATGAAGTATTTTGCTTGATGAAGAAACTATTATTTATTCTTATGACCTAGATCTTATGGCATCTCCTAAGTGAGAATATAAGTGAGGATGTCATTATACCATTTTGATTTAGTGAGCACTTGGTCATTTATTGCTCCTATAAAGAGGAGTTCATTTGGAAATTAATTAGACAGTGAACTCTCCTTCTCTTTATTATCCCATCTTAATCGAGAGAGGTGGTCAACAACCACATTCTTAGTTCCTTTTTGATCTACCATTGTGATATCAAATTTCTACAAGATCACAAGCCACCATATGATATGGGGACTCACCATTAGCTTATTCATTAAGAAGTGGATAACACTGTTTATGTGCACAAACACTTTGTAACCAAGCACATAGTGCCTGAACTATTCAAGAGCATACACCATTGTCATTAGTTCTTTCTTAGTTATGGTATAATTCAATTGTGCACCCACAATGCTTCAGCTTGTGTAGTGGATGTAATATGGATATTTTAGATCATCCAGCAGCATAAGCAGACTCCCAAGGCATAATTAGATGCATTTGTCATTATATGAAATAGTTTAGACCAATCTAGTGCCCATAGAATTGGAGTTTCTACATGTTTTTCCTTTAGTTATTGGAATGCACTCCTTAGTCCAGACAAATGTAGCATCTTTCACTATAAGATCAACCAATAGCTTTGCTATCTTAGAGAAATTCTCTATAAACCGTCAGTAGTAGCTAGTGGGTCCAAGGAATGATTGAACATCTTTGAGTGTATTTAGTTGGTGTGTGATTCCTTGGATAATCCTTATCTTTTTTGGGTGCACCTCAATCCCTTTTTGCAAAATTCAGTGCCCCAGTACTATGCCCTCCTAGATCATTAAATGGCTTTTTTTGCTAATTGAGCCTAAGGTTTGTTTTAATACATCTTTTTAGTAGTTGCTCAAGATGATGTAGGGCTTGCTCAAATGTAGTCCCATAAATGGAGAAGTTATTCATAAATAATTTACCTCAATACTAATCTACTATTCAAAAATACCAACAACCAAGCATTGAAATGTTGCAAGGATATTGCATAGACCAAATGACATCTTGCAATATGCAAACATTTCCTAGAAACTCATGAATGTTATTTTGGTCTAATATTTTGGTGCAATCTAGATTTGGTTATAGCCATTATAACCATCCAAGAAGCTATAATAGAAATGTCTAGATATGGTGTCCAAGACTTGGTCCAGAAATGACAATGAAAAATGATCTTTGAATGTTTCCATATTCAATAGCCTAAAGCTGATGTAGACTTGCTACTTTTCACCTTTCTTTGGTACAATTACAAATGTGCTAATCTAGTTATTATCTGCAATGGGATAAGTGAACCCTGCCTTGAGGAGTTGTTTAATTTCCTCTTTGACGATCAGCTTCAACTTGGGGTTCAGTTGTCTCTATGGATGCCTTCTTGGCTTCATGGATGGATTAGTGTAGATATGATGCTAGCATATCCTTGGATCAATTCTAGTCAATTTAGGATATGAGCAACCAAAGGTTGTTGGCTACTTTCAATAGCTTGGTTTTTTTGTTTGGGAGCAAGATTTGCATTGATAGCTTGGTTTTTTTGTTTGGGAGCAAGATTTGCATTGATTATAATGGGCTTTCCATTCTTCAAAAATGCATACTCCATGCTAGCTAGTAGAGTTTTTAATTCTAGGGGCTCTAGCTTGAAATGATCAAGGATTACCAACTCTTCCCAATAGGTATCATCATCTTCATTCTTAGAGAGTTGGTGATAAACTTTCTCAAGTTCATCCATGCCTTCGACATAAGTACATGTCAAGCTCTCAAAGGCTTCCATGCATATTTTTCTATTGTTAGAGTTAGCTATTAGCCAATGGGTGCCCTCTTGTTTTGTAGCTACTGAGTATAGGATATTGGTTTCATGTGTAGATTGATTTCATGATTTAATGAATGTACTTTAATGGTCTAAATTTTTTGCATGCAATTACACCTATTATTACTATACATAATTCATGGAACATGCTTCTTCTCTAGGAGTCCAAATTCATTTTCATTGGAGATTTTCAAGGAGAGGTCCTTAATGTCCATTTGTGCATCAACTGTGCTTAACCATGCATGTCCCATAATGATGGGGAAGTTACCTTTGTAGTTTTCTACCTTGATCACCAGAAAATTAACAAGATAGTACCACCCAAAAATTGTAGTCATAATCACCTCCACTAATCCCAAAAGGATAGTGATTGATTGGTCTACCAATTCGAAATGGATGTTACTCTTCTTAAGATGTGGTAGGTTCCATGCCTTGTACATGTCATGGAAGATGAGATTGACACTGGAACTAAAATCAAGAAGAGCCTTGCATGGCTATTGTCCAATGATTTGTAAGTAACTAAGAGGAATTCCTAGATTAGATCTCTTTTTGAGAAGGTTGCTAGCCTTGATCTAGTTAGAAACAACATGACTTAACATCATAATGAATATTCATGGTGGCATTTGGTTTGCAGGGTTTTTGAATGTGTTTAATGCAGAGGGTGAGGGTGTTGGAGATATAGAGTGAGTAGCTACATTAGGTTTGGGAGGATTGTTGAATTAGAAAAATGGTCATTTCCTAGATTGATTGTCCAAACCACTTGGCTAGAAGGTTGATTGTAAATGTATAGCCCTCGTAGCATTTTGTTGCTCTAGCTATGAGGGAATTTCGCCTTATATGGATGGAGTAGGAGGTAACCAGGTTAAGGACAAAGGAATGTGTGTAGATGGATGTAGAGGGTGGTATGGATATGGGTGATTCCCTCAAATAAATGGTGAATGAGTTCAATGGTATTCTAAAGGATAGTAGTGATGCTGGAATAAGGCATGGTTGCTAAAGCCACATGGAGAAATGGGTTGTTGAACATAGTATGCATATGGATCTAGTTACCTATAAGGGTTCTACTGTGTTGGCAGTGGCATCCCCCATTATTATGGTTGTTGTCACTATTGGTATTGCCCATATGATTGTGGTGGAGCTTCACTTGGATAGTAAGCTTGTTGTTACTAGAGGACCTACCTTAGATTGCCTTGAGGATAAGGCAATTGTCTAGGTGCTTGCCTCCTTGCTAGTTGAGGATGTAGTGTGTACATCCCAGACTATTGTAAATGTGACATCATAGGCCAAAATCCCTTAGGATGTTCATATTGACATATGTTACACCCAACATGATCATCAGAATTTATCTCCACAACTTCTTCTACTATAGTAGCTTTGCCCTTATCTCTCTAGTAGGCATGTTTAGCTTCTTTCTACCTCCTGTGGTCATGATCACTATTTGGATCTTTGGATTTCTTAGCAATCCTCATAGAAGTTTGGATTTTTTCATATAAAGAGTCCCATAGTTTATCAACCTTTTCGTAGATATCAGAAATATATTTTTAAATTGGCATGGTTTTTCTGTTCACCACCTCATCGATTAGTGACTCCTCCTTGTCATAGAATTGGACCTCTTTTTTTCTGATGGAAGGATCCCTATTATATTCTTCTACACTTTCATTTGTTCAAAACTCACCTTCTTATTTTGCTACTTGCTCTCTCAGCCTTTAGATCTGATGAGCTCTTAGTTCGAAAAGTGTCCCTTGGGCATAAACCCCAAGAGTTCTTTTGTTGATATGGCAAAGTTGGTTCCTATAAGAATAACCATGCCTAGTGCATTGAAGTAAAAGAGAATAATATTTTTCCATGACAACATCCAAGTATTCATGTGTTCCATATTTCTAGCCTTAGATTTACCTTATTAAATTGGACACTCTAGAGTATGTCTGGTATTTGTCATTAAATAGTTCCACCATGGTACTCCATTTGGAAATGGATTTTAGCTCCAACAACTATTACTATTTTTTTCCTCTTTAATTAGTGTCTTGGGGAATAAATTCAATTTTTACTAATCAATTTCAATGTTCTGTAGGGCATAGGAATTGTGGAAAGCTTGTAGATGTGTCTGTGGATCAGAGTTATATCCCCTCTCAAATCTTGGGATATTGTTCATATCTAGGCACTTGATTCAATTATCTCTCACATGTCTAGTTGGAATTTTTATAGCCTTCACAATATTAAGCACGCTTCAAGTTACCAACAAAGGTTCATCATCATCATTATTTTGTTGTTACCAATGATGTCCTTTTTTACCCCTTCATTCATTACAGGCTTAGTGATCAGTATTGTTGTCCTGTTGTTCACCTCCATCATAGTTATATCTTCTGCGAAATCTATTAGAACTAGAACAGGAAGAAGAAGAAGATGTATATGAAGAGGAAAAAGAGGGAGGATGACTTCCACCACCATGATGGCTACTAATTTTTCTTCAGTTTCATGGCTATGTTTGTTGGTTTTCTTATGCTCTTGATGCTTGTCTAATCCCCTACCTTGACTACCATCCTTTTCTAAACCTAGATTGTTAATAGTGAACTGTAGATTCAAGGACACCCCTCATCATAAATAATAAGGAATGAAAAATTATCATGTTGAGAGCCTCCATAGGAAGGGTCCTCATTGTCATCTTGGTTCAACAAGAACAAGAGATTGGTGAACCATTTCTCCTTCGTAAACTCATGATGCTTCTCTTGGTGTTGATCTTTCCAGCATTATGTTTCAATGGGATGATAGTCTCGATATTCATAGTCATGCACAACATATACCTATTGAAGATCTTGGATGCCTAACTTCCTAAGAGTTTGAAGCAGCATCATGGGCATAGATCAATCAAGAGGCATTACAATGTTTCCTTCCATGTCATGCCATTGTAGTTGCTCATCCCGATGTAGGATGACTGTGAAGTTAGGCAAATAATCATATGGATGAGTATATACCACTTTGCATTCTTGTGGGACTAGTGGTTTGACATCATCATAGCTATGAGAATAAGAAGACATTTTGCAAAAGAAATAAAATTATCAGTGTGCGTATGCAATTCTATTATGCGTGAGAATGATGTGGACTTTAGGGTTCATCCAACAATGTTAATGATATTCACTAATCCTAGATAGTGCATGTTTCGAAAAAAAAGAGTCCTTAGCAATGATGCTAATGATGAGTAGCGAGGTACCCCTACATCCAACCATACGAATCATGAAGTACTCATGTATGATTCGATTGAATTTTGTAGACTATACAGTTTTTTGGTGCATTAGTTCTCTAGGAACTAAATTAGACATTAAGAATGTTTGTTGTCTTCCCAACTACACTTGTCAAGCTCAAGGGTATGATTTAAGTGTAATTGAGGCACATGATTTTAGTCATTTTATGTTTTATGGTTTTGGTATTTGAAATAAATAAGATAGAGAATAAAGTAATTTAACACCTACTTTAATCTAATGTGCTAATTATTGTTCAACTAGTCCTATCATAAGTATCCAGTCTCACTTGTTGTACACATCCTAAACATGTATGATGTTCCTGGATTACTAAGCTTTAGGTGTTGATGAGATTACCAAACATCATACGCATGCTTGAAGAGGTCATACTTATGTGTTTACTTAATCACTATTTAGCTTATCTCAATTAATTACTTAATTAGCTTAATTACTAAAGAATATTAAATAAATAACTAAAAACATTAAATGCATGAATAAAACATTTAAACTATCAAAAATGCTGCAATGTTTATTAAGAGGTTTGTCTTTATTTCCACACACACTATTGTGCTTAGGTACAATAGTGCTTGAATAAATATTTGTACACTCAATGATTCCTGCTATGGGCATTCAGAAAAATATTCTAACTCTCAGATGTAAAAACTGTAAGAGCTTTGCTACACTATGACAAAATGATGCTTAAACATGGTGTGTTTGCATGTATTTATAGGCAAGAACAGACCCTACATCAATGGGGCCATGTTAATGCATAAAACGATGTATCGACAGGGTCTAGTTGATGGGGCTCAATCGATGAGGCCTAGTCAATGAGGCCTCATTAATCCAGCCAATCCACAACTCATCACTTTCTATAAGCGAAGTATTTGAAGTTTATGAATATAGAGGGTTTCCATTTCTAGGCAATTGTTTGAAATTTTAAGAATCTTGAGGATTGCACAATTGAATCTAATTTCTTTAAAATTATCATTTCTCTATAGAAGATTCGAAATTTTCCCTAACGTCTCTTATTAATGATCAATTTTTTGCTCTTTTACTGATGCAAAGCTTTCTATTGATTCTCAAAATGTACATGTACTAGCTAAAGATTAGAAATTTGTAATGCCTTCTTTTAGTGCTATTGATGTAAATAAGACACCTAATTTTATTCTTTATGATAATGTATATGAGTCGTTTCTTACTAATCTTACATCATGATATTTATTCATTTAAATTTTGGGTTACCTACTTTGTAATTAAATGATGTGATATGAAAATACAACATTCAAGTTATTTATGCAAGGTACTATTCTTATTTTTTACTTGTTGAGTTAGGTAATTGTCACAATCTAGAAATTTGCATAAATTTAATTATTTAATTTAATGAATATGATTAATTTTTTAATATTATGAGATGCATTTCAATAGATTAGCTTATTGTTATTACTATTATTATTGTTGTTGTTATTGTTAGTTTCCTACATAAGTGATTGCAATTTGCTTGCTAGGGTATTTTGTTAAAGTTTTGTATCCTTTATTTCCTTATTATTTAAGCTCAATGATAGATCTTTTGAATATTTTATGATTAAATGTTGAATCTAGTTATCCCAAGAAATTTTTATTTTTAGTAGTTATTATACTTTTACAAGTATTTAACTTAGCATATTTTATTCGTTATGCACATTCATTTATGTACTTTTAATCTTTATTATGCATATTCAAATATGCATATTTATACTTTATTATGCACATTTACTTATTTATATTTTATTTTTATTATGCATATGTGCTTATACAATACTTTGTTCATGGAACAATTTTGAAACCTCATCCTACCCAAATTGTATCCCTTGTTACCTTTTATCATGAAACTAGAACTTGAAGGTCATCTTTAATTATAATAAAATATTATATAAATTATCCTTGTTAAGGAAGTACATTATGATGATGTTTTGCCTAATATCTAACATTACCAATGTGTTTAGGACATTCAAAAATGTTAGTGTTAATCCTTGGTTCACTAAAATTTGAGTTACAGTTCTTGAAATATTACATTTTATAGTTTGCTAAAATACTATAAAGGTCTTAACATTTGAACTAGGTGACTATGATAAGTAAATTCTAGATAATATTTTAGCATATAATTAGGTAGAACACTTGATAAGGATCTTGTAGGTTTAAGCGGGATTTGATTTGGAGACCTAGTGTGCATGTTATGAGTGTTTGAGCGTAAGGGTATTAGTGGAGAGTAGGAAAAATGAAATTCTAAAAATGATTTTGGAAAAATAAAAATAAAATAAAAATCAAAATCTATTTTGAAATTTATGGGATGCAATATCGCATCCCACGCGATATTGCGGTCAGTCGCAAGTTCTCTAAATAAGAGGCAACACTCCCTTGTTTCTCATCTAGGCCTAGATCGTAGTGAAAGTCTAGCAGTTTTACCTCTCCAGAGATAGATTACTTTCCATGTGCCCACAGTAGGAACTCCAAAGTGAACGGATCTTTATTCAAGAAAATATTGTACCTAAACACAAGTTTGTATATGGAAATAAAGACAAACTTCTTGGATAAACCTTGCAGTGCATGGAATAGGCTAATTAGGACTTTATTTACTGTTATTTATTATTCATTTTTTAATTGCTTTATTAGTCATTAAATCTCTCTCAAACCTTCTCTCCTAGTTAAGTGCCTCAGTACGACCACTTCAAGTACGTGCGTTACGCTTGGTGATCCCAGCAACGATTAGTGTTTGGTAACCAAGGTTGCATCGGTTCAGGGTGTGAATAGTAAGTGGGAACGGATGCTAACGCTAGGTTAATTAATGCTTAGTTAGTTAGTTAGAGTTAGTTAATTAGTTTCTTTACCCTTCACCTTGTCAGCATAGGAGATAAAAAAGAAAAGACATAAAAGTCATATACCTCATACTTACTTAACCATACAACTGTGACAACTACAAGTAAGTCTAGGAAGACAATAAATAATTAACCTTAAGTGTTCCATGAGGCGTGTAGGCACTTAGTCTATGGAGTTCGACTAGATTGCGCATGCTACGCTCGTATTCATATGGTTGAGTGTAGGGGTACCTTGCCACTCATCATTGGCACCGTTGCTAGGGACGAAGTGTTTGTGCACTAAGTAGAACATAGGATATCACTCACATCGTTGGGAGCTTAAACGAACCTTAGGGTTAATTAAACAAAAAAAATTATATAACAGTTAATCATCATACCGAATTAAATCAAGATGTCTTCTTCTTCGAGCAAAAGCAATTCACCTCCTAAGGATCATACTAGAAACTGTCAGCAATCTAAAACACATAACCAAAATCCACCAATTCCTCAACAATACCAAGTGGTATATACTCATCCCGATGAGTACATACCAGATTTTACCCTTATCCTCCATTAAGACAAGCAACTGCAATGGAGAGACTTGCAAGGTAACATAGTGTTATCCCCAGATCAGGCAGTCCCTAACATGCTTCTTCATGCTCTTGCACAAATAGGCATGATAGAATTATAAGCCAAATACATTGGAGGAGATTATCACATAAGGGATTACCATCCCACAGCAGTGCAACGTCTAAGGGACTCACGGCAGGAGAGTCATCATACATTGTTGAAGGGCAAAGGGGTCCCACACATCCTAAGTGAAATAAGAGATGGTGAACCATTTATAGTGGGTTCTCTATCAAATGATGTTCCTCCTCCTAATGATAGTGAGGAGGTAGGGTATCAAAACCTATGCTCTACGATAGACAACCCTGGTTCTAACCCCCGTGAATGCCAGTTGTTCATTGAGGGAACAACAACACATGACAAGGATGGGCACTTGGATCGTCATCACGATCGGGGCCATAGCAGCCAAAGAGAAGGTAATAAACATCATCATGGTGATGGTTCTCCTTCTTCTTCCCCTTCATCACATCACTCACCCTCTCCTTCCACATCTAGGCGCAACCACCAAGAGCATAACGGTGAGGATAGAGGTAGGCAAAATGAGAGACCTTGATGAGAGAGTCGAGAGCAAGGACAAGGGCATGAATGAAGGGAAAGTAGGGAACAACGTAGACATCACAGACGTCATGAAAGAGATGACCATGACAAGCCCCTACTTGCAACCTGGAGTATGATAGATATCACAGAGGTAGTGAGAATACTGACAAGGCATCAAAGAGATAGTCGGATCAAGCGCTTAGACATGAACAGTATCCCATGCTTTGAAGGGGGATACAACGCTGATCCACAACATCATTTACAGGAATTCCACGATGCCTGCACCTTGCAAAACATAGAGAATGAGTGGCAGAAACTAAAGTTGTTTCCCAGGACACTCATCAAGAAAGTAGAGAGTTGGTACTAGTCTTTGGAACCGAAAACCATTAGGAGGTGGATTACGATGTTAGAGTTGTTTAACGATAAATATCAAACGTACTCCAGAGTGTCTAATTTGCATAAGCAGATCCAAGGATGGAAGCAAGGTACTCATGAACCCTTGGATGGTGCTATGGGCCGATACTATGCATTGCTACATTGTTGCCTGGGCCATGGTTACGCACAATGGGACCAACCTCACCACATCGTAGATGGGCTAAAACATGAGACTAGGAGAACCCTTGGGACTTATGCTCAAGGGAGACTATCAGTACTTAGAGCCCAGAAATTCATTGCTTGTTGGAGCAAGTAGCCAAAGAAGAAGGTGAACTATAGAAAAGAGAAAGCGCGGAAGAATATAACTACGATCCCTCCCTTTGAAAGAAGGGAGTGAGATTTTGTGATGAGGAGGATGAGTCACCACTTATGAAGTTGGTGAATAGAAAAAACTTACCGATTCAAAAGATAATAACTGAAGTATTAGCTAAGGTGGATCAATTGTGGGATTCCTTAGACTCTAGACTTGAAACTATCTTGAAAATTGTAGAGGAGTCTAAGGAGGAATGAAGTAGTGACAAAGATAAGAAAAAGTGGAGAGATTTAGGCCCTACACATAACAAGGGTAAGGGGAAAATAACTATCTCTGATGAGGTTGTGGATTCTGACATAGAGAATGATGGTGGATGTGAGATCTGCCAATATGACCATCCTAAGGGATGTTGTCTAATCATCTCACATCTACAAGAGTCTGGGGTGTATGCACTCAACCCAGGACTTAACCAACGGTAGGCACCCTGAAGGTTACCTTATCCCCAAGGTAACCCAAGACAGTTCCATAAACCGTTAACGTACTATCCAAGTGGAACTCCATCACAATCCATCAGGAAGCATTAGCAGTGGCAATACCCACAGTCATGGGGGATGCCACTGTCAAGACAAAAATACCCATACCGGCAACCTGATCCTTATGGCTATTATGTGCAGCAGCCAGTTTCTCCAAGTGACTCTATGGGTCACATAACTCCCCAACGTCACTACCATGTTTGGGAGTATTTTAGAAGGACTCCTCCTCTAGGAGACACTCCACATATGTTCCATCCTCCAAATCCATCTTCCTTACTTCCACTAGTAGTTCCCATACCACATGCTCCAACAATGCAAGGGGAACTCCCCACTATCGCAGCAACGTAATTCTATAAGAGCTGTAAACATTCAACCCGTTGTTAGTTCTGACAACTGTAAAAAGGGAAGACCCTTCGTTAGAACCAAAAGCCTAGATAAGCTCTCACAACAATAAGCAGTTTAGTTTATGCACGCTCCTCCAACATATAAAACTTTGGAGCTCCCTTCCATCCAACAACAGAGGTTCACGCATACGATTATGTTAATGCATATTGTAACCGACAGGATCAAGGTAACCCACCTTCCTAGAAAACTCTCTAATCTTGGGAGTCCCTTAATCTATCTACAAGTCACCGGGAATGAACCACATAAGGCTCTTCTTGACTCAGGTTCTAGAGTCAACTTAATCTCATGAGAAATGTATCAAGCCTGGAACCTGCCCCAACTCAAGAAGAGAAACATTCAACTAGAGCTAGCTGACCAGTTCATCACCATTCCATTGGGATTGGTGGAGGACATCATGACCACTGTGTGTGGTTGGTCATACCCAGTCGATTTCTTGGTGATATAAGTAAATAGTAACAAAGGGGGCTTCCCAATTATAATGGGAAGGCCATGGATGAGTACAATAGATGCGTACCTAGGGATATGTGATCTTTCCTTGGAGATATCTAAGGTAAACATTTATGGAAAGATCGAGAAGAAGAAAGTTCCATCCATCACATATAGTGGCTCAGAGGGTGATGACATGGAGGAATGCTCAGCATCTCTTCCATGTAACCGGTGTGCCCTAGAAACAAAAATACAAAGGTGTCTGTATGTAGCAACCACACAAGTAGTGGATACCTCATGGTTGACAACTAGTCGAAAGAGTAGCCCAATATGCATGGAACAAACTGGGGGAACAAATCATGCCAACAATGAAGGCATAGATACATTGGAGTATGAGCGTCATCGACTTCCACTCCTTAATCTAAGAACATCAATGGGGAGAAGTTGGGCACTTTTACAAAATTCAAATAGACGCTCATTATTTTGGATCTCTCCCTTTCCATTTAGTCATGGAGGAGATGGCCACCTATGCTGATCAATGGGGGCCCTCAGTTCTTTTTAGTTTTTGTTTTACATATTTTTGTTTTACACATTTTTGTTTTGCACATTTTTGTTTTACATATTTTTGTTTTACACATTTTTGTTTTACACTTTTTTGTTTTACATATTTTTATTTTACACATTTTTGTTCTACACGTTTTTGTTTTACACATTTTTTTTACACATTTTTTTTACAAGTTTTTGTTTTACAAATTTCTTTAACTTTTCTTGTTTTTGTTTTACAACATCGTTATACTTTTCCATTTTGTGTGTGTGTGTGTTTTATCCATCCTGTAAAAATTTGTCATTTAATAAGTGTTCTTTACGATGGTATGAACTATTTTCCTATTGATTGGTAATGTTTTGTTTTTACCTTTAAGTTACAATGTTGATACTAAGGTATGTTCTTTTGATATGACAAACAATGAGTCCACTTCATCCATACATCCACAAGTTTCTAGGGTCTCTCTTGGCTTGGAAAAGTACAGTCCCTTTCTAATAAGAACTATAACGAATTGGTGACTAACCATTTCTTAAACTAAGGAAGGACTCAAGGATTGAAAAGGGTGTGACTTCAAGGGAACTTGATGCATTTCTGTTGGCCATTCTCTTGGATGCTTGGATGTTTTCTTCTTGAGTTTTCTTACCGTTTCGACATTACCCAATTATCTGGAAGCTAAGTAAATAAAAATAAGAAGTCTTTGCATGGTGTGGTTCTAATGCATAAACACATAAAATAGAATAAAATAAAAAAGAGAAAAGAAAAGAAAAAGTGAGAATTCAAAGCACACCCCTTAGATGAAATAATCACTTGGGCTACAAGAACTGGTCNATCCTTCTCTCCATTGTTCACCTCATTGACGGTTGTATCATTAGTATATATTTTGATTGACGCATTGTTTTCTTTTTGGTAAATTCTTGTGGTTAAGACTTTAACTCTTGTTCCAAATGACATTCCTAGAGCCTATGGACTCTTTGCATGTGGGATTTTTAGGGCATTAAGGGCATGAGCTTGCTTTGGGGAGGACCCACTAACATTCCTATTTGGTGCATCAGTTAACTTCTTTCCCTTAACATTTTTGCAATCCCCTTTATTCTTTTCATTTCCATCTTGACATCCATTTCATTGATGTCATAGTTGTCTCTTTTTCTCCATCTTTCTTGTTCTTTTTACTTCTCCATTCTCTCGCTACTAGAGGTCCGCGATTAGTCATGGGGGTACGGGGCCCAATTTTTTCAATTTTCTCCTAGCCACTACACCTTCGGTAGTCATCATTAATATATCTCTAGATTCGTATCAGCCATACCAAAACCTAGCCAATGGACCTTTTATTGAAGCAAGGTATCAATTACATGATAATTCATTTACCCTTGCTAATATAAAACTGTGTTGTGTGTGCAAATGGAAATCATGCAATAATGAATTGAATCTATAGGGAACACTTGGAATGGAGAAAGGCTGAAACAGCTATGCAAGGAGCAAGATCGATGGCGCGCTTACTGATGGAGAATGAAAGGCATAATCTTGGTGTTGGTAGTAGCAAAACTTCTTTCTCTCTCTCAGCTGCCAAATGAGACCTGATGTCAATGTAATAAGGTGTTCACTCTTGTTGTCATGAACACTAGTTTTATTTTGTCTTGTAATGAAGATCCATTCACATGTCATCCCATTAGTTTCATTTGAGTCAATAATCCCATACCTTCTCGATATTATTATAAGGAACTCGAGGATGAGTTTTCATTCAGTCATGGGGGTATGATGGGATGCGATATCATGGCTGCCGCAATATCACATCCCATGCGATATCCCATACACGATATCGCGGTTCGTCACCAATTCTATAAATAATAGCCGGCACTCTCTTTTTTCTCATCTAGGCCTAGACCATAACAAAACTCTAGCATTTTTACCTCTCCAGAGATAGATTAATTTCAATGTGCCCGCAGTAGGAACTCCAAAGTGAACGAATCTTTATTCGAGCAAATATTGTACTTGAACACAAGTTTGTGTACGACAATAAGGACGAACTTCTTGGATAAATCTTGTAGTGCATGGAATAGGCTAATTAGGACTTTATTTACTGTTATTTATTATTCATTATTTAATTTCTTTATTAGTCATTAAATCTCTCTCAACCCTTCTCTCCTAGTTAAGTGCCTCAGTACGACCACTTCGAGCACGTGCGTTACGCTTGGTGATCCCAGCAACGATTAGTGTTTGGTAACCAAGGTTGCATTAGTTCAAGGTGTGAACGGTAAGCAGGAACGGATGCTGATGCTAGGTTAATTAAGGCTTAGTTAGTTAGTTAGATTTAGTTAATTAGTTTCTTCACCCTTCACCTTGTCAGCATAGGAGATAAAACAAAAAAGACATAAAAATCATATACCTTAGGCTTAACCATACAACCATGACAACTACAAGTAAGTCTCGGAAGACAACGAATAATTAACCTTAAGTGTTCCATGAGGCGTGTAGGCACTTAGTCTGCGGAGTTCGATCGAATCGCGTGTGCTGTGCTCGTATTCATATGGTTGAGTGTAGGGCTACTTCGCCACTCATCAGAAATCAACACCATGGAAAAAGCACATTCACATGTTAAGCATAAAAAAGGGTATCTATGTTATATGCATATTATTTTTATGCACAACCTCACATGTTCATCTGGCATCTCTTTTGCTACTTGTTTTCTACCGTTGCTTTTTTCTATTTGGTTTGTCTTTGCAAAACAATGTTCCATCACATTTTGTAAAAGACCTTTTCTGGACTTTATTCTTCATCTTGAAGCTAATTTTAGCCCCATTTCTTCCATTATTTTCCTTATAAATAGGTTGAGGCGTTAAATACATTTCATGATAGTTTTTAGAAGGGTTTTGAGTATGATAATTTAAGTGGAGCAAAGATTAATTGGGAATTTTAGGTAAAAAAAAAAGAAAATGCTAAGAATATTTGGGGAACTTTGCTAGCATAAATAAGAAAATTTATTCTACTTTCCTTTTTATGTAGTCATTTTATTTTACTGTAGAACCCATAAGAAAGATTATTTTAGTTTCATTTTCATATGGTTAACCTATTTTGTTGTAGATCCCGTAAGAAAGTTCATTCCACTTTCCTTTTCATGTAGTTGTAAATTGCATAAGAAAGATTATTTTAGTTTATTTCTCATATGATTATCCTATTTTGTTATAGATACTCTAAAAAAGAATATTTTAGATTTCTTTTCATATGATTGCCCTATTTTTTTGTAGATCTCATAAGAAAAATTAATTTAGTTTTCTTTCCATATAACTATTCTATGTTGTCATGGATCTTGTAATAAAGTTTACTTTACTTTTCTTTTTATGTAGCTATCCTATTTTATTATAGATCCCATAAGAAAGTTTATTTTACATTCCTTTCATTTAATTGCCCTATATTGTGGTGGAGTTTTTATTCCTACTCTTTGATTTTTGAACTTTTGTTATTTTTATATGATTTTAATTATTATGCCAAGATTATGTTAGATTTTTGTCATTTTGGACTTGTTTTTATGAAAAATAATATTTTAATCCAATCCATGCATTTTTCTATCTTTTGGTGAAATTCTGAATTGGGGAAACTTATCCAGCTTGCTTATTGAATATTTTATGATGATTTTGGACCAACTTTTGATATGAACATGATATTGCAAGAACTTTGTGAAATTTTGGCTATCATGAATTTTTTGGTCAATTTTTTTTTTGTTTTGGATTTTTGTAGTAACATAATATATCACAAGGATAATCTGATGATAGTAGTGAGGGTAACTAAGACCTAGCCTTTGGAGATGTTTGGTTAAAATATACATTCTTTGCTATTTTTTTTGGATAAATTTGTGATATTTTTGGACATTAAAATAATTTATAGGATGATCCGATGATATTAGTGAGGTTATTCCAAGAGTTGTCAATGAGTCCCTTTGGCAATGAGAGTAATCAAGACCTAGCCTTTAGAGATGCATGGATAAAATATACATTATTTTGGATTTTTGGAATATTTCATAGTATTTCTAGACTTTGAAACATTTTTGAATATTTAATTGAAAACCTTTTGATGAAGCATCAATAAGCTATGTTGATGGGCCCCCATTGACACAACCTTGTCAATGGGCCCCCATTGATGAGGCCCCATTTACATGGTGTTGCCCCATCAACGGGGCTATGTCAACGTAGCGTTTAGTATGTTGACAGGGCTCTGTTGATGCAACCCTAGAGTAAAAACTATAAATATGAGTTTCCAACTATGTTTATGATTATTAGATTCATAGTAGTAGCTGAACTCTTGTAGTTTTTATATTTGAAAGTTAGAATATTTCTCTTGAGTGCCCACAATAGGAGTGATTGAGTGTATGGATCTTTATTCAAGCATTATTGTACCTAAGCATGATCGTATGTATGGTAATAAAGACAAGCTTCTTAATAAAGCTTGTAGCATTATGGATAGTTTAGATATTTATTTATGCATTTAATGCTTTTAGTTAATTATTTAATGTTCTCTAGTAATTAAGATAATTAAGCAAGATAAGCTAGATAGATTAAATACATAAGTATGATCACTTCAAGCATAACACGTATTCACTTGGTAATTTTAGTAGTGTTATTGTTTGGTGTAATGATCAAAAATGTTGATAGCTAGAACATTGGGATCCACAGGCACACAGCCTAACCCAAAATCCATGCAAGGATCTATTGGAGGTAGAGACAGGATGCCCTAAATGGTTTAGACGATTTAATAGGGACTTACCAGATGTAATGGGGTTGGAGCGTGGTTAGCTGTAGTGCTAATGCAGGACAATGCTAAGGGTGTTGGCAATGTTTGTGGTGTTTACAATGTTTGTAGTATCAATGGGGTTGAGCGTAGTCATAGGTGCCTGAGGGGGTGAGCATAGTCAAGGATGTTAGCGAGGTAGACAATGTCAATGTGCAAGGACCATCACCTGAGCATAGTTTTAAGTGTGTATGTGTGGTAAAATAGCAAAAAATGCAAATAAAATATAAAGAATGCCAAGAAATGATGAGAATGAAGTGGAACACCATCCCAAATGGGGTTGAGCATAGTTAACACCAAATGGAGGTTAGAAGATACGTGGTGTACGGTAGACATAAGTAGACAGCATAGTCATAGTCCCTAGGCTATCGAGCTACAAAGACTAGTGTTCTGCCAAGGTCTTGACATCTACTAGGTTGGCTACCATGGTGTGCTACTGGATTTAGTATTCTACTAGTGGTTTGCTACTTCACCTATTTACTGATTTGTCACTATGCCTTTGGTTTTCTCCCAAACCATCCTTAGATTTGCCAATCCTAAAGACTTTGAAGGCACAGGTATTTATAGGTTTAGGGTTAGCAAAAAATGTGAGATGGCTTCCACGTGGAAAAGGGAATGGTTGGAACTACACTTAGCATAACTACTATTCATGTGATGTATTGATGGGGCTGGTGGTATTGTGCTTTGTTGTGCTCTACCGAACTCTGTGAAACCATGAGACGATGACTACACTGCCAACCACATGTGTGCGCCAAGAAGACTGCAACGTACCTGAAAAATGAAAGCTAGAGACTATGCTCCATGGGACTACACTCTCCACAGTCTCATGTAGGGTTAAGCATAGTTACAATTTTGGGGCAAAAGGGTATGCAACAAGGAAATATTTTATCTACTATGCTTACTAAAAGTGAGTTGACTACATTCTAGAGCTGAGCTAAGCATCATTACTACAATGTAGAGCCTTTTGGAGACTGTTCTAGTTGATTATTCTCTCTACAAGAGGTTGACTAAACTTTGGGTTGGGGGAGAGCATAGTCTTAATGCTGGTGAAATTTGTGAGAAAATGGATTTTTGTAGACTTTTCCATCCATGAGAGGTTGACTACACTCTGAACTGAGGATGAGCGTAGTCTCGGGACTTACCAAAACTTGTGAAATCTTACTTCCTATTGGCTACGTTCTCTGCAATAGGCTAGCTACATTCCCATATAGGGAAGAGTGTAGTGTTAACACTTAGAAAAAATGTGCAAAACTAGCCTTCCTATTAACTATGCTTTCTACGAGAGGCTGACTATGCTTCCATCTAGGGGAGAGTGTAGTGTCAACACTTAGAAAAAATTTGCAAAACTGGCCTTTCTATTGACTATGCTCTCTATAAGACGTTGAATATGCTCCCATCTAGGGAAGAGCATAATGTCAACACTTAGAAAAAATTTGCAAAACTAGCCTTCCTACTGACCATGACATTGAAGTGGATTATCTTTGAAAACATTAATCTCTTGTTAGAGTGCTTGTGAGAGAGTCAAGATGTAGATTTAAGGCTTGGCCAGTTGCAAAACTACTTTGCTACTAGATTTCTTGGTGATGTGTTGCCCCCCCTTTTTCTGTAGTGTGAACCTTTTTTGGGCTCTACACATTACTAAATTCTTGTTGTAAAGTGCTTTCCATCAAGTGAGTTGCATGTCACTAGATGGACTTTGCTTTGTCATTGGAAAAACTACATCGCATTTGTATGACATGTGTTTTCTTCCTGGGATGACATATGTTACATTTGCTTGGGCATTGACTAGTTGACAGAGGCTTTCTATGGGATGACTTATGTTACATTTGCCTTTGGCTTTGAAGCTTGATTTGAAGAGGGTACCATATAATCATAACACGTGAGCATCAAGAAGATTTGCAATCTTTGCTATGTAGGAAATGAAAGGGTATTGAAATATAGGAGTAGATGTGAGTATGCTATAATGGGATAATAGTGATATGCACTCTTGAGAGGTTTAACTAGTCCAAACATGCACATTGGAGCAATGTGATGACTTGTTGTTGTGATGAGATGTATCATTGCATGATTTCCTAGGGCTTCATCTTGCAAACACAACTCCAAGTAGATAAGAAAATCACACATACATAAATGCAAATATACTATGGATAACTAAATGCAAAAGGACACATCAGTGACACTGGTTGCATAGATTGTAAGTGCTTTATTTTAGAACTGTAGCGTGCTCACTTGCTTGCTTGTAGAAGGATGGGAAAAGTTATTAATTACTAACTGTGAACCCAATTTAAGATCTTGGTAGACCATGGATTTATTAGTTTAAGGTCATAGTAGACTGTTGGTCCTAGTTTAAGGTCTTGGCAGACTATTCTATGCTATTTTATAGTCCTAGCAAACTATATTCTAGTTCAATGTCTTAGTGGATGTGCTATGCCACTTTAGAGGCATGGTCAACTACTAGTTTAAAGTCATGGTGGACTGCCAATTTATAGTCTTAGTAGACATGTTGTGCCAGTTTAATATCATGACCCAAGGATGAGTTATGCTAATTTAATGTCGTAGCAAACGAGCTATGCCAGTTTAACATTGTAGCAGATGAGTGCTTACCTTGCTTCATTGATGTGCGGTATTGCATGCTAAATGTAGTATGGTTTCAAGTGTGAATGATTTACTAGATTGGCAAGCTCAATCTTCATCTTGATCAATAAGCTTAAATGCTCCATTGTTGTAGGCCTTAGTAACCAGGAAAGGCCCTTCCCAGTTGGCTAAGAATTGTTTTGCAAGTTCGTGAATGACCTTGAGGACTAGGTACCCTTTCTTGATCAAGCACTGATGCTAATTGTGACGATGCTTTTGCCATTAATTTTCTTGATACCACTCAATGTGATTAAGGGTATGCATGCACTCTTCCTCTATTAAGTTAAGGTCTACAGTTCTTAACTTATTATTTTTGCCTTCTTCAATGAAGTTCAAGAGGATTATGCAAAGCGTTGAAACCTGCAATTTAAGCAACAAAACTACTTTATATTTGTAGATGAGGCTATAAGGCATCATACTTGTTGTTCGATGCATCGTGCGGTAGGTCCAAAGTGCATAGACTAGTTGCTTATGCCATCCTTGTTTGCTATTGCTTAGCATCTTCTCAAGAAGGTTAATGATAACCTTGTTGGTGGCCTCTACTTGGCCATTTCCCTGAGGGTAGTATGGCAATGAAAAGGAGTGCTTGATGCTGAAGTGCTCACAAAAGGATTTGGTTTTGGTGCTGCTAAAATGTGCTTTGTTATCCATCACTATGGTCATGGGCAAGCCGAAACAGGTCACTAGGTCATCCAACATGAACTTGGAAACTTACTATAATTTCATCTTCCTAAGAGGAATAGCTTCAATCCACTTGGAAAAATATTCTATTGTGGTTATTATGAAGCTATGGTTAGTGGAGGATTTAGGTGTTATGGGTTTGATGATGTCTAGGTTGTAGCATTGGAATGACCACGTGATTTGCATTGTATGCAATTCAGTTGGTGGCACATGCATTAAGTTGCTATGCTACTGAGAAATGTCACACATCTTAACTTTCCAGATGCAACTTCTCTCCATGTATGGCCAATAGTAGCCTAGCCATCTATGTTTTGTTGCCATTACCCTAGGTTCTATGTGACCTATACATAGTCCTTCATGGACTTGCTCAATGATTATTTTTTCTTCATTTTCACTTACATAGGTTAGCAATATGCCATCGTAGGATTTGCGATATAGTGTGTTAACATCCCCAATGACATACTACTATGAATATTTGAGTACTACATCCTTTTACATAGCAGTTAAGTGTTGTGGAGGCTCACCTTGTACAACGTACACCTTGATATCGTCATACCACTGTTTTATGTGGGTGGTGCTAATTGTGGCTATGGATGCATATTTGATGGTTTTTGTGATAGGTGTAGTGTAGTTTGCCACCAAGGTGGACAACACATTCAACATGTTAGGTGCTATGCTAATGGTTAATGTTACAAGTGCATCGACAATGACATTTTTTCTCTAAGGAACGAGTTGAACATTGGCAACAACAAAGTGTTGGAGCATGTGTTTTTCTAGCTTGTAGTAAGGCTATAAATATTGTTCTTTGTAGGTGTAAACCTTTGCTACCTAATTGACCACTAGTTATAAATCACCTTGGATCACTATGCATTGGATTCTTAGGTCACGTGCTACAAGGATGCCTCAGAGGAGACATTTGTACTCTGTCATATTATTGGTGCAAGGAATGTGAAACGATATGTGAAGGGTCAAATATCCCTAGAGGGAAACATGATAATAGCAGTGGTGCTACCCCCTTGAGAGGTTAAGGCTTCATCAAAATGTAGGAGTGCTTGATAGTTGGTAGGCGCTTGGCTAATATTGTTGACATGCTTGTACAAGAACTTAAGATCTATGGTAGCTTGATCATCTACTGGTGAAGCCATGAGTTGTGCAGCTATTGCTTAACCTTTTTTTGAGGCTTGTGTGACATAATACAAGTTAGACTTTGCTATTATTTCCTTTCATTGAGTAATGTAACTACTTTCGTAGATATTCATTGTTATAGTTTAGAGTACATTATTGTTGCAAATCATGTTAACCTGGCTGTAGAAGAGGTAATGCCTCCACTACTTTAGTGAGAATACTAGGGCAAGGAAATACTTTGCCATGTCATTGTATCTCATTTTTTGGGCTACTAATGCATGAATTATGTAGTAGACAAGGACCTCTACCCCATCATCTCACTTTTGGCAAAGCAGAGAAGTGATGGATGTGTTGGAAGTGGTAAGGTAGATGTAAAAAGGCATATCTCCTTGTAGATGATGAATCATAGGTAATTGTCCTAGCTCTTACTTAATGTTATCAAAAAAATTTTGGCATTGAGCTCTCCACTCAAAGTGGAATCCTTTCTTAAGTAAATGTTGCATTGGTTGTAGCTTGTCAGTTGACTGAATGATAAACTTGCCTTGCAACCCTTGTAGCTCCTTAAGGTTAGTCAGTGGTGCTAAGTTGGTTACAACCTTAACCTTTTTGGAATCTATGCATATACCTACTTTGGATATTAGAAAGTTGAACATCCTACCTATTCTAACACCAAAACCATACTTCTTGGGGTTTAGATTAAGATCATGTTTTAGGAAATGTTTAAGCACTAAGTGTAAGTCATCTATGTAGTCATTGAGAAAAATCAACATGTAATCACTAAAGATGTATTTCATTGCACATTGATATGTTGCTCTTGCATTCTTTAGTTCAAAAGGCATCATTATGTAGCAAAATGTACCCCAGGTGGTCATGAAGGTTGTACTAAGCTAGTGCTTAGGGTTGATCCTAATTTGGTTCTAGCCTAAGAACCTATCCATGAAGGACAACAAGGTGTGTCTAGCCATGGTATTAAATAGTTGATCGATACTAGGAAATGGAAAGTCATCTTTGATGGTTTCCTTGTTTAGGTCCTAGAAGTCTATGAAAATGCATATACTTCCATTTTCTTAGCACAACCATGATGTTGGAGATCTAGTTCGCATAGTTGACAACCTAGATGAAACCAGCTTTGTAAAGCTTGGTGATCTCATCATGTACTGCCAATGCAACCTCAGGCTAAACCTTATGCACTTTTTTTAAAACTAGTTTAATGTAGGGATCAAGGATGATGTTATGCTAGACTAGCCAGGGATCTAGCCCTGGCATATCCTTGTATGACCATGCAAACACTTTGATGCTATCATTAAGTACTCTAGAAATGTCTTGAGCATACTAGGGATGCTAGTGAGAAGCTTAGTTTCAACATTCTTACCTCACCACTGTGCGCTACCATAGGGATCTCGACAAGGGGATCCTTTGTAACATTCCTTACCTCTAGGTTGAGAGCCTTAACTAGATGGTCAAGCTAGTTTAGTGGTGCTTCTATGAAGGCTATGTATTTATTGTAGGCTATAGGCTTGAGGTTTAGGCAATGAGGGTCAATGCATCACTTGATGTTGTCATAAAGGCCCATGATGACCAAAGGTAAGACAATTTGCTCCTTCATAGCCATGTTGTGTTCCTACAAAAATAAAAATAAAAATATCAAGTGGCACATGTTTGACAAAGTTAGTATGCATGAATGCTGAGAGTAACTCAATAAAATTTGCTTAAGCATGTAATTTTCCATGGAAGGTAAACATGTTTGTGCAAGTTTTGGACCTCAATAGGTTGTATGTGTGCCAGTTTTAGGTTTTAGCGAACCAAGAATGATCCAAACATGCCATTCTGTGGAGGGCCAGTAATACTTGGGTAGTGGAATTAACTTGCAAATTTGTGGGGTAGCAAAAAATAATATTTTTATGTTCAATATGATTAACTATTCTCTTACCCAACTATGCTCTCCACTGGGTGTTTTGTGGTAAGCATAGTCCTAGGTTGGTGGATCATTAAATGATCCCGAGAGGGTATATAGGTGTGCTTTTACAATGGTAACTTGTCATTTTCTTTGCCTTTAACACAATGTTAAGAGTGAAGTCTTACTGCTACTTCTACATTTGCTGCTAGTGGTGAGTGTAGTCCTAGGGAAGATGATGCACCAGAGTACATGCATTTGCTCAAGGCTAGCAAATGTTACCAAGGTAGAAGGAGCACTGAGCTACCTACTGCAGGTGTGCATGGAGGAGAGGAGGTCATCCACGTCAGCCAGGTACACTAACTATACTCTTCCCCTTGCTTCCATTTTCTTGTTCATTTTTTATTTTTTTGGGATTTTTTGGGAGTGTAGTCTTATAGCATTGCCTTGTA
The DNA here is from genome assembly GCA_015680685.1 of Gnetum montanum. Lineage (NCBI taxonomy): Eukaryota > Viridiplantae > Streptophyta > Gnetopsida > Gnetales > Gnetaceae > Gnetum > Gnetum montanum. The sequence goes on along the minus strand of MNCI01004069.1, from coordinate 100,230 downwards.
TGTCCTGCCATGGCAATGGTTGTCGTAGCTATGCACTGTTTGCGGTGCTGCATGGCAGTAAGGAGGGCATGATGGTAGGGAGGGTTTTGCAGTAGGGAGGGTTTTGTGGTAGGGAGGATTTTGCTTATCTATTATTTTTCATTCATTTTTTGGTTTCGTGGCTATGTGGAATTAGGGCCCTACAGATCATGCTCTGCGGCATGGCCATGAGGGCCATAGTTTCCACTGCACACCGTAGCATGATTGTAAGGGGCTGCAGTTGCCATCACACACCATTTTTTTCTATTTCTACCTTTTTCAATTGTCTTGTTTTTTTGCTAGGCCTACACAAGGTCTAGGGCTCATGGATGCTCTACAGTGTGAACCATAACAACTACCATTATGCTGTGTGTTGTGACTATAGGGGCTACAACCACCATAGGCATTGAGTTTTTTTCTGGCATGGGGCTTAGGGACCTGTGCATTACACACCATGGAGCGACTATAGGGGTAGTGGCCACCATTGCACTCTACATGGCTTAGCCATGATTATTGCTAGAGTTTTGGTAGCGGTGGGGCATTAGGGTTTCGGTAGTGGCCAAGCAGGCCAAGATAAAAATTTATTTCTATGTTGTCTCTATGTGCATGTTTTTCATTCTCTCTTGTTTGCTTTTTTCCTCATTGTAGGGACAACCTTGCAGAGTATGCTTTGGATTGTAGCTGTAGGGCTATTAGTGTTGTGAGTTCAATTTTGCAGCATTAGGGGCTACACCTTGGGTTGTGCCTAGGTGATAGTGGTGAGGAAGAGGGAGGGCCATGGTGTAACTAGGTGGGCATGATGAGCATGGCACTAGGTGAAGAATATACTCTCCATAACCATAATTTGAAACTACGCTCTCTACACATTAGGAGGTGAGAGCATAATTACTACAAGTGTTTATCAAAATAACTATTTTTGGAACTATGCTCTCCACTAGGATAGTCCAGAGTTGGTAAAAATTTTGTTAATCATGCAAAATGTTAATCCTACGAAGTATGTTGTACCCTAGTGAGTGCCAAGTATATAAAAGGAGTTAATTAACATCCTATACCCATAGGGCCCTAGGGTGTATTATCAAAATTATGCATTTTTGCTAATTTATGTTAATAATTTATAATAAGTGTATCAAAATTTTGCATTTATGCATGTATACTAATGCTTTGCCTATTACTTGATGATTACAGTGTATTACTGAAACCCATTTTGATTGTGGTTGAGATCCTTGTCATGTTGTGTTGCATGGGTGAATGTATCCCCAACACCTTTGCATCAAACATGCAAGTGGATCATTAGGTAGTGTGGTTTTGGCTAGGAGCTTGGGAGCTCCTAGAGTACCTATTGTAGTAGTTCAGTGTGATCATGTTTTCATACTTGTTGGTTGATGCTATGAGTGCTATAACTAATATGTTGCTACCTAGGGCTAAATGGAGCATTTTGAGGTTCATCTTGGATGAGTCCATTACTAACATTAATGGGGTATGAGGCTTAGGTAGAGGTCCTAGGGGCATTTAATAGTTATTTAGAGTATGGTGTATTATGGGGCTTGCTTGTAATAACAAGAGCAACACACCTTTTGTCACATAGCGGTTGTATACTCTATTCTAGAACCCATTTGAAACCATCTGCTACATCAGAGGGTAAGTGTTTCTATCGCTGATTTAGTATTTTTTACTACTTACTCATGTTAAATTGCTAATGGTTCTATGCTTGATTGCTAGGTTTAGAGTTGATGAAGATGGCCTGCATGATGATCTAGATGCTCTAGCCTTAACCTGCATTACCTTAGAGGTTTTCTCATCTAGCACAAATGTTTAGGTAGTTGTGATTGAGTAGATGGGACACGATTTGGAGACCTATATCTCCCATCACTCAAAGGTGTATGAGCGATGTAGAATGCATGACTAGTTTGATGAGGAGTGGGTTGCTGGTGAGATTAACTCTGAGGAGGTGTCTGAAGCACCCCCTTCTGTTGTACTTTTTTTGTGCCACATACGTATCTATGTGTTGGCTCATGTGCTTGTGTATATGTCATTCAGTTTACCTTATTCACATGATGAAATGCTAACCTTGTTTTACTTTGTATTGCAATAGTGGTTACCTCAGCCGAGGTGACAATGGTCACGATGGATCGCACAAAGGCACCCCATCATCATGAAATATGAGGACATGGAAGGTGCGAAACATTGGCTATGCCATAGAGCACTAGATGCGCTGATAGCTTAGCTCATGCATGCTAGGTTAATAGAACTATTCTTGGCCCTTAGCCTAAGTATCTTGGTAGCCAACATGGTCACCATCATTGAATCCTTTAGTGGTGATGTTAGGAAGTTTGCACTTGAGTGCACAATGTGACGATAGTGTTGGACCTCAACAAGGCCTTCTTTGTTGATCTCTTTGGTATTTCTGTTGATGATCCAATGATTGTTGATAAGGCCAGTAGGGAGATGGATCACAAAGAGAAGATCAAGGACTAGTTGGAGGCCACTTGATCTCACAAAGGCATATCAATAAAAAATGTGTAGGTGCTTGAGGTGCGAGAGATATACCCTTTGTTTTGCACTTGTGCCTTTTCAAAGCTACTTTTCCAAGAAAATATCCTAGGGGTTGAATAGGCACATGTGATGAAGGAGGTGTTGCTAGAGGGTAAAAGTTTAATTAGGTGATGTACATAGCCACTGGTCTGCATGCAAAGATTTCTTAGCTTTGATTCAACATCTAGGCAAAATTTCACATCCACTTCATGTTCTTTGTAGGATACCTATGAAGGTTTGTTGAGCTTCTGGTCATGCAGGATGATGAATGATGGGTGGTGCAAGACTGTGAGTATCTATATTAGCCATGGATCAAACATATGTTTTTGACCACATGCGTGTAGGGCCCTCTAAAGGAGATCAATGAGTCATTATCAATAATCACCAAGGTTCCTGTGGGACATTCACATTATTCATGTGATAGTGTGGATGAGGGCCCTCTAGTTGGTACTGGGGATGTGATCAAGGTGATTTGCTACATAGCAAAGATGGTGGGGCCATCTAAGGCCAAGATTAAGAGGCTACATACTCAAGAAGAAGTTTCACCTGAGATCAGGAAGCTAAGTAGCAAAAAGATCTACATCAAGCTACAAAGCTTGTGTGCAGATGTGGCAAGTTAGTACGTGTAGATTCTTAGATGCCTTAGTTGCATTTTTATGTTTTTATTTTGTGTTATAATGTTAATTAGCTAATGTTGTGCTATATGTAATGATGTGTTATACATGTATATGTGTTAATTGTAGAAAAAGAAGAGAGGGCTACAAGAGAAGCAGTTAAGACAACATTGAAGGAAGAACCGTTTCAGACTGAGGAAGTAGCTCATGGAGATGAGGTTCACGAGGAAGTAGAGGTCCTCTAGTAGTTGGAAGAAGAGGGGTTGATCCACCCCAACAAGGATGATTTTGGCACTTTTTTTAATGCTACACAATTAGGTAAGCCCATTGCATTCACACTTGAGGGCTTGCTATGTAATCTACCTTTATTGCCATCTGTCTTTCCTTGTTTACTCTGGTATCTTAAGCTATGCCAAGTCATGTGCTAATTGCATCATTGTATTGTAGCATCAAATATTCCCACTAGTGGTCCTACATCTACTTACCTCATGGAGGCATGGATAGAGATGCCAGATGAACTTATCTTCATGGAAGACATTGTTAAGGACAAGGTGGACCACTTTTGACAAGTGGACCTAGAACCAGCTATGCATGTAGTGCTATTCCAATTTATGCTATCCTACTTATTACTTAAATGCTTAGTTTTTGACTGAGATTAATTGGTTTTTGTATGCCTATAAGTCCTAAGCTATAGTGGGATCTGAGTAAGGTGGCAAGGATGGATGCTTTGCTTGACCTTTTCCTTGAAGTTGATTAGGTGTCTCGTCACATGTATGAGACATCTAACAAGTGTGTGCTTTCTTATGAAAAGTTATTATGGATCTATAGGTGATCTAAAGAGAACCTATGAAAATAGTGCATAAACTGCAAGAAAGGATCACTAGCTAGGATGAGAAGATTAAGGATCTTCAATCTAGATATGACTTCATAGCAACTAGATCGTGGGGAGATGGCACCTAGTGTACCTCTGAGATTGAGTATGCTAGGTATTGAACAACTCTTGTAGGTAAGAACGAGGCCATGTAGGAGTTGGCAAAGCAGTAGCTCCAAATGGATTTACTTTTTCAGAAGAATCAAGATTGGAATAATTATAACATAAAGGTTTATCAGTGGGGACAAATGTAGGAGAATCATAAGCATCAGTATAAGTGAAAGTGTGATGCATACTTGTGATGGTACGAGGAAGAGTCTATTAAATGCCATCACATTGAGATGTTTCTTAAGGAAACCAACAAGAATTAGATGTATGACTTGTTCGTGTAACATATAGTCATGAGTGACTCTCCCATGAGACAGATTGTCACCCCCTTCATAGAGGCCTCTTCTATAACATTGTTCATAGATTCATCCACATGGACCACCCTAGACAAAGGAAAGACCCATGAAAGTATTGACTTTGGCTAGGAGACTAGATGCAACTTTTTGAAGCTGAGATCCTCCACTACTTGGAGGTTAGATTTGGAAAGTTACCTCCAAAACTCAATGATTCAAGATCCTCCCAAGTTAATTTCTACTATGTTCGTTTTTTATGCTTTTTATGTTTTGAGTGAGCTCATGTAATGCATTCTTTCTTACTAATCATGCATATTTGTTAATGGTTGTGGTAGGTACCAGGTGGTGCTACAAGCCCGAGAGACTTGGTAGAGGAAGTAGAACCTCCACCCCCCACATAGCACTATTGGTTGAGCATGACCAAATATACCTCCCATTAAGCTTTTTTGTTGCATTTTTGCTATGTTATGTTATTCATGATATGTATGGCTATTCATATTACATTTTCTATGGATGATTATTTGTTAAGTGTAATGTGTAGACTTTTATCCTTATCTGATTATTGTATGAAAATTTGGACCATTACAAGCCATAGTGATACTAGACCATTGCAAGCCATAGTGAGTTTGTTATTAGTTTAAAGCCTTGATGGGCCCCATGCTAGTTTAAGGCCATAGCAAGAGGGCCACTACTAGTTTTTGGCCATTTTGTTCCATGTGTTGCTAGTTTAAGGCTATAGTGGGCTGGGGAGTTACCTAGTTTAAGGCCATGATGGGCCATGACTATAGTTGAAGGCCATTTTGGGCTATGGTGATAGTTTAAGGTCATTCCAAGCCACGTGTTGCTAGTGTAAGGCCATTCCAGGCCACGATGATAGTTTAACACCATTCTAGGTCACGTGTTACTTGTTTAAGGCCATTTTAAGCTATGGTGATAGTTTAAGGCCATTCTGGGCCATGGTGATATTTTAATGTCATTTTGGATCATACGTTGCTAGTTTAAGGCCATTTTGGGCCTCATTGCTAATTTAAGGCCATTCCAAGCTACAGTGATAGTTTAAGGTCATTTTAGGAACCACGTTTCTAGTTTAAGGTCATTTCAAGCTACGGTGATAGTTTAAGGCCATTTTGGGCCATGTGTTGCTATATCTCTTTTTGGTGATTTTTGCGTTTATGATTTTTATGCATTTTTGATGTCTTGCATGTATTAATATAATAACTATGAAAGTGTAAACTATGCAAGCAAATACATAGATAAAGTAGATGAATGTGTAAAAAAAGTAAATAAATGTGTAATCAAAGAAAACTGATGTGTAATATAAGCAATCAAGCTAAATGTAAATAATAGGCTACATGCTAATCTAATGTGAAACAAATGCAACATAAGCAAAAGGTAAAATGCAAGTAGTGTAGATGTGAATAGTGGGTAAGTGTTTGGCATGTTTTGGACTAAGGGGGGCACCTTAGTTATGCAGTTGCTTCCTAACCTAATGTAGGTTAGGAGGTGCATAGGAACCAGACTGCACTATTTGGTAATCCCCTTGATCCTTGCTTGTTATGTCAAAGGGCAACTCTACCCAAAGGGAATCCTTTGGGAGGTTATTGACTTCTACCATCTTTTCGGGTGTGTCTGCCTCATGCATCTCATTGTTTACCATAGGCACATCATCAGAAAACTTAACCTTTGACCCTTGCTCCATATCTATGTTATTGATGGCTAAAGGGACAACATTATCACTATGGATGATAACTTCACCACCTTCATATGAGGGGTGGATCTCTTTATGAATAAGAGAGGAGATGGTTCATAATTGGGCCAACCAAGGTCTACCCAATATTAGGTTGAAGCCCAACATCTCTTCTATGACAATGAACTCAGTAGTGGTAGGGAATTGCTCGCTTGCTATGAAAGCCATAGTAACTATGCCCTTGACAATGATGTGTGACCCATTAAAGGATTTCAAGAACATGATTTTTGTTGGTCTAATTTGATTTTCAAGGCTTAGCTTATCCACAATGGTGTATGGTATTATGTTCATGCTTGTTCCGTTATCGATGTGCACTTTGCAGATCTTGCATTGTCCAACACATATAGTAATAAACATTGGAGTTTTTATGACCTTTTCCCTCTCGGGATCAACCTTGATTGCTCAACATCACTACATGGATGGATGTCTCATTTGCAGGGATGTCCTCTGTAATAGGGATGGAGATCAACATCTGTACTAGTACTTCATGATGGATAAATGATGTTATGATTAGGTTGTATAAGCTCAATGTTGTATCTTTTTATTTGAATGCTTGTTTGGCTTGAGCTAATGCATCAACAAAGTCCTTGCCATTATTTGTAGTTTTGTTGGCGTTGACTTATTCCATGCAACATAAGAGAAATATTTCTCATGGAGGCAACTTAGGCTTTGTTTGCTTGGCTTGCTTAGGGGCCTTAGTGCTCCCTTGTAATTTTCTCATTATGGCTTCTTCAGTTATTTTGGCCATAGGGACTGTAGATATAGGTACTAGCTTTGGTGGACCTAGTACTCTTTGCTCTCAATGTTGCATAACAATTCCATCTGTAAGATGTTCATTAGGTATCGTATGTTGCCACCTTGAGGGCATGCTAATGTTGCTAGTGAGGTTATCCCTTGGGAAGGAAGGGATCAATGCAGTGGCTACTACTAGGCTTTAGACAGGTGAGGGGCCAGTATGTTGTGGCACCCTGATGATGAAGGGTTGTTGAGCAGTTACTATTGATGCAAAATGCTAAAGGATCATAACTATGAAGGGAATTGTGCATGCTTGAGNTGAAGGATGTTGTGCATGCTTGAGGTGATGCTCTAATAACAAAAAGAGGCCTCAAACTCATGGGGGCCAAGGGGATCCTTTTGCTACCAGAGGACACTTGGACCATGAATGAGTGCTACACCAATTTTGAATCATCATCAACACTGATAGCATTTATGACATAGCCAACATCATTTGCATTTATAGGATCATTGTATACCCTCATGGATTGGTTCTTTGGCTTGACTAGATTTGTAATGTCAAGTACCAACTCACCTCTATTGATCATCCTTTGTAGGTCATCTTCCAAAGCTAGACAAAAGTCCATGCTATGGTTGGGCAACTAGTTGTAATGGAAAAATTGATCTAGCCTAAAGTGTCTTGGGACCAGGGGCTTGTTTGGTGTTACCAAAGTAGGATTTCTCAGTAGAACATAGTATTTATCATGCTTTTTGCAAGAATCCTCAAACATTTGTTTGTATTGGATGCATCTAGCTTTTTGTAGTTGATCTAGTAGCTTTAAAGGCTTTAGTGGCAATGAGGTATACTTAGAGTGATTCTTCCACTCAAAGTTGGACCTTTGAACAACGTGTGCTATGGCCACTAAAGATGTAGATTGGTTGGTTGCCTTTGCACTAGAGTTGGTAACTTTGTTGTTAGTTGGGGCTTTGGGTTACTTAGCTTTCTACCTTAGTTGGTTACTTTGGCTTCTTTGGCTATAGTTTCCATTGTTGTGTTCTATTTTCCCTTTTCTTTGTCCATCCTTGCATGTTGTGGGTCCTTGCTAGCTTCTACCACATCTTCTATGCTTTGGGTTTGAGTGAAAGCTTGGCTAAAGGATCGCGAGCCTAGGTAATACAGTTTTGACTTTCTAAATTCATTGATTGCCCCCTTGAAAATGGCTAGGAGATATGCGTCAGTTATGAGCTCTTGTATTTCATTTAGTGAGACACTCTAGTGTTGAATGAACTTTTGCATGGGCTCTAGGTGGCCCTACTTGACTTGCATTAGCTAGTCTAAGGTTTCCTCTAGCTTCAAATTGTATTTGAAGCATGTAATGAATTAGCTTAAGAGGTCCTCCAAAGAGGAGATAGAGCCTCTAGACAGTGCAAGGTACTAATCTAATGCTTTTCCAATCAATGACATGGTGAACATGCACATGATGACATGTGACCATGCTTGTAATAGCAAGCACTCTGACTAAAAATGACTAGATGCACATTGGGATCTCTGTCACCATTGTATTTGGTGAATTGGGGCAGTGAGACCCCAATTGGAAGAGTTAGAGGTGGAACCACAGGACTTATAGGGTTATCTTGGTATAAGTTCATCACTTTAATAGTTTTGGACAAAGTATCTCTAATTCACTTCACCTCTTCTATCAAACTTTGGATCATCTGGAACACTTGGTCTAAGTTCTGAGATGCTGCAATTGGCTATGCTAGTTGTGCCATCTACTATGCTAGTTGTATAGCTGATGGCCTAGTGGTAGGTTGTAGAACCACGCAATGAGCTTGATGTGTTGGCTATGCTATGGGGATAGTGATTCATGCAAGAAATGCATGCATGGGTTGGACTGGCAAAAAGGGCATTGACGAAATAGGTGGGACATAGGATGCCTAAGTCACTTAGGACCTAGAGATAGGCCCTATGTGGATGTATGGTTGAGCTGATAGGGCTACTATAGGTAGAGATGGCTAGATGGGTTGTGATTATCTCATGAAGGGTAAGACAAGAGAAGACAATGTGTCATAATGTGTGTGTTTTTTTGATGTGTTACTATTATAGGCATTAACCTAGGCTTAGCAGAGCAAGAAGGTCATACTGGAGCTATGACTATCTCAAAGAGAATGGGTGAACCAGATCAAGGAGGAGCCATACTAGGGATCACTCATTGGAAGATGGTATGGATAGATCCCTCATGCTTCAAGCAAGATTCAAACTCATTCTCTTCCTCCTATAGGGCCTCCTCATATTTTGTTCCTACATTGTGCTCATCTACTTGAATGAGCTAGGCTAGTAGTTAATGGTAGCACTTTGTGAGTGGGATGGTATCAAAGGAGGAGGGGATATACATTTGTCCATCCCAATGGATTAGCTCATAGTTTCATTTTGCCTCTATGTCAATGCAGTCTACAAATAACCTTTCTTGAATGTTTGTGCATATGAAGTTGTATTGCTCATTGCTTAGGATGGCATATTTTGGGTCTTGACCACATAACCTAAGGGATTACATTTTTCCTACCATTATAAGACTCATACGGTTGTTAATCCTAGTCTCTTGTTGGATGGGCAAGATGTCAAGTGCATTTGAGACTGATATTAAAGGTTGATTTGGGTTCATGGGCATAGATCGCATTATAAAAGGGGATTGTAGAGGTTGTTGGTTGTGAAATACTATGGACTATACTAAAACTGACTCTGTCCTAGCTAACACAATTGACTTCACTGACTATGCTCTTTACGTCAAAGAGTGGACTACACTGACTACACTCTCTACACAGGAGAGTGAACTATGCTAACTACATTCTTCACATTGGAGAGTGAACTACACTAACTATGCTTTCTATGTTAGAGAGCGGACTATGCTGACTACACTCTCTACATTGGAGAGAAAACTACGCTAACTACACTTTTTACAAGGAAGAGTGGACTATTGATGAGACGCAACCTGCACTGGGCCGCGATATCGCGTCTCCCCCTGCGATATCGCGTACGCGATATCGCATCCCGCTGCCATATCTATAAATAAGAGGTGGCACTTCCTTCATTTCCCAATCTTGGCTAGAAGTAGCGAAGCTCTGGCAGATTGATCACTCCAGAGTTAGAATTTTTCCCATGTGCCCGCAGTAGGAGTCCTAGAGTGAACGGCTCTTTATTCATGCAGCTTGTAACCTGAACCCAAGTTGTGTACGGCAATAAAGACAAACTTGATTGGATAAACCTTGCAGCACGTGGTTTCATTCATTGTTGTTTATTTACTGCTTTCCTAGTGCACACAAGTATGACTTGATTACGAGCATCTACGGACGTGTACGGCTAGTCAAGGAATCAGTTGCTTGTCGCAACGCATGAGTACGACTTGATTACGAGCATTGGCTGCTTGGTAACCCAGTAGCGTATTC
>MNCI01004069.1:36567-84367 GCA_015680685.1 Gnetum montanum | reverse complement strand
CGATATCGCGACCGCCGCGATATCGCATCCCATGCGATATCGCGTCTCCCCCTGCGATATCACATACGCGATATCGTGTCCTGCCGCCATATCTATAAATAAGAGGTGTCACTTCCTTCATTTCCCAATCCTGGCTAGAAGTAGCGAAGCTCTGGCAGATTGATTACTCCAGAGTTAGAATTTTTCCCATGTGCCTGCAGTAGGAGTCCTAGAGTGAACGACTCTTTATTCGAGTAGCTTGTAACCTGAACCCAAGTTGTGTATGGCAATAAAGATGAACTTGATTGGATAAACCTTGCAGCACGTGGTTTCATTTATTTTTGTTTATTTACTACTTTCCTAGTGCGCACAAGTACGAATTGATTACGAGCGTCTACGGACGTGTACGGCTAGTCAAGGAATCGGCTACTCATTGCTAGGCTAGAACATGTGATAAGTACGACTTAGTTACGAGCACCCACAGGTGTGTGCGGCTAGCTAAGGAATCGGTTGCTTATAACACTTAGGCTAAATAGGTGCCTCAGTACGACCACTTCGAGCACTTGCGTTACGTGTGGTGATCCCAGTAACGATTAGCGTTTGGTAAGCCACAGTTGCATATTTCAGGGTGTGTCCGGTAAGTGGGAACGGATGCTGACGCTAGTTAATTTAGACTTAGGATAGTAGTTAGAGTTAGCTTAGTTTCTCAACCCTTTCCTCTAATAGCATATAAGATAAATCAAAAAATACCAAAAAAAATCACATACCTCAAACTTGCTTAACCATACACTGTGACACTTACAAGCAAGCCTGGGAAGACAACGAACGATTAACCCCAAGTGTTTCTTGTGGTGTTAAGGCATTTAGTCTGCGGAGTTCGACCGGATCGCGCGTGCATGCTCGTATTCGTATGGTTGAGTGTAGGGGTACCTCACCACTCATCAACTATGTTGACTATGCTGTCTACACTAGAGAGTAGACTACACCAGAGACAAATACGCTCCAACTAAAGAGAATGAGAACTTAGCAATAGTGGAAATGAGTGTGATTTTGGTTGCTAGGTAGGGTCCTAGGGGGACTAACTACATAGTCCAATCTACATGGATAGGTTATTAGATAATTCTTGTGTTGGCCTAAGATCCAACTACCGTATTGTGTGCAATAGGTTCGCAGGGGTGTTATGGTTTATGCTAGCCCAAAGCCAACAATTGCGATGTTGAGAGCATGTGAGACAACCACAATGAAGTCTAAAAAATTGGTTTTACCCTCCTTTTAATGCCAAAAATTTTAATGATAAAAAATGTTGATGGTTGGAACACCAATGTCCATAGGTACATAGCCTAACCCAGAATTTGCATGAGGGCCTATTCGAGGTCGAGAAGAGGCACCTTGAATGGTTTGGCTGATCAAATAGGAACTTACTAGATGCAACAATGTTGTAGTATGGTTAACTACAGTGCTAATGTAAGATGATGCTAAGGATGTAGGTGATGTTTGCAGTGTTTACGGTGTTTGCGATATCAGTGGGGTCGAGTGTAGTCATAGGTACCCAAGGGGTCGAGCATAGTCAAGGATTTCTACAAGGCGGATGATGTTAAGTGCAAGGACCACTACCCAAGCATATTTTTAAGCATGTCTATGTGGTAAAATAGAGGAAAATGTAAATAAAATGTAGAGAATTCCAAAAAATAGTGAGAATGAACTGAAACACCACCCCAAATGGGGTTGAGCATAGTTAACACCAAATGGGAAATAGAAGGTATGTAGTGTATAGTAGACTTAAGTGGAAAATATAGTCATAGTCCCTAGGCTATTTGGCCATGAAGACTAGTGTTTTACTGAGGTGTCCATGTCTACTAGGTTGGCTACAACAGTGTGCTGCTAGTGGACTACCACTTTGCCTATTTGCTAGTTCACCACTATGCCTTTGGTTTTCTCCTAAGTGCTCCTTAGATTTGTGAAGCTTGAAAAATTTGAGGGCATGGGTATTTATCGGTTTAGAGTTAGCAAAAAAGTGCAGGATGGCTACGATGTGGTAGAGGGGATGGTTGGGACTACGCTCAACGTAGTCACTATTCATGTGGTGTACTGATGGGGTTGGTGGTGTTGTGCTTTATTGTGCTATGCTGGACTTTGCAAGATTGTGAGATTATATCTACAATTCCAATGACATATTTGTGCTAAGAAGATTGCAAGGTACCTAAGAAATGACAGCCATAGACTACACTCTACAGGACTATGCTCTCCATGGTCTCACATGGGGTTGAGTGTAGTTATAATTTTGGGACAAAAGGATATGCAACAAGGAAATATTTTATTGATTATGCTTGCTAAAGGTGAGTTGATTACATTTTGGAGTTGAGTTAAGCATCATCGCTATCTTGTAGAGGCTGCTAGAGACTATTCTAGCTAACTACACTCTCTATAAGAGACTGACTACGCTTTGGGGTGGGGAAGAGCATAGTCTCAATGCTAGTAAAATCTTTGAGAAAATGGATTTTTGTATACTATGATCTCCATAGGAGGCTGAATACTCTCCTAACTAGGGATGAGCATAGTCCCTGGACTTGCCAAAACTTGTGAAAAATTACTTCCTATTGACTATGCTCTCTATGAGAGGTTGACTACATTACCATTTCGGGGACAACGTAGTGTTAGCACTTAGAAGAAATTTGTAAAACTAGCCTTCCTGTTGACTATGCTCTCTATGAGAGGTTGACTACACTTCCATCTAGGGAAGGACGTAGTGTCAACACGTAAAAAAATTTTGCAAAACTATCGTTCCTATTGACTACACTCTTTATGAGAGGCTAACTATGCTCCCATCTAGGAAAGAGCGTAGTGTCAACACTTAGAAAAAATTTGCAAAATTGGCCTTCCTATTGACTACACTCTCTAGGAGAAGCTAACTATCCTCCCATCTAAGGGAGAGCGTAGTCTCAAAACTTAACCAAAAGTTGTAATCAAGATGCCATAGTCTAGATTTAGTGGTGTTTTGCTTGGTACGCCTAGTAGCATAGTGCTTAGTAACCTAGTAGTGGATATGTTGGTTCAAAATGTGTATGGAAAGTGGGACCAGATGCTTATGTTAGGATTAGTTAAATATTAGTTAGTTAGTTAAATTAAATTAGTTATTAAATTACTCTATCTCTCTTCAAGCACAAAAACCATAAAACACATAATGATAAAAATTATATGCCTTAATTACTCTTAACCATACCATTATGCTTCACAGGTGTAATTGGGAAGACAATGAATGACCTTAGGGCAAGGTTCACTTCCTAGAAGACTAGTGTACCAAAAACTATAAAGTCTACAGAATTCAATTGGATCGCATGTGATTGCTTTGTGATTTGTATGGTTGGGCATATGGGTACCTCATTGCTCATCATTGGCACCATTGCTATGAAATTCGTTTGTTGAAATGTGCACTATTTAGGATTAGTGAACATTATTAATATTGTTGGACAAACTCATGGTCAACATCACTCTTACACGACATATAACCACTAAGCACACTAATAATTTTATTTGTTAAAAAATGTCTTATTTCCATAGGCATGAAGATGTTAAACCACCAATTCCACAAGAGTGAAAAGTTGTATATACTTATCTAGATGAGTATGTACTAGACTTCATCTCCATACTACATCAAGATGAATAGTTGTGATGGAGTGATATGGAGGGCAACATCATATTGCCTCCCAATCAATCTATGCCCATGATGCTATTTCAAATCCTTAAGAAGTTAGGCATCTTGGATCTTCATGAGGAATATTCTATGAATGATCATGACACTTGAGACTACCATCCCAAAAAAACACAATGCAAGTGAGATTAACATCAAATGAAGCATCGTGAGCTTACAAAGGGGAAACATTTCACTAATCCCTTGTTCCTACTAAACCAAGATGATAATGTAGATCCTTCCCCTAAGGATTCTCAATATAAAAATTCTCCACCCTCTATTATTCATGATGAGGGTATGGCCCTGAACCTACGATGTACTATTCATAAACCAAGTTTAGGAAAAAGTCACAGTTAAGGTAGGGACTCAGGTAAACATCACAATGGCAAGGCATCTAAGGATGGTGGTTGTAATGAACAAAGAGGTGGTGGTGGACAATATGGTGGTGGTGATAGTCAACCTTCCTCTTCATCCCATTTTGTACATTTCTCTTCATCTATTGGTTCTCATAGAAGCTATCATTGAAATAATCATGATGAAGGTGATCAACGAGACAACAGATATTGTTAAGGCCATCAAGAACATAGAGGTGATAGAAACCATCATTGGCATCATCGATAAAATCATGATTATGAACCTCTATTGGTAACTCAAAGCATGCTCAACGTTACAAAGGTAGTAAAGATCCCAACTAGGCATGTGAGAGATAGCTAGATCAAGCACTTAGATATGAATAATATCCCACGATTTGAGGGGGGATATAATTATGATTTGTAGAATCATCTACAATCTTTACAAGATGCCTATGCCTTATAGAACATTGAAAATGATTGGCAAAAACTCAAGCTTTTTTCAAAGACACTCATTAAGTAAGTTGAGAGTTGGTACTAGTCCTTGGAAACAAAATCCATTCATCGATGGGGTACCATGTTAGAGCTATTTAATGATAAATACCAAACATACTCTATAGTGTCTCATGTGAGAAGGAAAATCCAAGGCCAGAAATAGGAAACACACAAACCCTTGGATGTCACCATGGGTAGATACTATTCACTCTTACATCAATGCCCAGACCATGGTTATTTTCAAAGGAAACAACTCTGCCACATCATAGATGTGCTCAAAGCTAAAACTAGAAGAACTCTTAGGCTATATCCCGAAGGGAGATTATTTAAATTAAGGGCTCATCAGATTTAAAGGCTTATAGCAAGTAGCAAAAGAGGAAGATGAGTTACAAAAAATGGAAAGTTTGGAAGAGTATAATAGGGTACCTTCCATTTAGAAAGGAGAGCTTTGATTTTGTGATGAGGAGGAGTGATCACTCAATAAGGTGGTGAACAGGAAAACCTTGCCTATTCAAAAAAAAATTTCTAATATTTCAGCAAAGGTTGATAAATTATGAGACTCTTTAGATGAAAAATTCCAAACTATTATGAAGATTGCTAAAGAATACAATGAGCAAAATAGTGATCATAACCATAAGAGGTGAAAAGAAGCTGAACATGCCTACCAAAGAGGTAAGGGCAAAACTGTTACAGTAGAAGAAGTTGTGGAGATAGACTTTGAAGATGATATTGGTTGTGACATCTATCAATATGAACATCTAAAGGGGTTTTGCCCCATGGTGTCACACTTACAAGAGTCTGGGGTGTATGCATTGAATCCTCAACTACCATGTAGGTAAGCACCTAGATGATTTTCTTATCCTCAAGGCAATCCAAGGTAGTTCCACTAGAAACAACAAGCTTATTACCCAAGTGGAGCTCCACCACAACCTTATGAACAATACCAATAGTGGCCCCAACCACAATCGTGGGGAATGCCACCACCAAGGAAATAGTACTATTATAGGTAACTAGATCCATACAGGTACTATGTTTAGTAACCCATCTCTCAAACAAATTATACAAGCCACATCTCATTTTAGCATCACTATTACCCTCTAGAGTACCATTGAACACATTCAACATCTACTTGAGGGAAGAGCCCATATCCATACCACCCTTTGCATTTTTTTGCACACATCCCTCTGCCCTCTACCTAGTTACCTCCTACTTCATCCATGTAGGGAGAAATTCCCCCATAGCTGCAAGAATGAAATGCTACAAGGGCTATACATTCACAATTGATTTTTTTATCAAGTGGTTTGGACAATCGATCCAGGAAATGACCATTTTTCTGATCTAATAATCCCCCTAAACCCTGACAACCTAATGTGGTTGGTTGCCCTACATCTCCAACACCCTCATCTTCTACATCAAATACCTTTGAGTGTCCTTTAAACTAAACACCACCTCAAATTTGCACTGTAATGTTAACTCATGATGTTTCCAATTGGATTAAGGCTAGTAATCTTCCCAAAAAAATATATAACCTGAGAAATCCAAAGCTATGGTTAATTGAATTTTTCTTAGTTCCCAAGATTTTTTAACCCAATCCTCACAAACTGAGGCAGGAGGAATCCTGCTAGGTAAAAACCCAATTGCATAAAGTTGAGTAAAGGTTTGGATTATTTAATCAAAGATGTTTTTAGGAAATTTGAAATGAAAAAATTATCATTATCATCCACATCAATAGTATTCTAATTGGGTTGCAGTATGCTATTAGAGGAATCCATTATCTTATATTTTTTTCCTCTAACATCAAAAAGCAAAGAAACAATTTTGGTCATGCAAATTCCATAGGGCCCTAGCCCAAACACTCTAAGAAATCAGAAGTAGAGTAGCAAAGAAAAACCAGGAACAAATACATAAAAATAATTGTTTGTAGAAGGGTGAGAAGTAGAAGCATTGAAGTGAATCATGTGTGGTAGTGACAAAAACAAGAATACTTCTAGTGCAAAGATATATCCTAAGACACCTACCACAAGTAGGCTTAGGCAGGGACGTCAAACCCATAGGCCAAAGTAACAATAATGAATCCAAGCCATAGAGATCAATTTCACATTAGACTATGTGCTCAATCTAAATGAACACACCACTATGCAAAAAAGAGCACAATAATTTATAATACTGCAATAAAACACTTTTTCAAAAACTACACTACTTAGCTAAAAGCACCCCACTAATCCTAGCCACCAATAGATACTTTTCTTGATAAAAAGACTTTCTTAGCAGAAAAAAATCATGTTGTGCCAAGAGAAAGCTTTTTTCTTACCATATGTTCAACAACTACTACGAGAGCACAACCGAATTGAGCAAACAACCAAGCCCAAATAGTTTGAGTAAACTGTAGATAACTGACAAATGTTTAACCTTACTTCAAACTTAAACATTGCAACTTTTATAAGACATTATCTAACTACCAATGCCATGGAAATTTCTATGTTGATGTCATACACTAAAAAATCAAAGTCCATACATTGGCCAGTGTGTGACACATGGAGATTTCCATTTTTGACTCTATATGCTAAGAAACCAAGTTTTATACACTATATAGCATATGGACATAGAAAAAATTAAAAAGTAATTAAGAAATTCCTATCTTGATGTCATATGCTAAAAATTTGAGTTCTTATACTGGCCAGCATCTAGGCTAGCATGTGACACATGGAAATTTCCATTTTTGACTCTATACATAAAAAATTAAATTCCATACACTATGCAATGTATGGAGTAGTGTATGAATAAAAATTTCTATTCTTAAGTTCATATAATAATAATTAAATTTCATACACTATGTAGTGTATAGAGTAGCATATGAACATACATAAAATTAAAAATTACTATTTTCAATTCCATCATATTCCATATGTGAGTTTAAAAACTACTAATTTTCTGCTCCAAACCCTTAAACAATATGGAAATAACAATAAGATAAAGAGAATTATTTTTTTTCCATATGCTATGTGTGAGAAAAGTGATGAGGAAATTGATTAGATACATCAAACTTGGACCTAAAATCGACCATGACCTCTACACACTAGGAAATAGTAATTTTTTTTTTACTTTTCCAAACTAATTTAACCATGAAAACTCATTAATTTAACAATTTATACCCTATTTGTTTGTTATTTATAGCCTATTTTTGCATAATTTTGATAATTTGTAGTCCATTTTATTAATTGTTTTTCAATCTTAAATACAAAAGGACTAAAAAATTAAAAGGAGTTTTATATCCAATATATATTAAATTTAAAACTATTTTGACCTTGTTCCACCTTATTTGCAACATTTTATCTTGTTTTAACTTTATTTTTACTTTTTTTTACCTTGTTTTCACTTTGTTATTACTTTGTTTTACTAAGTTTTACCTTGCTTTGCCTTATAGGGACCCCACCTTGCTTTGTTTCATCTCGTTCTATTTTGTTTTGACTATGTGTGACATTATTTTACTTTATTATTACAATGCTTTGTAAAATTTCAACATTGTTTAATAATTTTATCATGTAGATGCTACTTGATCTGCTTATGTTGACATACAAGAATGTGCTAGGAGGATGAGGAAGCAAATTTCACTAGCCTTAAAGCCCAAATAGATCCTTATCATGATGTTGTTAGGCCAAGAGAACCTTGAATGTCTATGCATTAAGCCTCAAAACCATTCTACCATGAAGTCTTAATATCATGAAGTAGCTTAATTACCATTGACCTTGAAGCCAGAGCCATCACAAATGGTTTTGTTTGAAATTTCCATCTAAACGAAGATGCTGAGGAGAAAATGCATGAAACTAAGTCCCTTGCCAAAGGTTAAGCTTTCTCAAGACATAATCAAACCCTTGTAAGGAAACATTAAAGTTTTTACATAGGCCTTGATTATATCTAACATTCACATATTTTCCGTTACTGTGGTTGATCTTTTGTTCATAGGTTCAAGCAAATGGTCAGCATTGACAACTACTATAGTCTATAACAAGCAAGTTGGTGTAACCTATTATAACTTCTTATGATGTTACAAAGAGCTACAAAATTTATACAAATCTATGAAACAAAAACACAAATTTCTCATTTTCTTCCTGTTGTAACTAATATTAGCCTATGACTACCTATTTTCCCATTGTGACCTTATGCAAATATATTGTAATTACATGTACTCTTTGACTTTTTTCTTGTCCTCTTGGAGTGGCATTTGAAGGATGAGCTTGAAGTCATTGTAAAGGTATGACTCATCACAATATTAAGTTACCATGCAAACTTGATACATGAGATTTAGTTAGATTGTTTGAGTGCACCAACAATGTTTATCTCACATCACCTCCATTACCCCTCCTAAGCCATATTCCCATAGCCAAATTATGGCCTCCCTTACCTTGTTAATAATGGAAATAATATTTTCCACATTCATGCACCATGACCTTGTGACATCTCCTTCAATATGATTCATCAGTCTAGTTTGTTGAATTAACACATCTCAATTAGGAAGAAGGTACAAATCCAATTCACTAAGTGTAACACATCTCATTTGGAAAGAAAATAGAAATTAAGTTCCCTACATGTGACATAGCTCATTCAAGTGAAAAAAGAAATTTTGGCCTTGGTGATGAAGCTTAATGAAGGTTTCAATCCACAAAAAAAAAATGAGGAAGCAAATTGCTAAGAAGTAAAGAGGTCAATGTAGCCTAATGTCAAAAAAGTGGATCTAAATGAAAATAAAAAAAGCAAGAGCCAAATGACCTAAGAAGCCTAAGAATGGAGTGTTGGTTCCCCTAAAACATCATTGGGTAGCTAGCAGTTCAAGCAGCTAAGCATGAAGACTTTTACGACAAGACATGTTAACATCATGTCATGCCAAGGATGTCAACATTTGAAATTCCATGTTAGCCCCCTAATAATTAATAGGACCTCTATCTTACCACAAACTTATAACATTCCCCAATGACTTCATTTCACCATCATGAGCACTCATTGGTATGGTTTGACAACGACAATCAAGTATGGAGAGGGAGTGTTTGTGATGAACTTGCAATGGTGTTTCATATTCTTTGTTAATTCCTCTTAGGTTAATCCTCCAACCATTAATAAAAAGAGTCCAATGAAACATCCTAAAGAAAATTTACATTTGCATATGTAACCTAATCGCGAGAGTGTTTACATTGTAATTTAATGAAAATTTCAAAGGCAAAAATAAGTGTCCATTTTAACATGAAAAATTCCCACATCATGGCTTTCTCTCTAGCTTAGTTTGAATAGTTTCTAGTGTACAAAGATGTAATTTATAGCTTACAAGTTGAAAGTCTCATTCAATTTCATTTATAGAGGTCAAAATGTAAATATGCTACCAAAATTTGATAGTAAAAGCCAAAATGTTGGTACCTTATATGCTAGAAAAATAGCCCAAAAATGTTACCAACATTGGCTTTAAAAGCTCTATACATTGGAGGTCCCTATGCTATGAATTTTGGTGGTGTAAATACCAATTACGTTGGCATAACAATGCCTAACAGGGCATATATGTTGGCATATAGACTAGCATGTATGCTGATAAGAAATTTCAATTAGACTAGAATTTTGGGACAAAACCCAAATTATGCTGGCATTCACACACTGCAGATTATTCTCTTCAAAATCATTTGAAATGTACAGTAATCAGCAGCATAAAATTAGCAACACTCTATCCTTTTTAAGCAAACGTCTTGCACATCTTTCGGACTTTTTAGAATTTTTGCAAACTCGAACTAGAGATATTTAGAGTAATGAAAATTTCAAAAGTCCATAACCATCATAACCAACGTATGCAGTGTGAACAACCTTCACAAAGAGAACCAATGATAGATCACCAGACTTTGACAGATAATTTGATCCATCAAGTGTAGATCTAATTATGCTCTACATCAAATATGCTCATGGCTTTTCAAAGCCTGTAATATGTAGTTTCTAAATTTTGCTTTCTTTTACATTTAATACAAAGTTATAGCTCTTGGTGTAATTATTATGCTTTGTTTATTTCTCTATCATTTAAATTATTTATGCTAGGAATTACCATTTCATACATGTTTTTAACACTTAGTAATAGATCCACTAAGCCCTTGAGCAATCTACTTGACCATTTGAGGTGCTTCGAATTCTCTTCCAAGGGTAGTTTGAATTTGGGGTTAAACTATCATGCATTGAGATTTTTGGCCCTCTAGCACAAAATTTTTTAGCCTCTATAGTAGGTTATAAAAATTGTCCTTAAATACTTCAATTTCATTATCAATCTATTTCTAGAAGATGCTAAGTACAAGTTGCTCGAAAGTAATGGGAGCATTACACAAGATGAATGGCACTTTCTTGTAGACAAAATTTCTTCATGAACTAGTAAATGTTTTTTTCTCCTAATCTTTCGATGTGATGTGAATCTGATTATATCCACTATATCAATACAAGAAGCTATATTACTAATATCCTACAATGATGTTCAATATTTGGTTAACAAATTGCAAAGGAAAATGGTCTTTGAATGTCATCATGTTCAATAATAGAAATTAATGCAAATCCTCCACTTTCCACCTTTCTTCAGAACAATAACTAATGGGCTAGCCCATTTACTATCTAAAATTAGATATATGAACCCTACCTTTAATAGTTTTTCCAACTCTTGTTTAACATCTTCTTTAAATTTGGGGTTCAATATTCTTTAAGTTTGATGGTGAGTTTTAATGGCTAGGTTTGTGTAGATTCAATGTTGATAGATGCGTAGATCAATGCTAGTGATCTTAACATAGGATCATGCAAATGGAATTGGCCATTTGTTCATCACTTCCAATACTTTTATATTTTATTCTTTATCAAGATTGACATTATGTTTACTATTTTTTTGTTGTTTAGAAAAGCATAATCAAGTACCTTTTGTAGAGCTTTTAGTTCTAGAGGTTCTAGTTCATACTTTTTTCGTACTTCTTACTATCCTCATTCAATGTCTTCCTCCTATTGTGATTTAGTGTAAGACGGTTGTGTTCATAATTATTCTAACTTAACTTTTTCTTCAACATAGGCACTTGTGATCTTGTCCACTAGTTCCATGCATATGTTATATTTTGATTCTCCTCTAGTGATAAGACATTGGATATCTTCTTATCTAGTGGCTACTACATACAAACATTTTTGTACACATGTCTTCAACACATCTGTTGCATGTTGTGATGACATCATTTTTTATTTCCTATGTTTTCTACAAATAATTTCATCCATTATCATTATATGCGATACATGGGACTCTACATATTTTAATAAATCTAGCTTCATATTATTTGGAAATTTTAAAGGATAGATCTCAAATTCTTAACCTAGCATCTATAGTCATGCTCTTCCCATGATTAAAATCAAGTCCCCTTTATTCTTTCTCACAAGTATGACTAGAAAATAAGATAATCATATCTTTTTCTCATTCAAGTGGAACAACAATTGACTAATCTAATAGCTCCAATTGGATGTTACTCTTCTATAGCTAAGGGAGATTTTAGGCCTTATAGATGTCTTATGAGATAAGGTTTGCTCCTAGCCCAAAATCTAATAAAGCTTTGCATGGTTTGTATCTTTCTATTTGGAGATAGACCAAGGGATTTCTTAGATTAATTATCTTCTTATAAAGTGCTCCTACTTTAATCCAGTTCATTACTATTTATGTGAGCATGATAGTTGCTAAATTCTTCTCTTTAAATGTGGGAAGCGTAGTCTTTCCTTAAGAATTTTGTATGGATGGAATAGATTTAGATGAAGACCCCATCCTTTGAACATTGTCTGGGCTTGTCCTAAAGAAAGGAAATTTCTTGGATCTTGGTTTACTTGTCATGATGTCCTCATGTGTAGTAACTACCTTGGTATCATTTTTGTTGTTGTGACTATGTTAATAGTTCTCCTTGAATGACTAGTAGTAGTACCAAAGGTAACATATTAGGAACTTGAAATGAGGAACTAATTGCTAGATGGGGTGTGTAAGAATTCAAATCCATGGATGCAGTAGTGGATTTATGATACTCTAGTGGATAGTAAGGAGAGGAAGTATGAATAGAAGTGTTCCTAGAGGAGATTTAAAATTGGATGTAGTATCTATAGGGATTAGATTACTTCTGTGGATATTTCTACCTTGGTGGTGGTATTCTTCATGCTTTTGGTTGTTTCCACTACTATTAGGATTGCTCTTGTAGTTGAGGGTCAGTCTCACTTGGATAATATGATTGCTAGTAGGGCTACCTAAAATTACCTTATGGATAAGGTAATCATATGCGCATTTGTTTCTTGACAAAATTTGGATTAAGTTCGTATGTCCTGGACTCTTGTAAGTGGGCCATAACAAGGCAGCATGCCTTAGGATGTTCATATTGGTGTTCATTACTTTCTACACTATAGTAATTTTTCCTTTGTTTTTGTAGTTTTCTTGTTCATTGTTTCTTTTCTTCTTCTTATCGTTACTACTCTTTAAGGTTTGTTTAGTCCTTTCCTCTACTATCTTCAGTGCCATAGTGAACTTCCCATCTAGTAAATCCCACTTTTTCTCTACCTTTTTTGCAATATCATTAATTAATTTTTGGCTTGGTAGAGTCTTTTATTGAATCATATCTTCTAATATTTCATCTTTTTGTGATTCACATATTCTTACATCCCTTTTTCTTATTACTAGATCTTTGTTATATTCTTTGGTTGATTTTCTTTTTTTCCTTAGCTCTTCTTCCTCTTTCATCATCTATTCTATGAGACTTTAGAGTTGATGAGTTGTCATTTTGGATAATTTGTCTTGGGCATATACCCCAAGGGTGTCTCTTCTCTTGTTCCTTAGCCCATCAATGATATGTCATATTTGTTCACTTTGAAAGAATCTATGTCTTGGGAATTGATGAGCAGCGAGGTACCCCTACATCCAACCATATGAATCACTATGGCATTATGCATGATCCAGTTGAATTTCATGGACCTATAGTCATCTCATACACTAGTTCCTCTAGGAAGTGAAATGACATTGAGAATATTCATTGTCTTTCCAACTATACTTGTGAGGCTCAAGGGTATGATTTAAGTGTAATTGAGGTATATGAATTTCTATAATTTTATATTTTATGGATGTAATCACCTACAACAAGAATAAAGGGTAGAGTAGATTGAAACTAATGTCTATTGCCTAGCTATCCTAACACAAGTAACTGCCCCACTTTCCTGGACACATCTTAAAAACATATAGCACTATTAGGCTACCAAATGTTAAGCATTTCTAGGTTACTAAGTACTATATGAATGTTGAAAGTGGTTGTGCTTGTGTTCATTAATTACTGAAAATAAATTGCTTAATCAAATGTACTAAAGTAAAGAATAAGAAAGTAGAATGCATTAAACAAAATATTAAGCTATTCTCAATGCTGCAAGGATTGTTAAAAGAGTTTATTTTATTTTTGTCACACTGTTACACTTAGGTACAATAGTGCTTGAATAAAACATGGTACACACTTAAGACTTCTTCTATGGGCACTTAGAAAATATTCTAGCTCTAAGGAAAATAAACTACAAGAGCTTCACTACTTTGACTAAGAATGATCAAAAACTTCTCAAAAGCTAACTCAAACTAGAAGCCTAAGTGCATTATTTATAGACTTCAGGAATATACCCTGATTTTAGATATTTGATGTTAGATACAAGCCCCAACATCGAATATCTAATGTCAAATCTATGCCTTGACATCATGTACTCAACATCGTAGCCGACACAAATAGTTATTCATCATACTACCACAACTAAATGAAAACTTGTCAAAGAGGATGAACAAGTTCTTTACAATATAACATATTGGGTAGGTATGGGATTATTGACTAATATGAAAAACTAACTTAGATGAAACAAACATACAGACTCTAAGTGCCCAAGTGTACAGAATTACAATTTTTACAACATTGGATGTTCATGAGAAGATGAGTGAAGACCTTGGAGAATATTAACATCCAACACCTCTTGGTAGTAGAAGAATGAGAGAGAGAGAAGAGATCCTTTGATCATGAACAATCCTCATTGTGTGGTGTTGTTGCATCATCTTTGGTAGAGATAGTTCCACTTCTAGCCCATGCTTCCCATTGCAATCATAACAAAAGCATGAATTAGTATGAAATGTGTAACACATAACTATTAAATGCCTTGTCTCATTGGTGGTTACACTTGGCTAAGTTTTGATTGTGGTAAATTGGATTCTTTGATAGTATTAGTGGGAAGGCTAACAAATAGGGTAAAATAAATAAGTGGTCCATTAAATTTGAAAGATTTCAATACAAGGAAACATTTGAAGAGGGTATAAGAATTTACAACAATGAAAAGAATAATTCATTGAAAATTATTGTGAAGATATGTACATTGGATGCTATTAATGGGGTAAATAGAAAGAATTTTATTGTAAAAATGTCTAAGGGTAAAGAACTTAACTAACCCAACTAAAAGATATGCAAGTGGGTCCTCCCCAAAGTAGGAATAGTCCTTTTATGCCCTTGCATAACTTCAAACCAAATTGTCTATGGGCTCCATGGATGATTAATGGTTACAAAAGGTTAAGTACAAAAACCTGGAAGTAACTAACTAGGAATTTTGACACATCAAACTAGGACATCGAACCAAAACATAAAATTAGCAATGAGGTGGAACATGGAAAGCATATATGGATAAGAGAGAGGAGGTAGAATGGAGTTCCTAATTATGGTCACATGAAGTCCCTTATGGATTTTGTGGTTAAATGACTTGATAACATCCATCCTTAGTCTAGACCAAAACCAACCACTTTCAGTGACTTCACATCAACATTCTAAGACAAATCTATCCCCTGAGACACAAGAGTGCTCCCACAAAACAACCACCATTTCTTATTAGAGAAGAAATAGAAAATGAGGAAGGGCCTTAGTTAAAGGAGACTAATTTTTCTAAGGGATGTGCTTTGAATTCCAATTATTTATTTATTTATTTTTGTTTAAATGAAAACCACACCATGAAAAGACACATGGATTTATTTTGTCCAAGCGGTGTTCTTTGAATCATCATCTTGTTTTTTCTTCTTTTCTGATGAGAACCACACCATGTGAGGACATATGCATTTATTTTGTCCAAGGGGTTTTCTTTGAATCCTCATCATTTTTTTTATGAGAACCATACTATGCAAGAACTTATTCAACACTCCTTTATTGATTGGCATAGAATGGTAAGAAATTCATGGAAACACACATGCACCTAGACAAATAGAAAATTACAAAAAATATTGAATCCCCTTGAAGCCATTATGTATTCAAACCTTTGAATCCTTTTCAATTCTAGAAAATACCAAAGTCACAAATTTATTAAAGTTTGATTAATGAAAAAGGAACTACATGTTTCCAAAACAAGAAAAACCATAGAGTGTGTGGATGGGTGGATGTTGTGAACTCACTGCCTATTACATGAAAAGGAAACCATGTCCTAATTATCTGTAATGAAATTCTAAGCTAGAAACTAGACACCAACAATAAAATAACAAAAATATTACATACCACCATCAAGTAACGCATTACCAATGTACCTGGCACTTATTGACAAAAATTTAGACAATCACACCAAATAAAAGAAAATATAGAAGAAAGTGTAAATTATTCAAGAAATATCAAATGTACTAACAATGGTGTAAGAAAAAAATTTAGAAAAGATGAATAACATAAAAACAAAAAGTTGTAAGATGAAAAATGTGTAAAAAAAAAGGTTGAAAAACTAAGGAGCCACTTGAATAGTTAGCATCGGTGGTCATCTCCCCCACAACTAAGTTGAAAGGAGGAGATCCAAAATATGGAGTGTGGTTGTCCATTTGATGAGGTTGTTGTTGTATTAGCTAGCTTATGTTCATGGAAAGGTTTAATTTGTTGAATGTTGATGAGCTATTTTTTATTTGGGATCTTAGATTTATAGATCATCATGGCCCCTAAAGAAAAAGTTTCATAAATGATATAAGGTCCCTCCCACAACATTTGGAACTTAATTCATTGAGGTACATGTGTGGGGTTCCAGTGGAGAACCTGGTCTCTTGGTTGGAATTTAACTTTTCTAATTTTTAGGTTATGAAATTTTTTGTTATAAACCTTGTGCAACTCATTAGATGATAAGGCTACTAATTGGTTTTTGTCTAGTAGGTTGAGATTCATTAGTCTTTTCTTTTGAGGTAGACTTAAGTCAAAGTCAAGGTCATAAGTTGTTAAAAGTGTATAGAGTTCAGATTGAATAGGAAGTATTGGTAGTTTTCCATAGATAACCTCATAGGGAGAGTAACCTATAGGAAGTTTCCAAGTTGAGTAGTAGGCCCAAAGGGCATCATTTAGTTTTGTGCTTTAGTCCTTCCTATACTGGCTAACAGTTCTTGTTAGTATCCTTGTGATTTCCCTATTGGTAACCTCAGCTTGACCATTAGCTTGGGGATGGTAAGGTGTTGTGAGTTTGTGTTTAACCCTTAAGTGTTGAATAAGATTTTGAAAAGTAGTGCTTCTAAAATTAGTTCCATTGTTAGAAATTAATGCATTTGGCACACCAAACTTGTTTACAACATTTTGTTGTACAAACCAAGCAATAGTAGAAGATGTAGAGTTGATGATGGTTACTTATTTTGCCCATTTTATACAATAGTCAATAGCAACTATGATGTATAGCTTTCCATTTAACATGGGCATGATGGGATCCATGAAATCAATGCCTCAAATTTTGAATGGTTCTAATGGTTGAATCCATTGTTGTGGTCCTTCCATTTGAAGAGTCATTCCACCATCTCGTTGGCATTGTTCACAAGAGCAAATGAAATGCTGAGCATCCTTGAAAAGTACTGGCCAATAATATCCTACCATCATGATTTTAATGGCCATGCATCTCCCAACATAGTGTTCTCCACAAGGATCTTCATGAGCATCTTGGAGACTATGCAATTGATTAGCATCAGGGGCACACCAATGAACCAAGCCATTGACATACACCTTGTAGAGGTATCCATTGATCTCCATGAAGTGTTTTACTTGGTGAAGAAACTATTGTTTCCTTCGGTGATCCAACCCTTGTGGCATCTCCTAAGTGAGAAGATAAGTGAGAATATTATCATACCATTTTGGCTCATTGGGAATTTGTTTAACTATTGCCCCAGCAAAGAGGAGTTCATTAGGAAATTTATCGGATAATGGATTTTTGTCCTCTTTGTCATCCCGTTGCAATTGAGAAAAGTGATCAGTGACCACATTCTCAGTGCTCTTTTGATCTATCATTGTAAGAATAAATTCCTGCAAGATCACCAACCACCATATGACATAGGGGCTCACCATTAGCTTATTCATTAAGAAGAAGATGGCATTTTGGTTTGTGTGCACAAAAACCTTGTATCCAAGCACATAATGCCTAAACTTCTCTAGAGAAAACACCACTACCATTAATTATTTTTCTATAGTGGTGTAGTTTAATTGTGTGACCATAATTCTTTGACTAGCATAGTGGATGTAGTATGGACGTTTCTTATCATCCAACTACATTAGCATAGCTTCCAAAGCATAATTTGATGCATCCATCATGATGTGATATGGTCTAGACCAATTAGGTGCTTGTATAATTGGAGTCTCTACAAGGCTTTCTTTCAATTGCTGAATTCTTTTTCACATTTTGGGGTCCAGAAAAAAGGAGAATCTTTCTTTGTTAGTTCAACCAACAATTTTGCAATCTTAGAGAAATTATCTATGAATCACCAGTAGTAGCCACTGTGTCCAAGGAATGATCAAATATCTTTAATTATTTTTGGCTGGTGGATTATTTCTTGGATGACCCTTATTTTTTTAGGGTCCACCTTAATTCCTACTTGCAATATTTTGTGCCCTAATACAATGTTGTCCTGGACTATGAGGTGACTTTTCTACCAATTGAGCCAAATGTTAGTTTCAATACATCATTTCAGGAACTTATTCAAGGCAGTCTAGGGCTTGCTAAAATGTAGCTCCATAGGTGAAGAAGTCATCCATGAAGACTTCTACACTGCTATCGATCTGATGTTGAAAGATGCTCAAGACCAAGCATTGAAATGTGGTAGGGGCATTGCATAGACAAAATGACATTTTCCAATATGCAAAAGTCCCCCATGAAATTTTGAACATTATCTTTTCTTGATCCTCTAGTGCAATTTGAATTTGGTTATAGCCACTATAACCATCTAGGAAGTTGTAGCAGCAATGCCCTTATATTGTGTCTAGTACCTGGTCAACAAATGAAAACAAAAAGTGATGCTTAAATGTTGCCATATTCAGTAGCCTAAAATCTATGCAGACCCACCACTTCCCACTTTTATTTGGTACAATTATGAGTGGACAAACCCACTCACTATCCAAAATGGAATAGATGAACCTTGCCTTGAGGAGTTGCTCAATTTTCTCCTTGAAAATTTGCTTCAATTTGGGATTCAACCGCCTTTGTGGATGTCATTTTGGCTTCATGGATGGGTTAATATAATTGCGATGCTAGCATATCCTAGGATCAATCCATGTGAGTTTAGGATATAACCAAGAAAAAGATGCTAACCATCTTTCAACTACCTTCAACAACATCTCTTTCTATTTTGGAGCAAGTCTTACATTGATTATAACTGACTTATTATTTTCAAAAATACATATTCCATTCTAGCTTGTAGCATTTTCAATTCAAGAAACTATTTCTTAAAGTTCTTATGAATTTCCAGCTCTCCTAAATAGGTATCTTCATTTGTATCATTAGAGAGTTGATGATGAACATGCTCTAGTTCATCCATGCTTGTGACATATTCACATGTCAAGCTCTCAGTTGGTTCCATGCACAGTGTGCTACTTTTTGAATTAGTGGTTAGCTACTAGGTGCCCTTTTGTTTTGTGGTTGCTACATACAAATACCTTTGAATTTCTACTTTTGACACACACTACTTGCATGCAGAGATGGATTCTTGCTTGATGACCCAAAGTTTCTACACACAATTGCACCCACAATCACTTTACACAATGCATGGCATTCTCTTCTTCTCGATCTTTCCAAATGCATTTTCTTTAGAGATTTTTAGGGAAAGATCTTTGATGCTCATTCTTGTGTCTGCTATGCTTGGCCATGATCTTTCCATGATGATTGGGATGTTCCCTTTGCAGTTCTGCACTTTGATTACCAAAAAGTCAATAGGATAAGACCACCCATAGATAGAGGTCACAATGTCTTCTACTAGTCCCAATGAAATAGTGATGTACTGGTTTGCCAATTCTAATCTAATTTTACTCTTCTTGATAGGAGGTAGGTTCTAGGAAGTGTACATCTCATAAGAAATCAAATTAACACCACAACCTAAATTAAGAAGAGCCTTGCATAGTTCATTCCTAGCAATATACAAATAAATTAGAGGACTTTCAAGTTTAGCTAATTTCCTAGGAAGGTTTCCTACAACTGGAGGAGGAGTGTATGCAAGGATAAGAGGAGGATAAGGATAGGGGGAAGTGTCCCTCTTTTCATGCAAAGATGGAGTTTGATAATAGTGAGAATGGTGGTAGTAAGGCTATAATTGAGAAACATGATTTGAAGAGTCATGTTGAGACATGGATTGCTAAACATGGTAATCATATGGATTAGGCTACCAGTAAGGGTATTTTTGCCTTGGCGGTGCAAGTGTCCATGGTTAGTGGTTGTACTATTTATATAGTTGCAATGGAGCTCCACTTGGATAATACAATTTTTGCTAGTAGAACTACCTAAGATTACCTTGAGGATAAGGAAACCTCCTAGATTTTTGCCTTTGTGTACATCATGGATGTAAGGCATACACCCCAGACTCTTGAAGATGTGACACAATAGGATAATATACCTTAGGATGTTCATATTGGTAGACATCACATCAACGATCATCATTTGATCTACTATCCACAACCTCTTCTATTGGAGCAATTTTTTTCTTTACTTTTATAATATGCACGTTCAACTCATTTGCACCTCCTATGCTCATGATCACTACCTTATTCTAAGGACTCTTCAAAAACTTTGAGAATAGCTTGAAACTTGCTATCCATGGAGTCTCTTATTTGATCAACCTTAGCCATAATTTCAGATTGGAATTGTTGAAGAGGTAAGGATTTTTTATGCACGCCTTCGATAAATATGAATTCATCCTCACTATCACAAAACTGAACCTCTTCCTTGCAAATAGAAAGATCATGGTTGTACTCCTTTGCACTTTCTCTTTTTCTTAGTTTTCCCTCTTCTTTGGCAACCTGCTCTATAAATCTTTGTACCTGACAGGTAGTTAGTTCTAACAATCGCCCCTGGGCATAAACACTAAGGGGTTTCCTCATTTTATTATGAAGCCCATCTATGATGTTGTGGAGTTGAGCCAATTGAGAATAACCATGGCTAGGGCATTTGTGCATCAAGGCATAGTATCGAAAAATGATGGCATCCAAGGATTTGTGTGCTCCTTCTTTCCACCCTTGAATTTTCTTCATTAAGTTGGACACCTAGGAGTATTTTTGATACTTATCATTGAAAATTTCAAGCATGGTACTCCATCATCTAATAGATTTCAATTCTAAGGAGTGGTACATGTTCTCTACTTCTTTGATAAGTGTCCTAGGAAACAACTTTAGTTTCTACCATTTTTTCTCTATGTTTTGCAAGGCACATGCATCTTGAAAAGATTAAAGATGATTCTATGGATCAAAGTTATATCCTCATTCAAATCAAGAAATATTTTTCATGTCTAACTATTTAATCTGACTATCTTTCACATGCCTTGTTGGAATTCTGATTACCTCTGCAATGTTAAGCATATTTTAGGTAGAAAATAGAGGCTCATTGACATGGTACCTATAATTCCCTCTACTACCCCTTTTTTCATGGTAATATTCTTCTCTTGAAAACTTGTGTCCTTGATCTTGCCTATCTCAATGGTTCTATTAGTCATTTTGTTCATTTCAATCACATCCATCATGATCTTGCCTTCTGTAGTAACTATCATAGCCAAAAGAAGAAGAAGATGACAAAGGGAAAGAAGAAGGAGAACCAGCACCATCATGATGCCTACTACTATCTCTTTAGTGATTGTGATCATGGTCACAATCTTGCTTCTTGCTTGCATCCTTGTCTTGACATGCCCCTTTAGATCCTTGTTTGTCATTCGATCCCTTGTTACTAGAATTAGGATTGAACTGTGGAGTGTAGATTTTGGTTTTGACCTTCATCATCAAAGCTAAAGAGAGGACTGTCATTGAGTGGAAGATCCCCACTAGCTTGTTGGTACAATAGGAATGGAGAATCGTTAAGTCCCTTTTCCTTCAAAAACTCATAGCGCTGATTTAGCTGCCAATCTTGTAGGCATTATGCTTCAGTGGGATGATAATATTTGGCATTGACATATTCCATGATATATTCCCCATAGCATTCTTGAAGACCACATTGTATAAGCATTTGATATATCATTACAAGGGCAGCACGATCAGGAAGCAATAGAATGTTGCCCTCCATGTCACACCACCACAACTATTCATCCTAGTGTAAGATGAAGGTGAAGTTCAGCACATATTCTTCAAGATGAGTATATGTAATTTGGTATTGTTGAGGCTTTGATGAATGAATGTTATTAGGCTTGTGATGAGTGGCGAGGTACCCCTACACTCAACCATACGAAACGAGCATCGCACGCGCGATCTGGTCGAACTCCGCAGATGGACTAGTTGTGGCATCTAGATAGTTAGCCTTAGGTCGTAGTTCACTGTCTTCCCATCTAGACTAGTTTTGCATATTTCATGTATGGTTTAGTCTAGATGAGGTCTATGATATGTCCTAATTCTACGCTACTCCTGATGGCAGTGGAAAATAATATTAACTAATCTAAGCTAAGAGGAAAAGGGTAAGAAATATAATCTAGCCTAAGTGCGACGAGCAACAGATTCCTTGATCAACTGTACACATCTTGGACTTCCTGCACGATTGCCACTGGGACTACCAAGCATAGGGCTAGGTNGATGAGTAACCGATTCCTTAACTAGCCGTACACACCCATAGATGCTCGTAGTTAAGTCGTACTCACACCGCGCTATGAAAGAAATAAATAACATTCAATAAATAACAAATAAATAAACTAAGTGAATGCTGCAATGATGAAGTAATCTCGATCTTTATTGCTGGTCATGTGCGTGTCCAAGTACGGAACACTCGAATAAAGACACTGTACAATTACATTCACCACACTGCGGGCAGACACGGGAAAAATTCTAACTCTGGAGGGATCAAACTGCCAGAGCTTCGCTACTCTAAAACTGGGATCCAAATGAGGGAGAGCTGCCTCTTATTTATAGAAATTTCGGCTGACTGCTATATCGCGTACACAATATCGTGGGGAAGACACGATATCGCGTACGTGATATCGACGCCCATGATATATTGCGGCCCATGATATAACGTGGGTGCCTTAACGTGGGTGCCTTAACGCGACTGCCAGCAATATGAGCAATTTCATGTCTCCTCAGCTTGGATGGAGAAGTACTCATATGAGAAAAACACATTTTTAGTTAGTAAAATAAAAATTGCAGTGTGCTCTGAGAATTTGATGTTGTAATTTTAAGACAAGATATGACTCACAGGTTCATTCTAATGATTTAAATACTTTCACTAGATCCTAGATAGCACACAAAACAAAAAAAAGGTCCTTGGAAATGGCACCAATGATGAGTAGCAAGGTACCCCTACAACCAACCATATGAATCACTAAGGCATTACACGCGATCTAGTCAAATTCCATGGACCTATAGTCATCTCATATACTAGTTTCTCTAGGAAATGAAATAGTGTTGAGCACATTTTTTTCTTCTCAACTACACTTTTAAAGCTCAAGGGTATGGTTTAAGTTTAATTGAGGTATATGAATTTTTATTGTTTTATGTTTTATGGATGTAATTGCCTACAACAAGAATAAAGGGTAGAGTAGATTGAAACTAATGTCTATTGCCTAGCTTGCTTAACACAAGTAACCACCCCACTTTCTTGGACACATTCTAAAGACATATTGCACTACTTGGCTACCAAACATTAAGTGTTTTTGGGTTACCAAGTAATATATGAATGCTCAAAGTGGTCATGCTTGTGTTCATTAATTGCTGAAAATAAATTTCTTAATAAAATGTATTAAAGTAAAGAATAAGAAAGTAGAATGCATTAAAGAAAATATTAAGCTATTATTAGTGATGCAAAGATTGTCAAAAGAGTTCATTTTATTTCTATCACTGATGGGATGTGATATCGCATGGGTCGTGATATCGTGTCTTTCCTATGATATCGCGTACGCGATATCGTAGTCTACCATCATTTCTATAAATAAGAAGTAACTCTCCCTTGTTTCACCATCTAGATCTAAACCTTAGGCAAACTCTTGTAGTTTTTTCCTTCCAGAGTTAGAATAATTTTCATGTGCCCGCAGTAGGAACTCCAAAGTGAATGGATCTTTATTCGAGAAAATATTGTACCTGAGCACAAGTTTGTGTACAGAAATAAAGACAAAATGTTGGATAAACCTTGCAGTGCATAGAATAGGCTAATTAGGACTTTATTTATTGTTATTTATTGTTCATCATTTAAATTCTTTGTTAGTTAATTAAGTCTCTCTCTCAACCCTTCTCTCCTAGTTAAGTGCATTCAGTACGACCGCTTCGAGCACGTGCGTTACGCTTGGAAATCCAAGCAACGATTAGCGTTTGGTAATCCCAAGGTTGCATTGGTTAAGGGTGTGAACGGTAAGTGGGAATGGATGCTAATGCTAGGTGTTAGAACTTAGTTAGTTTAAGTTAGTTACTTAGCCTCTTCACTCTATTCCTCATTAGCATAGGAGATAAAATCATAAAAGACATAAAAATCACATGCCTCAGACTTACTTAACCATACACCATGACAAATACAAGTAAGTCTGGGAAGACAACGAATGATTAACCTTAAGTGTTCCATAAGTCATGTAGGCACTTAGTCTACAGAGTTCGACCAAATCGCATGTGTAACTCTTGTATTCGTATGGTTGAGTGTAGGGGTATCTCACCACTCATCGTTGGCGCTGTTGCCGAGGACTAAGTGTTTGTGCGCTAAGTAGGACATAGGACATCACTCACATTGTTGGGATCTTAAATGAACCCTTAGGGTTAATTAAACGAAACAAATTATAAAACGGTTAATCAGCACACCAAGTAAGACATGATGTCTTCTTCTTCTTCTAACAAAAACACCTCACCACCTAGGGGTAATACTAGAGATAGTCGGTGGCACCAAGCACATAACCAAAATCCGATAGGTCCTCAAGAATTCAGTGTCATGTACATTCATCATGATGAATATGTACCGAACTTTACCTTTGTCTTCCATCAAGATGAAAAACTATGTTGGAGATATTTGGAAGATAACATAGTGTTACCTCAAGATAGAGCTGCCCCCAACATGCTCCTTCATGCCCTTGCACAAATAGGCATGTCGTAATTATACACTAAGTATGTTGCATGTGATTAAAATGCAAGGGCCTACCATCCCACAGAAGTGCAACGTCAATGGGATAAGCGGTAGGAGAGTTATCATACATCGCTGAAGGGAAAAGGCCCCCATAATGCCTCACCCATTATAAATGAAATTAAGGGTGGTGAACCTATTATCATAGGTTCCCTACCAAACGATGTTTCCCCTCCTAACGATGGTCAAGAGGTGGTGGTTCAGAACCTATGCTCCAAGATTCACAACTTGGGTTTTGATCCCCATGAACACCAAGTGTTCAACCAGGGAACATGGACACATGACAAGGGTAAGCATTCTGATCATCATCACGATCAAGGCAGGGATCACTGAAGAGAAGGAAAGAGACATCATCATGGTGATGGCTCTCGTTCTTCTCCCGCTTCATCACATCATTCACCCTCTTATTTCACATCCGAACATAGCCACCAAGAGCCCAACCGTGACGACAAGGGTAAGGATAAACAAAATGAGAGATCTCGATGAGAAAGTCGAGAGAGAGGATGAGGGCATTCAAGAGAATTAAGGCATAGAAGGGAAAGTATGGAAACACATAGGCATCATAGACATCATGAGAGAGATGACCATGATGAACCCCTACTAGCAACCTAGAGTATGTTAGACATTATGGAGGCTATGAGAATGCCTACAAGACACCAGAAAGATAGTTGGATCAAGAGACTAGACATGAATAATATTCCATGGTTTGAGGGGGGATACAGTGTTGATCCGCTGAATCATTTATAGGCATTTCATGATGCCTGTGCCTTGTAAAATATTGAAAACAAGTGGTAGAAGTTAAATTTGTTTCCTAGGACACTCATAAAAGAAGCAGAAAGTTGGTACCAGTCCTTAGAACTAGAAACCATTAGATGGTGGAGGACAATGCTATAATTGTTTAATAACAAATACCAAACATACTCCAGAGTGTCCAACTTGTGTAAGTAGATCCAAGGATGGAAGCAGGGTAATCACGAACCCTTGGATGCTGCCATGGGCTGATATTACACATTGCTATATCATTGCCTGGGCCATGGTTACGCACAACGGGATCAACTCTGCCACCTCGTAGGTGGACTAAGGCATGAAACTAGGAGAACCCTTGGGACATATGCCCAAGGGAGATTATTTGAACTTAGATCCCATGAAGTTCATCGATTGTTGGAGCAAGTAGCTAAAGAAGAAGGGGAGCTACAGAAAAGAGAAAGCATGGAAGAATATAACCATGATCCTTCCCTCCGAAAGAAGGGAGTAAGATTATGCGATGAAGAGGATGAGTCACCACTCGAAGAGTTGGTGAACAGAAAAACCTTGCTTCTTCAAAAGTTAACAACTAAAATGTCAGCTAAGGTAGATGAAATATGGAGCTCCTTAGATACTAAAATTGAAATTGTCCTAAAAATCATAGAGGAATCTAAGGAGGAACGAAGTAGTGACTGTGATAAGAAAAAGTAGAGAGATTCAGGCCATGCACGTCACAAGGGTAAGGGAAAAATAACTATTTCCAATGAGGTTGTGGATTCTGACATGGACAATGATGGTGGATGTGAGATCTACCAATATGACCATCCTAAGGGATGTTGCCCAATAATCT
The DNA here is from genome assembly GCA_015680685.1 of Gnetum montanum. Taxonomy (NCBI): domain Eukaryota; kingdom Viridiplantae; phylum Streptophyta; class Gnetopsida; order Gnetales; family Gnetaceae; genus Gnetum; species Gnetum montanum. The sequence goes on along the minus strand of MNCI01004069.1, from coordinate 57,705 downwards.
CACATCTACAAGAGTCCGGGGTGTATGCACTCAACCCAAGACTTAACATATGACAAGCACCCCATGGATTACCTTATCCCCAAGGTAACCTGAGGTAGTTCCAGCAACCGTTAACATACTACCTAAGTGGAACTCCAGCACAACCTATCAGGAAACACCAATAGTGGCAACACCCACAATCATGGGGGATGCCACCGCCTAGACAACAATACCCTTACCGGCAACCAGATCCTTATGGCTATTACGTGCAATAGCCAATTTCTCCAAGTGACTCTATGGGTCATGCAACCCCACAACATCACTACCAAGTTCAGGAGTATTTTAGGACTCCTTCTCCTATGGGAGATACACCCTGTATATACCATCCTCCAAATCCATCTGCCACTCTTACGCCGGTAGTTCCACTACCACCCATTCCAACGATGCAAGGGGAACTCCCCACTCAACCCGCTGCTAGTTCTGACAACCATACAAATAGAAGATCTTTCTTCAAAACCAAAAGGTCAAATAAGCTCTCACAACCACAAGTAGTTGAGTCTATGACTACTCCTCCAACAAATAAGGCTTTGGAGCTCCCTTCAAACCAACAACAGAGCTCAATGCACACGGTTATGTTAACTCATACCGTTACCAATTAGATCAATGTGGGTCACCTTCCCGAGAAACTATCTGATCCTGGGAGTCCCTTAATCTATCTCCAAGTCGCTGGGAACGAACCTCATAAGCCTCTTCTTGACTCAGGTTCCGAAGTCAACTTAATCTCACGAGAAATGTATAAAGCCTGGAACCTACCTCCACTCAAGAAGAGAAATATTCACCTAGAGCTGGCTGACCAGTCCATCACTATTCCTTTGGGACAGGTTGAGAACATTATTACCACCATGTGTAGTTGGTCATAACTAGCCGATTTTCTAGTGATCCAAATAAACAATGACAAAGGGGATTTCCCGATAATAATGGGAAGGGCATGGCTAAATACAATAGACGCATGCCTAGGAATTTGTGATCTTTCCTTGGAAATATCCAAGGAAAATATTTATGGAAATATCGAGAAGAATAAAGTTCCATGCATCACATATAGTGACTCAGAGGGTGATGACATACAAGAGCACTCAATATCTCCTGTATGCAATCAATGTGCCCAAGAAACTAAAATACAAAGATGCCTATATGTAGCAATCACACAAGAAGAGAACACCCTGTGGTTGACAGCTAATCAAAAGAGTAATTTGCCAACATACATGGAATGAACTGGGGGAACAACTTGCACCCACAATGAAAGCATAGATACATTGGAATATGAGCATCGCCAACTTCCAACCCTTAACCTAAAAACATTAATTGGGAGAAGTTTGGTACTTCTAAGGAATTCAAACAAATGCTCATTATTTCAGATCTCTCCCTTGCAATTCAATCATGGGGGAGATGGCCACCTATGCTAATCATTCGAGGCACTCAGTTCTTTTAAGTTTTTATTTTACACATTTTTGTTTTACAATTTCTTTAACTTTTCTTGTTTTTGTTTTACAACATCATTATACTTTTTCATTTCTTTGTGTGTGTGTGTGTGTGCTTATCCATTTTGTTAAGTTTGTCAGCCAATAACTACTCTCAATGATGGTATGAATTATTTTTCTATTAGTTGCTAATGTTTGGTTTTTACCTTTAAGTTATGATGTTGGTACTAAGGTATGGTTATTTTGATATGACAAGCAATGATTCCACTTCATCCATACATCCACAATTTTCTATGGTCTCTCTTGTCTTGGGAAAAGTACATTCCCCTTCCAAATAAGAACTACAAATGAATCGGTGACTAGGTACTCCTCAAACTAAGGAAGGACTCAAGGATTGAAAAGGGTGTGACTTCAAGGGAACTTGATGCATTTGTGTTGGCCATTCTCTTGGGTGCTTGGATGTTTTCTTCTTGAGTTTTCCTTCCCATTCTAACATTGCTCCTTTCTTGGGAAGCTGAGCTAATAAAAATAACAAGTTCTTTGCATGGTGTGGTTCTCACGTATAAACACATAAAACCAAAAAAGAAAAAAAGAAAAAAAGAAAGTGAGAATTCAAAGCACACCCCTTAGATGAAATAATCATTCAGGCTACAAGCATTGGTTATGGAACCAAATAAAAAATGTTCCCTCTAACTAAGACCCTTCCTCGCTTCCTATTCTCTCCTCCTTCGTTTCGTTGAAATGGTGGTGGCTCTTGGGTGAAGGCATTCATGTTACTTCAAGTGGGATGGATTGGCCAAATGCATTAATGTGAAGTCACCGGATGTGGTTTTTTTGTGGCTGGACTTGGAATGGGATTTACTAAGTCACATTAATCATTTACTACACAAGGGGCTGTACACCACCTTGTTCTTGGGATTTCGTTCCATCCTCTTCTCTCCACCCTTCTCTTCATTGTTCACCTCATTGCCGGTTGTATCACTAGTGTATATTTTAGTTAATGCATTGTTTTATTTTTGGTAAATTCTTAGGGTTAAGACTTTAAATCTTGTTCCAAATGACATTCCCAGAGCCTACGAACTCTTTGAATGTGGGATTGTTAGGGCATTAAGGGCATGAGCCTACTTTGGGGAGGACCCACTAACACTTCTATTTGGTACACCAGTTAAATTCTTTCCCTTAACATTTTGCAACTAACTCTATTTTGTTCATTTCCATCTTGACATCCACCCCATTGATGTTATAATTTTCTCTTTTTCTCCATCTCTCTTGTTCTTTATTCTTCCTCCATTCTATCGCTACCGGAGGTTTACTCTTAGTCATCGAGGTCTTGGTCCAATTTTTTTGATTTTCTCCTAACCCCTACACCTTCGGTAGTCACCAATACTATATCTCTAGATCCGTATCAGCCATATCACAACTCAGCCAATGGACCTCATATCGAAGCAAGGTATCAATTGCATTATGATTCATTTACCCTTGCTAATATAAAGACTATGTTGTGTGTGCATATGGTAATCATACAACAACAGATTAGATTTGGAGGGAACACTTAGAATGGATCGGTGCTAAAGTAGCTATGCAAGGAATGAGATGGATGGCGCCCTTATTGATGGACAACAAAAGGTGCAATCTTGGTGTTGGTAGCAGCAAAACTTCTTTCTCTCTCTCTCTTTCTCAGCTACCAAATAAGGCTTGATGTCAAATGTATAAAGTGTTTACTCTTTTTATTGTGAACACCAGTTTTGTCATGTTCTGTAATGATGATCCATTCACATGTCGTCCCATTTACCATTAGTTCCATTCAAGTTAATAATCCCATACCTTCCCAATATTTTTTAAGGAACTCGAGGATGAGTTCTTATTGAGTCATGGGGGTATGATGGGATGCGATATCGTATGGGCCACGATATCGCGTCCTCACTATGATATTGCGTACACGATAACATGTCTTTCCTACGATATTGCGATATTGTAGTCCGCCGCCATTTCTATAAATAAGAAGCGGCTCTCCCTTGTTTCACCATCTAAATCTAGACCTTAGGCAATCTCTTGCAATTTTTCCCTTCCACAGTTAGAATAATTTTCATGTGCCCGTAGTAGGAACTCCAAAGTGAATGGATCTTTATTCAAGCAAATATTGTACCTGAGCACAAGTTTGTGTATGGAAATAAAGACGAACTATTGGATAAACCTTGCAGTGCATAGAATAGGCTAATTAGAACTTTATTTATTGTTATTTATTGTTCATTGTTTAAATGCTTTGTTAGTTAATTAAGTCTCTCTCTCAACCCTTCTCTCCTAGTTAAGTGCATTCAGTACGACCACTTCGAGCACATGCATTACGCTTGGAAATCCCAGCAACGATTAGCATTTGGTAATCCCAAGGTTGCATTGGTTCAGGGTGTGAATAGTAAGTGGGAATGGATACTGATGCTAGGCATTAGAACTTAGTTAGTTTAAGTTAGTTACTTAGTCTCTTCACTCTATTCCTCATTAGCATAGGAGATAAAAGCATAAAAGACATAAAAATCACATGCCTCAGACACTGTGACAAATACAAGTAAGTCTGGGAAGACAACGAATGATTAACCTTAAGTGTTCCATAAGGTGTGTAGGCACTTAGTTTGTGGAGTTCGACAAGATCGCACGTGTAACACTCGTATTCGTATGGTTGAGTGTAGGGGTATCCAACCACTCATCAGTCACACTACTACACTTAGGTACATAAATGCTCGAACAAAGAATCGTACACACTTAAGACTCCTTTTGTGGGCACTCATAAAATATTCTAACTCTAAGGAAAATAGACTACAAGAGCTTCACTACTTTCAGTAAGAATGATAAAAAACTTCTCAAAAACTAACTCAAAAAAAGAGCCTAGGCATGGTATTTATAGACTTGGGAAATATACCCTAATGTCAGATATCTAACATTGGATCTAGGCCCCAACATTGCGTACCTAATGTCATGGCCAACACAAATGGTGATTCCTCAGGTATCTATGTAGTAAGGAATAGTAACTACCCATTACTAAAACAAGAGATTCATGTGTTCCTTATTTTCATCCTTAGATTTATTTTCTCAAATTTAACACTTAGTAGGTTTGATACTTGTCGTTGAAGAGTTCTAGCATAGTACTCCATTTTTAAATTAATTCTAGATCTAAGAATCTATACTAGTTCTCTTCTTTCTTTATGACTATTCTAAAAAATAACTTATATTTTTTCCAATCATTTTCTATATTTTGTAGGGTGTAGGAATCATGAAAGGCTTGGAGATGGTGTTATGAATCTGCATTGTATCTATCTTTTAATTTTGGAATATTATTTATGTCTAGCTAGTTGATGTGATTGTTTCTTACATGCCTGGTGGAAATGTACATAACTTTCCTGACGTTAATCATGTTGTAAGTGGCCAATAGGGGTTCTTCATAGTATTCAAGTTTGTAAACTCTATTGTAGTGATACCATTTCCAATGCTCATGATGCTCTCTATTTTCATGTTTAATTCCTTTCACTCTTTCATCATGGTTATCTTCCTCTTTATCAAGATACCTTATTCTGTATGGATGTCTCTCATAATTATTCCTACTTCCCCCCATCATGATCTCTTAGTCTCTATTCTCTCTTGCCAAAATTGGTAGATGAATGTAAAGAAGAAGATGAAGTAGTTGGAGAATGATGCTAGTTGGTTTTTCTTCTATGCCTCCTTAATTCATCTCTTTTGGATTTATTGGAGATCATAGACCTTGTCTATAGTCCTCCTTATTCCTCCCTGGGGTTTTTGCAAGAGCTAACTATAGGTTTATTTTAATGGGATCTTTGATGCAGATGATTGGTGTTTGGGAATGAGACCCATGATTTTGATAAAATTTTTGAATTTAGAATGTTGCATCTTCTTTTTCTTTGAGAATAACTATTTATGATGCTTTCTTCCCTTTGTCATGTTCGTACCTTGTCTCCATGATGACATTTCTTCTTGCCTTGGCCTTCATTGCCTGGTATGGCTTATTCATGTTTTGAATAACTTGATAGCCATCTTGCACATTGCCAAGGATTGATCTCATAAGAACTCATTGAAGCATTGATGGTGTTCAATGTTGAGATTGGCAAGCTAATGTTGCCTTGTAGATCTCTCCATTTGAGTTATTCATCCCAGAGAAAATGCATGTAAAATCAAGATAATAAGAGTTAGTATGAGTATATGAAATCTTCTCTTGCATTAATGCATTCCAATCTTATTCATGATAATCTTTGTCATAACTTTTATGGAGACTTTTCTTTAGTTTTAGAAGGCATGTTAAGGGTTTGATGCTTAAGTGTGTACTTTTTAGGAAATTATTCTAAGTATGAGAAATATACTTCATGATGCTTGATACAATGAACTCTATAAAATCAACTAACTAGAAAACATTAACACAACCCCATCAATGGTGCCAGTGATGAGCAATTGAGTATTCTAACACTCAACCATACAAGCCATAAGTGTTCACACATGACCATATCATAATCTATGGATGGGCAATGTAAGTATACTAGTAGTTGATGTCTAGTTCATGATTATTGTCTTCTTACTTAGAGTTTATGAGGTGCAAATCATATGGTTTGACTCTTAGTGAGATATATAATATATTGATGTTGTTTGGCTTGAAATATGCTAAGTACTAACATGGTAAAAATGATTATAAATTCTAAGTGCAATAAAAATGTAAAACTATTTTATCCTATTGGCATTAAGTATTTGTTCATAGTTTTCCATACATGTCCTGGGTTGAGACAACTGTTACTAGGATTACCAAGTAACTTCATTACTGAGTAAATCAAGCAAAGTTATTTCTTAGTTACCAAATAGTTACACTTTATGCTTGGAACCAATCGTACTTATTCTGCCTTACTAAGAGACATTGAAGTAAAGAACTTCTTAAAAGTAAATGATTGAATAAAAGTAAACATGAGGAAAAGTAAAATTATATTTAATGTATTTTGCAATGATAAAAGATAATCTCGAGCTTTATTTCTATTCATGAATTACATTTAGGAACAATCAGCTTAAACAAAGATTCTATACAACTATAATTCACCACATTGTGAGAATTTACTAACTCTAAGTTGCAAAGCAAATTGCAAGAATTTCACTAAGTGTTGGCAAAAAGTTGTTGTTTTGATGCAATAGTGGGTTGGTATTTATAGGCATGACCATGTCCCACTACATCACATCTACAATGACATATGCAGAGTTATGATATTGTAGGCTTGCATAGAAAGGGTTTATCAGGACCCATGAAAACCAGTCTGCTCCATGATCAATAAGGTTTCCAGTTGGACACCGTTTCTACTCATAGAACCGTATTATAAAAAAAAAAGTTTAAAAGAATAATTGTTAAATTATAGACAATAATCGTGAGATGTTTTCTTATAAATTTCCATAGTTTCGATGACACAAAGTATGAATGGAATATAGTGTATGCAGGATATTTATTTTTTTATTATAATATCAAACATTAACATTTTAAATCTAAATAGTTATACTTACCAAGGCAAAGAGGCTTTATATAACTAAATTTATATTACAATCTATCTGATTAACCATGTTTTAAACTAGGAGTATGAAACCTTAAAAGTATTGACTTGACTTTACCATGTACCCTTCAAAAATATAGCTAACACCATATATATGTAAATCTTAAGTAGAATATAATAGTGTTAGAGTATTATGTTCTTTAGAATTGTCCAAGTGTGCAATACCTTATTGACTACACCTTAAAGTAAAGGTCAAAACTTAAAATCATTAAAGAGTATGTACCTCCATGGCATATAGCCTTAAGCAAAACATAATAGTGTCTTATTTGCATTTTCCTTGGAATGAGAGCTTCTGATTTGCAAATCAAGCTTTGCATACTCTAATCAACTAAGTAATGCTCATTAGAATAGAACCCTTTAATTTGTATATCTATCTCCTAGATCCTAAGGATTCACATTGTAAATGAAAGGTGGCTTAAGTAATTAGTTTTATTTTATTTTTTAACAAAGATTTGTAGGTAAGATGTTGGCAATTTAAGTTACACCTTAGACATCACTATGGTCTCCTTCTAAAGTATTGCCTAGGGCACTTCTTGTATGGGTATGAAAACCTAAGAATAGTTTCAGGAGGACAACATAGTGTTTTAATAGATAAAAACTAAATAACTTTGACAAGGAAATTTAAATAAAATAACTATCCAAATTGACAAGGAAATTTAAATAAAATAATTTTCTTTTTCAAAAAATGAAAGTTTAAAGTGAGAGAGAAATTAATACAAATAGAGGCTTTGAATTTAAAATGCAATTTCTTGATTGCATATCATTATGCGACAATGAAAAGAGCTCACAGTTCTTGGAATAACAAATAAAGAAAAGGATGAAACAAAAGACTTAGCTTAATATAGAATAGACTCTTATGCAAACTTCTCTATACCTGTGCCTCTAGGAAGCAAACCTCCTCCATCAAGTCTACACCCTTTGGCTCTCGGATCCATTCACAGCTCCTCCGAAAGCACCACCAAAACAAGTTCGAAATGAATTGAGAGAAAAGATTGTTGGAACTTCCCCTCTCAAGGAACCCTTTAGCCGAAAGAAAGGCTTTATCAGTTCTATGTTCCCTCTTCCTCTTCTGCTGCCGCGTCAGTTTCTGCCTCTCCCCCTCCGGTTGGAGCCTGCAGAAAAACCAAAAAAATGAAAGGCCAACTGCTGTGCAAGAAAACAGAGAATATTAAACGTTTTTTCCTACAGTACCACCTATATTATTCTGTGTTTTAGATTATGTATAACCTTATGTACAAAAAGTCAAGAGCACACAGAAAGACACACTGCAGTGTCTTATCACCACCGAAAGTTTCGCAGTCGAACCCGATCAATGCCTTTGTTTCAGGATGATGAGGAGCCAGAGTAGGTGACCAATCCACTGGTTCAGGAACAGCAGCTGTCATGCGTTGATGGAACTGCATGCGCAGCAACGACGTAACCTGAACCCGTGACGACGCTGCCGCAGAATACTCGGACAATCCCTACAGTAGCAGTGGCCTTGTGAAGCTGCTGTCGATGCAGGGATTACGGGGTTACCATTACGGGAAAGAAACGGCCACGCGTAGCGGCCTGAGCGTCCTCCGAAGGTGACGACGCAGGCAGACGTTTTCAACATTATTTTCGCCGGAGTTTACAGATGACATGATGCAGATTCCCTGCAATGCAAGGCCTGTGCTGAAACAGTTGCTAAGTTTAGGCTCTCCATCAACTCCGGACGTTACGAAGCCTTGCTAATTTTACTGGTTGAACGTTACTGGGATTATTGCATGATATACCACGTCAAAACGTAACAATTGTATGACCCATTATTAAAACAACATCATAGACGTGGAAACTTTCGCTCATTTTCTTGGGCTTTACCCATAATGGCTTTAGGTTACCATGTTATTAATTAAAGTGGTCAATAGCCGTTTGTATAATAAACACACTTTGAATCTCTAACAAAACCAACTTGGTTGTAAACATGGATTTTTAATATTGAAGGCTAAGTAGCTAACTCTATGTTGGCTAAGACAAACTATGATAATGATTATTTTTAACATTAAAAATAGTAAGTAGTATTTTTTTATCACTTTATATCTGAAAGCTCCAAAACATCGTGTAACGATGAGCCCAGCCCGGGCGACCTGTACTTGGACCCACCATTGTCGTAACAAAGCTGGATCCGAAACATTTTTTTAAAAAAAGTGAAAAGGTTCAAACCTATTTCATTGTGGATCCTCACTTTCATCACCCAAAACGAGAAAATTTATTTATTTATAATCTTGTTTTCACTGGAACACATCATGGGTCTCTGCAAGCATGGGAAAGTTGGTATCAACACTTTCCACCAACAATCAACAGCAACCATTTTCACCGCGACTAATAGAAGCAATGTCAAAAGTATTCCACAAAATCTATTACCCTGTTACATTGCATGTACACAAGTTGGCCATAAACAATCATCTCTTGGAGTTGGACAAAATCATCTATCAATGTCAAATGAGCAATATGTGGATTATCCATCACCCACTGAAATCATTCTGAAACAAGTTTAGAATCAGTTAGCTTTCTATAATTGTAGCTGTGGATACTAGAAATCTTTAAAGTTAAAACAGTTAAGTTTATCCTAATCTGAGTAACGTTTCTAATATGGTGGAAGAGTATAAGAGAGCTCACTAATTCTCTCCCCATTAAGTTAACAATACAGTGATGAAATCTTTCCTTTTATATGGTAAGTATCATTTACCTTGCTAGATATTTCCGTTTTTCTAAATAAACCTGTTTACAATGCTGAGCCTAACAACTGCTCTAATAAGGTAAAGCAAAAGCTAAAGCAAATTCCCTTTGTTATGTAAGGAATCTTTCCTTCCCTTTTGTTGTTAACTCGCAGCAAGTTTTTCAAACTCTGAAATGTTTTAAATTATTAAATTTTAGAAATGCTTCAGCATGGAGAAGGAATTATGCATTCAAGATTTTTTTAAAAAGATCAGATCCTTTTCTTTTTATTGTTTAAAAGAAAAGATATACATCCACATGAAGTAAACTACATAGAGAAGAATTGTTTGAATTTATGAGCAAATAAGTCAACAAAGGCCTCTAATCAAGCATATTTGGCTTAAGTATTGATCAAGAACAACACTTTTCTTTTCCATTTTACAAATGGTCCTGTGTTTTTTTTTTTTTTCATTTGTTGGGCTTATTCTACCTTATCTTAATTTTCCAAGCTTTGCTATATCTATTGTACTTTTGCGTGCATAATAATAATAATAAGTTAATAGTGACCTAATGCAAGTGGCATCTTTAATCATTATTTTACTGTATTTATTTAATTTAATAAGTTGGCCAAGCTAGTAAAGGTTTTGGTGATGATTTAACAAAATCAGCTATCTATAAAACATCATGTTATATATTCGATTCCTTACTTGATCTATGATACCATCACAAATAATTTGCATGGGTAAAAAAAACCATAGGATTCCTAATTGTCATGGGATTGAAACTTATTTATCATGGCCCTATGCTAGCATGGGAGAGTTGATATCAACATTTAGCCCCCAAACTTTGCGTTGCATGCAAGTGCAAGGATATCAAAAAATAAAAAATAAAAATAAAAAGGGTACATAAATATGTAAAAGAATCAAAATATCACAAAATAATGACATAAAATGAAGCTTGCAAGTAAACTATAATGTTTTAAACATGATTAAAATAATCACATAACCAAAAGAGCACTAAACAGGGACCACCCTTTTCACACTACCTTGTTTAATCAAGATTTAATGTATAACTTTATAGATCATAATTTTGAATATATATATATATATATGTTAAGATTTCATTCCCAATCATATCACAACTCAAAGTAATTAGCATGAAGATTCCTTTAAGCATAAGACTTATAGTAAACTTCATGAGCAGAACATGCTTATTTTAGATAATGGCTAGCCACAACTTTTGGATTTTTTCTTAGTTTCTTCCTTTTTGTTTTTGCTTAATAAAAAGGGAATGGTGAAAAGTGCTAAGGAAAAATGAGATAAATTGAGAAAAATTAGGAAGTGGGTTAAAAAAGGAGATGGAGGCTATGGTGAGGATTTTTATTAGACCCCATCACACTTAAAAACTTATTACACTGCTAATGAATATGTTTCTCTTTCTTTTCTCTTGAGGAAACTTTGCTCATGGTGCACTTCATTCTTAATGTAGCAATTCCAACATGAGTCTAGCTAATTAGCTACATTGCCAAAGAACAAGGTCTTTTCAAAAACTTTGCACATGGTGCAGTTCAACTCTCATGCATGTGCCTTTAATTATAAGCTAGATGACATCATAGTAGGTCTCCTAGGTGGCTAAGGGTTCTTAAGTGGAGAGGAACTTACTTCACCCTATTGCTCATAAGATAACTATGGATAATCACACTTGAGGGTTGGGGCTTATGAGAGGGAAAGTGAATTTTCAAAGATCACCTAGCGATTGTAGCTAACCATTCTTCAACCGCACATGTTCTACATTCACATGACCTTGGCAATAACATGATAAGTTAGCATAAATCATATCCTTCATAATCCAACATAAGTAATAAAACCAAAACCTTGAAATTGATTGGGAAGAATCATAGAATTATTAAAATATGTTATATAAAGAGGTTTTTATGTAATAGTAATATGATATAACATGAATACTATATAAAACATTATACTTGCATTACTTTCAAATGATGTTATGTTGACCTCATGCTTAGTAACTCAAATGATCATAATAATCATTAAAATCATATTGAAAAGCACAAATATATTGAACAAAAACCAATATGCTAGGAAAGAGATGATGGTAGACATAACATGCATGAGAAGATGATGGAAATGCAAAGAAAATATACAACTGCAACTATATACAAATGAAATGCATGAAGAATGAGAAGAAAGCATGCAATTAAGGATCTACCAAGTGTCCACAAGGGACACCTAACTAGAAATGCTTTAAATGAAATGCATTAAAATTTTAATCAACAATTTTGTAAACATTGGGGCTAATGATATATGTGACTTGGTATGGGCTTGATCACATAGCAAAAAACTTATTTTGGGGACCTGTTTGACCAGTTGCTACTTGAAACAATTTAGTTGCATACTTCTTATCAAACAATCTTTTAACAATTTGTTGATGATTAAATAGGGTTTCAACTGCTTTGATCCTTTTATGTTCTAGATTCCAAATATCATATGTACATGAGATTAAATGTTCATTAGTTGGTAAATAATCTAGGTTAAACCACTATGTTGGAATTTGCAATTTTATCAACAATATTGGTACTTGTCCATATACTAAATCATATGGTGTAGTTTTGATTGACTCTTTATAATGAATTGTATCAACCCATACTACCCATTTTAACTATTCATGCCATGTTTGCAAATTTTTAGTTATCATCTTCATAATTTTGTCTAATATAATTTTATTGGATGACTCAGCTAAACATTTACCTTGTGGATAATATTTAGTTATATCTTTGACAATAATATTATGTCCTCTAGCCTAATTTGTAAATTCTATAAAGATGAAGGCAAGTCCTTTATCCAGTACTAAAGCATAAGGATATTCATATCTATAAATTATAACATTTTCTAAAAGCCAAATAACTTCACGAGATGTTGGAGTTTTAGTTGCTTTTGCTTCTGACCAACATGTGCAATACTTTGTAGCTACTCGGATAAAATTATGTTGAACTATTGATAGTGGATTAATTACTCCTATAAAATTTAAAGCTCATTGTGTGAATTGTCTAGTTTCTAATATAGGTTGTAAGGGAGCTAAACTTTTGGAATATTTTCCTTTAAATTTTTGACATTGCACATAGGTTTTAACTAGGTTGTAAGCATCATTAATCATAGTAGGCCAATAATAACCTGCTCTAGTGATTTTATCTACTAATGGATGATAGCCTATATGTCCTTCCTCATGTAGTTTCTTTAAAGAGTTGTTAGCTTGTTCTTGGTCTAAACATTTAAGGTATATTCCTTAGAGTAAACTTAGAACATTTAGATACTAAAAGCTTTTTTTTATATCTAGGTAAATTTAAAGGATAATGGTGAAAGATTAAGTCAAATTTAATATCATCGTACCATGGATCATGTAATTGGTTGGGAGTAAATGGAATATCATTCTCCTCATCAATGGATAGTATGTGAAGCAATACTAATTCTTTATCTTTAGGTATATCACAATTTTCTAAAGTTGAGGCTTTTGCTATTAGCTTGGCAAGACCAATTCCTCTAACTAACCTAGCTACCTTCCATTGAATATCAAATTCTTATAATTTCATAACCCATTTAGCACATTTTTCACTAAGATCTTGTAATTTGGCTAATACAATGGTGGTTAAATTAGGAACAATAATAAAAAAATTTGCATTTAACAAATAGTAATGAAATTTCTTTAGGGCTTTAACAACAACATACAATTGTTTTTCTACAAGTGAATATTTTAGTTTTGCATCTTTAAAAGGTGTGAACATAAAAGCTATAGCCCTTTCACCTTGATTAACAATATCTTGGGTTAAGATAGTGGTGGTAGTAACATCACTAGAAAAAGCATATAAAAAGAAATAATTTTCATACCAAAGAGAAGCTAAAATAGGGGCATCTATAATGGGTTCTTTAATGGAAAGGAAATTTTTTTTTTCTTTCATCCAATGCACATTACTATCTTTCATATGCATCTCATTTAATGGTCTAACTAATTTAGCATAAATAGGGATAAATCATCTAACAAAATTAAATTTTCCAAATAAGGCCCTTAAATCAATCTTAGATAAAGGATAGGGTACCTCTATAATTACATTTACCCACTTTGGATTAATCATAATTCCTTCTTTAGTTACTATATTACCAAGAAACTTATCACTTTGAACACCAAAGATGGATTCCTTTACATTCAAAGTGATACCAAATCATTTACATCTTATGAAAATATTTCTAACTTCTCTAAGGTGTGTACCCCCAATCTATAGAGAAAATGGTTAACTCATCTAAATAAATAATAATGCACTTCTTTATTAGTCCTTCAAAATTTTTATTCATAGCTCTTTAAAATGTAGAAATAGCATTTAGAAGACAAAAGTGCATCTTAGCAAATTGAAAAGTTCCCCATTTTGTTGTAAAGGAAATATTATATTGGTCCTTCTTACTATTGCAACCAGAAGAATTGATTGCAGGAAAATCAATAGATTCAATGTAGTAACCTCAACATCAAATCCTCAGGGCTTTGGAAAAATTGGGATTCAATGTGTCCTAGTGAATTTGACAAATCAACTAGGGACTTTGGGGGGTTGCAAAATGAGGTAATAATAATAGAATGCTAAAATTGATAATAGATCTAAATAATGCATAGAGTGGTTGGTTAATGTTGGAGTGTAGGGAGTGTTGACATTTGACTTTTGTGGCTTCCATGTTGGGGGCATGTAGTTTCCAAGGGAAGGTGAAATCGTCCACTCTTCTAAACTAGGGATAGGTGAGATTTACCCCTGCAAGTGCTTTCAATGTAGAAACATGTATACCCCTCCATAAAACTCATCAAAATCCCATTTTTGGCATTGCAAAAGGCATTTGTGGCTCCCCAAGCCAAAATATAGATAGTAGATGACCTTTTTCACTTGGAAAATGAGTCTTTCACCACTTATGAGACATTTTTTAGCTCCAAAAGTATGGAATATGTGAGATTGCCCCTCATGGATTAGAATCTTCACATTTATAATGAATTTTTACCTTTCATTTCATGGGGTGAAAGCTACATGGTGAAAATTGACTATAGCATGCAAATTTTTGTGGTGTTTCAGTATCCCCTCTTCATGTTTGGAGGATTAACCCAAGAGGCACCAACAAATAATAAAATATAACACTACATATTATAATGCTACAATGCATACAAACCACATGAGATGATAAAACCAAGCTATCTAGGTCATCAAAGTTGCCAATTTAAGGTTGTGGTGGGCCATGGTACTAGTTTAATGCCTCAATAATCCATGTTGCTAGTTTAAGGTCGTAGTGGATCATGTTGCTAGTTTAATATGGTAGCAGATTGCTAAAAGAAGGCTTAAATGTTGATGATTTTTGGATACATGTAGCATGGCTTTAGATAGAAATGATTGATCAAATTATCTAGATCATTATAATCCATGTCAACTATCCTGAATGCTCTATTCTTGTAGGCTTTGGTGAAAGGAAGGACCCTTCTCAGTTGGTAGAGAATGTATGGTCACAGATGGCTTTAAGGACCAGGTCATCATTCTTGGTCTTACTCATGGTCAATTTATGGTGATGCTACTACTTTTTCCTCTCTTGATAGTGTTTGATGTGAGCATGTGCTTACATATGTTGTTCCTTCACTAAGTCTAGGATTGTTGTCTGCAACTCCTTGTTTTGCTCATCCTTGATGAAGTTCGTTAAGGCTACTCAAAGTGAAGGTACCTACAATTCAAGAGATAAAAAAACTTTAGAACCATAAGACAAGCTATAAGGTGTTACACTAGTGCTCATGTGATAGGTTGTTATGTATGTCCATAGTGCATGGATAAAATTCTCATGTCAAACTATAAGGTGTTACATCTTCTTCAGAAAACTAATGATGGCCTTATAACTTGCTTCTTCTTGTCCATTAGCCTGAGGGTAATAATGAAATGAGAAAGAATGCTTAATGCTTATGTTGTGACAAAAATATTTGGTTTCTTGGCTACTAAATTATGGTCCATTGTCCATAAATATAGTCATGGGTATGCCAAAATGCGCTACAATTTTATCCAAGATAAATTTGGAAACTTGTTCAGCTGTAGTCTTCCTTAGGGGAATAGCCTCAACCCACTTGATAAAGTATTTGGTTATAGTGATGATGAAGCTATGCCCACTAGAAGACTTGGGCATTATGGGTCCAATGATACTCAACCCCCATCATTGAAATGACCATGTTATTTGAGTGATATGCAACTTAGTCGATGACACAAGTATAAGGTTTCTATATCGTTGGTATGTGTCACAATGCTTAACCTTCTATAGGCAATCATTTTCCATATGGGGTCAATAGAAGCCTAACCATCTAAGCTATAAGATGTATATGTCCTCCATAAATGCCCTTGTGAACCTCCTCTAGGACTACTCTAACTTTAGTTTTGCCTAAGCACTTTAGGAGTATGCCATCATAGGATTGTCAACAGAATGTGTTATCTACTACAATGACATACTACTTCAATTTCTTATGTACGATGTCCTTTTGAGTAGTAGTCAAGACTTATGAGGATTCACCATGCATAAGGTAAAATTTGATATCATCATATCACTCCTTGGCAGTAGTATGAATGATGACCACAAAGCTATCCTCAACGTTTTATGTGATGGACATAGCACAATCCATGGTTAATGTGGGAAACTTACTAAAAACATTTGTCATCACACTGAGGGCTAATGTTGCAATTGCATCGGTGATGATGTTCTCATTTTGGGGTATGTGTTGGATATCAATGTCTACAAATTATTGTAATAATGACCTCCCTAGGTCACAGTAAGGTTTTAAATGTTAGGCTTTGCATGCATAGACTTCAATTACTTAGTTGACCATAAGTTGTACATCACCTTTGATCATAAAGCATCTAGTTCCTAGGTCATGAGCTACCATCATTCCTTTCAGCAAATCCTAATACTTTGTTATATTGTTGATACAAGAAAACTTAAAACAATAGGAGAATGGTTGAATTTCACCAAATGGAAATGTTATGATGACAGTGGCATTGTCCTCATGGGTAGTTGAAGCTCTATCAAAGTGCATGACCGCCTCATAACCCTTGGGTACTTAGCTAATGACATTAATATGTTCATTGAAAAACATGGGGTCTATGGTTGCTTGGTCATCAACATGTGAAACTGTGAGTTGTACAGCTATAGCTTGTCCTTTTGTTAAGGATTGAGAAATGTAATAAAGGTTAAACTCGATAGTTATGGATTTCCATTAGGCTATATGATTACCTTCATATATATTGGTTGTTATGGCTTTAAGCACATTGTCCTTACAAATGATGTTGACTTGTCTTCTGAAGAAGTAGTGTCTCCACTTATTCAATGAAAATACTAGTACTAAACAATACTCCTACACTTCAATGTATCAAGTCTCATGGGCAACTAATGCATGGCTAAGGTAATATACTGGCATATCTACTCCATCATCATATTTTTAACAAAGTAGAAAGGCAATGGATTTATTACAGATGGCAAGGTAGATGTAAAATGATTTACTCTCTTATAGTGGATAGACCATTGGTTGTTGTGCCAACTCTTGCTTAAGGTTTTCAAAGACCTCTTGGCATGGAGTTGTCCACTCATAGTGAACACCTTTCTTAAGCAAGTGTTGCATAGGTTGTAATTTATCCATAAGCCTAGTGATAAACCTATAAATAAAATACAATATGCCTTACAATTCCTGAAGATTCTTAAGGTTTATAGGCACTACTAATTTAGATATGGCCTTAACCTTATCAGGATCAACATGTATCTGTACTTCAAATACAATAAAGCCAAGCATCTTACAAGTGTTAACACTAAAGACACATTTATTAGGGTTGAGACAAAGTTCATATTTGAGAGATTGTTTAAGCACAAGGTGAAGGCCATTAGCATGGTCACTAGCCACTTTGGACATAACGACTATGTCATCTATGTAATCATTAAGCAAACCTAGCATGTAATCACTAAAGATATAGGTAATGGCTTACTAGTAAGTTTCTCTTGCATTCTTAAGGCCAAAGGACATCATGGTATAGCAAAAGGTACCCTAAGGGGTCATAAAGATCATGCTAAGTTAATGTTCTAGGTTGATCCTAATTTGGTTGTATCCTGGGAATCCATCCATGAAGGACAACAAGGCATGCCCAACCATAGTATCAATAAGTTAATTAATACTAGGTAAAGGAAAGTCATCCTTGATAGTTTCTTTATTTAGGTCTTAGAAATTAATGCAAATATGGATACTTCTATTTTTCTTAGGGGCTACAACTATGTTGGACACCCATTCAACATAATTGGCAACCCTAATGAAACAACTTAGTAGAGCTTTGAAGTTTCATCATGAATTTCCAAGGCCAAATCAAGTCTAATCTTGCTCACTTTTTCATAATCAGTCTAATGCTAAGATCTAGTATGATGTTGTGCTAGACTAAACATTGGTCTAGGCCTAGCATATCTTCATATGACCAAGCAAATGCCTTAATGTTGCTTTGTAGGACCTTGATGATGTCTTGAGCATGTTGAGGTTCCAATGAGAAACTTAGTTTAAGGGCTTTCGCCTTACTATGGTGTGTTGTGAGAAGAACCTCAACTAGAGAGTCTTTGGTTATGCCGCTCACCTCTAAGTCAAGGGTTTTGACTAGGTTTTTAGGACATTATAGAGGTTTCTCTATTGAGGCTATGTAGTCAACAGGAGTCTCAAGCTTACGATCTAGGTAATTTAGGGTTGATGCACTATTTAACATCATGGTGAGGTTCATGTAGGTACAAAGGCAAACTAATTTTCTTGTAGTTACTCATACTTTGATCCTACATGTCAACCAAAAGAACATTAAGTAACACTTGGATAAAGATGAATAAATAATGCTAAAATGCTATAACATTATGTAAATACATGTTATTTTAATTTAAAAAGGTCATTCAAGGCTACCAATAGGGTAAGGACAAGTTGACAATGTATAACAGAGGTCAAAAAAAAGTTAAGCAAGGAGAAGTGTAAGAAATAAGAGTACAAATAATCGTTAAAGGTCATGATTTTGCTAGTTTTAGGCCTTAATGGACCATGGTCACATGGTGTCAAATGGTGATCAGGGAAGGTCAAACCCCACTATTTGATACTAATCAAACACTAAGCAGAGGCAAATGAGGCTATAATAAAGCAAATAAAACAAATATAAGTCTACATAAAGGCTATAAGAAGGTTATCAAGATTAACATTGTAACATAAGACCAAAAACAAGTTGAAACATCATATAATAAGGGAAAATCAAACAAAATAGGCTATATATGGTGAAACTTGGCTAGTATAGGTAAAGAAGGCTTAGGTTTTACTAGTTTTAGGCCTTATTTGGCCATGATTTAAGGCTATAAGGCTATTAGATGAGTTTTGGCAGCAATTAGGTCTATTTCTAGGTTGTTTGAACTTGAAAATTGAGAGTTTTAAAGCTTTCACATTATGCCTTCCATGTTTCCACGTTGGCCAACATGCAAGAAGGGACCCTTAACATGGAAACCAAGGGAAGTAGATTTTGGGGCATCCAAAGGTCCAAAATTAAGATCCCAGTGACTTCCCAAGGTAGCGTAGGATTAGATCTATCAAAATTGGGCACTTTGGATGTTTGTAAAGGTTAACAAGTAGGTTTCAGAGCCTTCCCCTCGTATTTCCATGCTAGTTAGCATGTAAAAGAGGAGGTTCAGCATGGAGAATCATGGTATTAGTCAAAATATGATCAAACAAGGTCAAATCAAGACCTGAAGCTTGGATCTAGAACTTGTGCATCCTCTAACTTCATTTTGAGATAGTTTGAGCCAATTTTGGGTGTCAAAACATGTTGAAATGGCTTCCCTCTCTTCTCCCATGCTAAGCATAGTATCCCAAGCATGGAAAAATTGGGGAACAATATTTTCATGATTTCAAGATGGTTTAAGAGCACATCAACTAGGTTTCTAGGCCCCTATGGCTGTAAATCATGAATCTACAAGTTTCTAGCTAATTTTGGTGATACTTGAAGGTTGTTTTAGGGAATCTAAAGTCTTCCCTCTCTATTTCCATGCTAGGAGAGTTTCTATAGTGTGGAAGATTTGTAGAATAGGTTTTAGAGGTTAAACCAAGTTTAAACAAGAAAAATCTTAATGCTATAAGGTCTTTGTCTTCTCCAGCATAGATCTTTAGCTTTCAAGAGTGTCACCTTTCCACCAAAAGTAGAAAAGTAGCTTTTCCTTTTTTTCTCTACACTATCCATCATGGAAGGAACCTTCTCCACCATGGATGAAGTAAGAATCCTAGATCTAGGCCAATTTGGATCATAATCAACTATGCATGTAAGCCTCTAGCATTTCTACAGCCACGAGCTAGGGCTTCATATCAAAATTTGGTAGTTTTAAGTACTCCCAAGTGATTTTTAGGCTCTACCCCCATTTTCCATGCTAGGGCTAAGGATCTTAGTGTAGAATACTAGAGGGAACCATCTTTTGTTCATTCAACATCAATTTCTTAAGTTTTGAAGGCTCTAGTGGTTGCTATGATGGTTCCAAAGTGCATGCAAGCTTATTTGGTGTCGTTTTGAGGTGTTTATGGATCCCAAACATGGCCCCCATTAGTCTCCACACTAGGTATAATGGAGGATAAGATCCATAGCATGGAAGAATCATACATCTTAAATCTAGGCTATTTTTGACTTTAATCAATTGTGCATGTATGCTTTTAGTGTTACTGATGTAGAGGAATAGGGTTTAGGTTTTAAACTAGTTAGTTTGAAGTTTTACTAGGTGGTTTTTGAGCTTTCCCATTTTTTCCACATTGGGGATATTATGTGCAACATGGAAGAATAGGGGAAGCATATTTTTATCATTTTGTATCATTTCTTGCCATGCATGTGGGTTTCTAAGTTTCCTAGTGTCGACTACTAATAGCTGATGTTAAGATTTGGTCATTTCAAAGGTTGGTGTGTGGTTTTTGGTGTTTAACCCATTTTCCACATTGGGATTTCTATGATTAGTGTGGAAGATTTAGGGAAAAGGTTTTCTAGCTATTTTGGGTCAATATCGTCAAGTATGAGGGTCATAGGATGTGCAAATAGGATTTTGGGACACACAAAGGACTTTTTTTTTTAGCATTCATTCAAGGTTTATGAAGGCTATTTTGAAGTTTTTCCAAAGTTTTCCCTTTTCTTCCATGCTTGTCAACTTGGAAGAGGTGGCTCCTAGTGTAGATGAACTAAGGAACTATGCTTTTTGTTATTTATTTTTTTTGGCAATTTTGACTATGCATGTGTGACCACAAGGTTTTTGGTGTTGATTATCGATGCCTAAGATAGATATCTGGTCATTTGGAGTGTTATTAATGGGTTTTTAGGACTCTCTCTCTCTCTC